>VBSM01001562.1:43707671-43723839 GCA_008086735.1 Cheirogaleus medius | reverse complement strand
TATTAACTGATCAACACATAAGTGGACATATAGGAATAACATCTATCGGATGTCAGGCAGGTGTAGGGGGGAGGGAATGGGTATATACATACATAATGAGCGTGATGCACACCAAATGGGGGATGGACACGCCTGAAGCTCTGACTCGAGGGGAGAGGGGCAAGGGAAATATACGTAACCTTAACATTTGTACCCCCATAATATGCTGGAAAATAAATTAATTAAAAAAAAGAATAAAAAATGCATTTAAATACAAACAGCACTTAACAAGTGTGGGTTTAGAAAACATGGCTTAAAAGGAGAATGTATGAAAAAGATGGGCAGTTTTGTCAAAATTTAAGTTAAAATGAGTTTACAAGAATGGTATAACCAAACACATTAAGTGTGATCAAATATAGCAGTAAGAGAAGTATATTTTAATTAAGACAGTTGGTATTCACACTATGGTTTGAATTCATCAGACTACAAATATAGCATTTAATTTAGAGGGACATAGAACAGTGAAGGGATTTGGATAAGGGAACAAGGGATTCATTTGACATTCAACAAATAGTTCCTGAGCAACATACCCAGGAAATAACTGTATAAAAGACTGACAAGGTCTCAGGCTTTCATGAACTATACATTATAACGGGGCATCCTTTTTCCCATCCCCTCCCCCCAAAAAAGAGGAGACTTGGGAGGGTAAGAGAAAGATTTTTAAAAATCTAAAGGTGGGTAGGACAATAGAAAGAACATGGAACCATCACCTCAGCCTCAGTTTCCTCAGCTGTAATATATATACGAAAATGATCACCAACCTTATTTTGTACATGACTGTAAGAATCAAATGAGATAATATAAAAAACATTCTTTAAATTCTAAGTGCTATGTAGAAGGAAGATCGAATTTCTTCTGCAAGACTCCAAAGGTTATAACCATAGGTAGCATCACAGTAGAAAAATTTTAATTCCATAAAATTCAAGGGTTATCAAAGATAGAATGGGTTATCTCCTAATATCAGAGTTGTTCACACATAGGCCTACTGGCCTCTTGGCAAAAATCCGGAAAAACATAAGTTGACATGTCATGTCTGTAATTAATCAGAGTCTAAAATCTGCTCTTGCCTTCTCTGGGGACTAAGCAAAATGATGATGCATAGCATTAAATATGTGTCAAATTAATTTTTATTCATGCATGCTACATTTATTTATTATCATTAATTATTATAGCTAGGTCAATTTCTCCCAAGTTCCAGTCAATGGGTTTGGTATGAGAATCGAATAAGATAATGTAATTCCCTAGCACAAAGTAGCTTTAAAAATGTCATTTCTCTTTTCCTTTGACACTTCTAAATTCTGTTCATGTACACCCAACTTTCATTATTTGTTACTCACACAGCAAGGATGTCTGATTAAATAAAAAGGAAATACTATTCACCACAATATTATTTTTAACAGCAAATAACCACGAGCACATTCAAAAGGATTCTGCTGGGAAAAATTAAGTCCTACAACTTTACATGGAAATCATATATTGATTTAAAAAAAAATAATTGACAAATACAGTATTAGCAACATAGTATTCATTCATCTTCCATTCAACAAATAGTACAAACCATCTATCATGTGCTAGTTATTTATAATTAAGTGCATTTTTTTAATTGAATGTTTTTAACTGACACATTCTATAGAACGCAAAAGAAAATCTAACCTGGATTCTGGCTATAAAAAGGTCCTCCATTCATCTGATTCTGAAGGCTTGTTTGTGAAGTTATGGAAGGAGGGCGTCTATAGGGCAACGAGCCCCCTATTGTTGGGGGAGTATGGCGAGAGGCAGGCCTATTCATGCTGTAGAATTGAACAGGATGACCTGGAAAGGGGACAGAACATAAATTTATCATAAAAGAAAAATACCTCAGATAATGAAACACTTAACCTACAATGCCTAAATCTTAATAACTATTAATATTTAACTGCTATCTGAAAAACACAATGCAAGGCAATATTGATTGCTCAGCTGATATTACTATATATTGAAGTGGAAAAGCAGGAAAGTAAACAAAAATATGATTAAAGTTTGGAAAAGCTACATCTAAATAGATTACTAATTAACATTATGATTTTATTAAATTAATAATCTGATCAGTTTTCAAAATCATCACAATTAATTCAAATTTTTATCTCCCCAAAAACAGCCTCTAAACACCGAAAACTAAACAAGAATGACATTTGGGAAAGCAAAAGAAAAAATGTCTGATGCACAGTCTTATTCCAAAATACTAAATAATGGTAATGATAATAAATTTAAGGTAGTAAAGAAATCTGTTTAAAGGAAAAAGTATTTCAGCAAATGACATACTTCCAAATTAAACACATCTTTATTCAATAAAAAATATCCATCTCTAAAACTAGATTATCTTGTTTTACAATTAAAGAAATTCACAATTATGAAAAAAACTAAAATACAAAATCAACCAAAATATATCTTATTTTTAATATCACTCCTGAACCAGTACATATTTAACATCAATGTCACTGTATTTTGCTCTCTTGAGAGGTCTTCAACAGCTAATGCCAATTGGAGACACACTTCCCGAATCCATCAATTTGCCAATACTACAATCCAGTTTCTAAATTTTGCCCTGACTTACATTCAGCTGAGGGCTTAGATAGAGCACTAGAGCACTCGAGAGAGAGCACTCCAGCAGGCAGGAAAGAAGCGGAGGTCAAGGGAGAGGGAAGTGAGAGTGAGAGAAGAGGAGAAAGGAAGGGGAGAATGAGGGGAAGAAAAGACAAAGGAAGAAAGGGGAGAGGGGAGGGGAGGACAGAGAGGGGAGAGAAAAAGAAAGAGAAAAGGAAGGAGGATGAGAAAGGGAGGAAGAAGTGACGGGAGAAGTGAAAAAGAAAAAAAAAAACACTTTTGCCAAGACCAACAGGAAGCCAGAGGGCAAGAATCCATTAAAGCACTTCATGAGAAGGGGGGAGAATGGAGGATAGGGGAGAAATAGAAGACACCAGGCACAGTCATTTATCCATATGTGCCTAAAATTATCCAGAGAATTTTTTTTAGTTCTAAAATGAACTACATGAAACTCAATGAGACAAGGCTTAATAAAAATAATGTAGAATTTAATGAAAGCTTGTTTGCTAAGTTCAAATCTTCATGTTCACAAACACTGCAGTTATACCCTCTTCCAGCCTTTACATTTCTCAGCTGAGCCTTACTGTCTTTATTCTATTTCAATATGTGATTCTATCTTCTTGGTAATTTTAATTAAATATTGTAGAAGTAAAAAAACACTTCTGACAATTTTTCATCTTATTTATGATTACAAAATGGTTTTTACATGACTAAAATTGTGCCTCAGGAATTCCATAAATGTATCAGACTTGGATTAATATGATGTCATATAAAGAATATTATAATAGCACTTAAGATTTGCTATAGCATTTAATGTTTTTACATACATATCAAACTCTGAAACTCAATTCTATTGTATAAACTCTGTTTTATTTTTTTTTTTTTGAGACAGAGTCTCACTCTGTTGCCGGGTCTAGAGTGCCGTGGCGTCAGCCTAGCTCACAGCAACCTCAAACGCCTGGGCTCAAGCGATCCTCCTGCCTCAGCCTCCCGGGTAGCTGGGACTACAGGCATGCGCCACCATGCCTGGCTAATTTTTTCTATTTTTAGTTGTCCAGCTAATTTTTTTCTACTACAGTAGAGATGGGGTCTCACTCTTACTCAGGCAGGTGTATAAACTCTTAAGCATGTAAGCTTAAACATAATACAGTGTCAATTGAGAACTCTGTAACCATGATAAAAATGTAAACATATAAACAAGTAAACTATAATTTAAAAGGCATAATGAGGTGGTTTGAACCACTGAATATGAAAACATTATTGGCATTTTAGTAATTAATCCATAGCAAACTAATACAAACCTAGTATCAAGTTAAAAACTACTGATGATTAACACCATTAGAAATTTTACATATTAACAGATCCAGTCTGGCCAGCGTGGTGCCTCACACCTGTAATCCTAGCACTCTGGGAGGCCAAGGTGGGTGGATTGATCAAGGTCAGGAGTTCGAAACCAGCCTGAGCAAGAGCGAGACTACGTCTCTACTAAAAATAGAAAGAAATTAATTGGCCAACTAAATATATACAGAAAAAATTAGCCAGGCATGGTGGCGCATGCCTGTATTCCCAGCTACTCGGGAGGCTGAGGCTGGAGGATCACCTGAGGCCAGGAGTTTGAGGTTGCTGTGAGCTAAGCTGATGCCACGGCACTCTAGCCTGGGCAACAGAGTGAGACTCTGTCTCAAAAAAAAAAAAAAAACAGATCCAGTCTAAAACCTCACATGTTGTAAGTTTGCAGTGATTCAAAGACACTACATAAAAGAGTCATTATTTATACTATTAATGAAAGATTTACCTTGTTTGGGGTTAAAAAAAAAAAGACAGCTAATTATTACAGACCTAACTATAAAACCTAAAACTAAAAACTTCTAGAACACAGAACAAAATCTTTATGATCTTGAGTAATGAGTTCTCAGATATCACACCAAAAGCACAATCCATAAAAGAAAAAAAATTTGATAAATTGGACTTAATCAAAATGAAGAATTTCCACTATTTGAAAGATATCATTAAAAAAATGAAAAGACAAGTCACAAAATGGATGAAAAGATTTACAATTCATATAATTGATAAATGATTCATATTCAGAAAATAAAAGAACTCAGTAAGGAAAGAAACAACCCTATTTAAAAGGTGAGAAGGAGTAAAACATGTGAAAAGACACTTCATCAAAGAAGATATACAGATGGCATATATGCATGTGAAAAGATGTTCAACATCATTAGTCATTATGAAAATGAAAATCAAACCATGAGAAACCATTATATTAGAATGGCTAAAGTCTAAAAAAATGACACTACCAAGTGCTGACAGGGATGCAACTGGAAACTCATATCACTGGTGGAAGTGCATACATGTACAGCCACCTTGGAAACAATCTGGCAGTTTCTTATAAACATTCACTTACAAAACCACCTGGCAATTCTACTCCCTAGGTATTTACCCAAATGAAATAAAAACTTATGGCCAGGCAGGGTAGCTTACGCCTGTAATCCCAGCACTCCTGGGAGGCTGAGGCCAGAGGACTGCTTGAGCTCAGGAGTTCAAGACCAGCTTGAGCAAGACCAAAACCCCTTCTCTACTAAAAATAGAAATATTAGCCAGGTGTCGTGCTGTGCACCTGTAGCACCAGCTACTTGGGAGAGTGAAGCAAGAGGATCACTTGAGCCCAGGATTTTGAGGTTGCAGTGAACTACAATGACATCACTGCACTCTACCCAGGGCAACAGAGTGAGACTCTGTCTCCAAAAAAAAAAAACCTTACATTCTCAAAAAGCCTGTATGTGAATATTTATGGCTGCTTTATTTATAATCACTCAAAACTACAAACAATCTAAATGTCATTCAGCTAGGAAAGGGATAAACAAATTGTGGTATATTCAAATAATAGAACACTACTCAGCAATAAAAAGGAAGGAAATACTTAAGTGTTCAACAACATGAGTAAATCTCAAATATATCTGGCCAAAAAACCAGATCCAAAAGACTTCAAACCATATGCCTTCATTTATATGATATTTTTACAAAGGTGAAACTTTAGAGATAAAAGATAGATCAAGGCCTTAACAGGAGCTGGGAGGGGAGAAGGAGGATTGACTACAACGGGGCCTGGAGGAAATTTGGGGGATGATAGGACTGTTTTACACTTCAATTGAGGTGGTGGTGGTGGTTACATGACTGTATACATTTGCCAAAACTCAGACATATACACTAAGGGTGAATTTTACTGTAAATAAATTGTACCTTAATAAAAAGTAAAGAAAGTACTTGGTGACCCAAAGACACTGTATAAAAGATATTATACTGTCACAAATTAATAATTAATAAGGCATTTACCTTGCTTTTTGCTTTTAAAAAGCTATAATTAATTATCCACTCACATAACAAGCATTATTTAGTAAATACTATGAGCCAGGCACCTGTTATTAAATTAACATTTAGTTATGAATATGTAGACTTTCAGCCAACTTAAATAAACCTAAAATTCTTTAAAAGTCCATTGTCTATGATTTCCAGTGCTGCTATGATAAGCAACAGATTCTGGTAAAATAGACTTCGAGAGACTTTCAATTTGTTATATCAAATATTTCCTATAAAATATATCTTAGAATTACTGTCACAGGCTTTTTTGTTAAGTGACTTAACAGGTAACAAACAATATTTCTAATGACAATCTCAAAACCATATAGAAGGTAGCTCCATCATAAATTCACAAATCTCTAATAAATGAAATTTAAGAAATAAAACATGTATATTAATATTTATGCTACCCTATTGGAAAAATGTATGAGAAACTTTACCCTGACTTCCCAGGAAATTCTAACCTTTGGTCGCATGCCACTTTATAGTTAGTACATTATTCTTCATTTTGTTTTAATACGAAGTACAATTAAACCAAACCAAACAACAACAACAAAAAAAAATCATAAAGCTGGAGATGCAGATAAGAAAAGCCAGACGACCAGATCTGCCTGCCAATGAATATGCCAATACTCACCTGTAGGGGGAGTGGAAGAAACAACAGGGGGAGTTGGAGAAGTGAAGCCATCAGCAAGGGTCTGGGCACCCCCAGCAGCAGCGTCTGGGGCAGTGGAGGAAGGGACAGTAGCAGGAACAAGAGGGGCAGGGGCAGGGGCAGATGCAGAAGCAGCAGGAAGGGGAGGAGTGCCAGCAGAGCCAGCGGGGGCTGATGGGAAAAGAGGAGTAAGAGGCAGCATTAATGACGCAGTCACATTAGGGAGGTTAGAAAAGGCATTAGAATATTTAATGTTAGATATTCAGTGCTTAAACACTAACCAGAAGAATAGAGAGTTGAAAAAAAGGATGAAACTTGTGTTAAAGGATTATTAGGTATACAGCAAATAATTCAAGATGCCCAAGGTAATGTATAGATTTTTTAATTCATTAAAAGCAAACATTCCTTTTTACCTGAAAGCAGCACTCTGGAAAAAAGTGTTCCCTTTATCTTGTTATTTTTAGCATAATATTCTGTAAATAGTATACAAAACTGAATGCAGTACACTAAAAAAAAACACAGTATTCCATTTTGAATTACACAAATCAGAAAATAGACATTCCAGACAGTATCTTATCAGGTAAAAAAGAATTAAAAAAAAAAAAACCACAAATCTTTTTCTTGATTTTTTAAAAGATATTATCTATTTATTATTATAAGTAAATTAACTATGTAATATTCTATTTATGTCTTCTGTGTCATGCTTTTAAAACTAAATTTCAACTATGTCCTCAGATCAAATAAGCACATTTTTTGTTTCAGAGAAAAGAGGGTAGCATTTTCAGAGACTAAGTTCCAAGGTCCACTAAAATTAACTGTCAAAACTACTTTTATATTTGCCCTGTCCTTTGTTAGCAATATGATTCTCACACTGAGTCCCTACTGTGTCCAAAGACATGCACTGTCATACCACTAGCTGGAATTAAACATATAATTCATACCAAAAGTGGTACTTGAAATCTCAAAGCAGCAATTGAGCCAAAGGCAAAAAGGAAGTGCAAAGTGAGCAAAAACTTACAAATCACTTGGTTAAAAATAACAAATGTATAAAGACTTTCCAACATTTATGGAGCCCTAAAGAAAAAAAATCCTGATTATGAAGAAAGCCCACTGTAATTAAATCACAAATTAAAATCAAATTCAGGAAAGAAAAGGGAAGATGAAGCACCATTAATGTTTTACCTGGAAACACACTGGGAGGAGAAGGAGTAGGAACAGCAATAGGAACCCCCACACTCCCACTTCCACTGTTCTCCCGACTGCTGCTCCGACTACTTGGGTGGCTTCCTCCACTACTCCCACTGCTGCTAAAGAAATAAGAGCCACCAAAATATGAATATCCACATGTAATAAGATATCAGCACTTCCCAAAATTTCTGAAGCCTTTCACTTCAAATATGAATTTCTTAATAAAGTTGGGGGTAAACTGAGTTCCACAGCTTGTTTTGACCACCTTTTAATAGAGTATATTAAAGAAACTGAGAAAGAAGAAAAAAATCTCCACAAATATGACTAATAAATGTTGGGACTCAACACTTTAGAATAACAAATATTACCTTCTTATATTCCAGTTTAATGCCTGTCTGAAGAAACTTCTTTTATAATAAAAACATTTTCCTAAACAGATTCCTTAATTTACAATCATATCTTGATATACTATTCCATATTAATGTTTTATTGTATATAGTTTTTCATCTGTAAAGTTCCACCAAAAAACAACTTGAAGTTTCCCACATTTGGTCCATAATTTTTTTTTTCAGATCAACTAAACTATTAACCTTGTAGAGAAGTTTGCACTTCGAGATGTCTGTTCTTTTTCAACTTCCTGACTGCTCATAGTTGTATCAGAACATGAGGAGAGAGAAGTGGAATCAGATGAGGTTTGGGAGAGTAAAGTGAGGAAAAGAACTTAGTGCTTGGAAAATGAGAGAGATCTAACTGAAGTTATCTGAACAGATTCTGGTACTATGACCATCACATTTTGCACTGAGGTAGAAAAAATACCTGTAAGTTCGATTTCTTTGATTCACAGAAGCTGTCCTCACAGGGCTCTGCTGCGAGGGAGCCATATTACGGGTTGGGCTAGGTACGTAATCATTTGGTACCACTGGAGGACGCACTGGCTCCAGTGTGCGATAGGGGGAGTGCCGCCTACAAAAAGAAGAGCGTATGTATTGTATGATTAAGCAAGTTTCGGCACAATAAATTCATAGAGTTGCCAGTAGTGAAATACAATTTGTAATCAGAGATAGGAAATGTGTTTTAACACAACCGAGCTACCAATTTCAGTCTTTCCTAAAGTTTCACTTCTCTATCACTAGGGTTTTGTTGAGTATTGTTATTTTTTTTAGTTTCCAACCTCATTTCCCTGTGCTAATGCAATTTTGTTCATTTATTCTCAGAGAGCACAAAGGTTCTCCACCATTTAAGCCAATGTCTCCCATATCCTCCTCTTTTCTTAGAGTTTGAATTATTTTAGTATCATGTTCCCAACAGTATTGCATGAATGCACTAATTATCCTCTTCTCCCCTCTCTCCCTAACCAAAGATGTTCAAACATAGGAACTAGATTTTGGATCTACAATCCCCACACTGATGATCAATACCAGCCGTAACAATTCATTTCCCTTCCTATATACTAAATACAATGAAATTAAAGTATAGCTGTACACAAAAATACAAAATTTAATCTCATCTTCCATTCTCACAACCTCACTTTTCTCCCTCAACTTTCACCTTGATCTCTCTTTTCTCTTTACCCCCTCAGAGTTCAACATTCACAAGAGGGAGGGAAAGACCACCACAGTCCTTCTAAAGCTTATTTACTTTGAACTATAAAATACAAACCAGATCAGAATTTATTAATATATATTTCCCTCTTTTTCCCAAAACTTCCTTTTAAAGGAAGAGGATGAGAAGAAGAAAGGAAATATGATAGGGAATAGGATGCACATTGAAAAATAAGTGATTATTAAATTAGTTCTCATCTCTAAGTTTCCAAATTCTTTTTAACAATGATAAATACTCAACTAACATGAAACTGACATCTTATAGATAAGATTCTGGTTTTTAAAAGAATAAAAATTGGTCAAGATGTGAAAATTAATAAGTTTTCTTTTCCTGATATAATTTGCTCAAGTGACTTACGTATTTTTCAATAATTCACTTCCCAAAAGGCTCCCAGAGGTCCTTTAAATATTGTTCTCCTGGGCCATTCAAGTTGAGGCTGATTTTGGATGAGGTCACTTTGCAATGACCCCATTCACTCCACTACTTTTTAAAGTCTCCTTGTATAAATACACATAAACATTAATAATTTAAAATAAATAAGGGGCATTGGATGGAATAGTGGGTCAAAGGAAGAAAAAAGAATGTCAGAACTTTGGATTTAAAATACTAAAAAGTTCAGGCATCTCTGAAATTATAACGCAAATATAAAAAATAAAATAGGAAACGTTAATTTTCCAACATCTAAGTTGCAATTTTTCCCAGACAATAAAAATGTTCTGTTTCATCCAAGAAAAAAATCCTTTGATAATTGAGCACTATACAGTGAAAGCAATGACATGAACAATGGGCAGAGGAACAAAATATGGTTGACTAGGCAAAGACTATGTGACAAAACCAGGCTGTGACCATCAACTGGTAGAGTGGTGCTCAGTAACTCTGGTTTCCAAGGATTCTGAATTATCAGCGTTAATACACAAGGAAAACAAATACTGGTATATTTCTGAGAGCAACAGAAAATTTTATTTTTCTAGAGACTAAGTGTGGGTTATCTTGCTAACAATCTTGATTTAAACCTAACAAAATCCATTAGGCACTATACATGAAAAAAAGGTCTGAAGTTTAAATCTTATTTGATCCACTAGATTCTTCTCTAAGCAGAATTAGAACTGTGGTAGAATTTTGTCTATCACAAATAAAGTCATCCTATTCCTGGTTAGAATTCATTTTTATTCTTTTGTCTTCCACTATCCTAACTATAATTTCTCTTCCAACATAATCTTCCATTAAATCCCAACTCATTTTTGTCCTGCCCTGATCCATAGTGCTTGATTAGGTTTTGTTTTTTTGGGGTGTTTTGTTTTTTTGGTGAGGGGGCCAAAAATAAGATTGTTAATTAATAACTTTTTAGCATGTATCATAAAGCCAATGGTTGTCCAAAGCAATTTGTCTTTGACTTATACATTTTTTAAATCCAATTTGTGGTATAGTGACCCTGAAAAGTTGATAGAGGACAAATATTACCCCCCTTTTACAGATGAAAAAACTTAATTGCTGAAAGGTTGACTATGCAGGACCACAGAGTAAACAGCAGAGCTGGACCAGAATTTTAGCCATCTGGCTTCTGGGCTGTATTATGCCCACTTGATCATAAATCTCTATCACAATAAACCAAGTTTATACTATGATGCTGTAGAAGAAAAAAGGCATGCTTTTGCACTGACTGACCATTTTTAAGAAAAGTCAAATCCAGAGCCCAATTCTGTAGGACCAAACTAAAGCTCAATATTCTCATAACAAATTTTACAGGATTTTATAATCTACACTGTCTTCTTGAGAAGGATAGTCTGAGTTCAACTGCAATACAAAAGTGTATAAAAATTTTCTGAAAAAAAGGAATTAAAAATTAGACTATCATTTATAATTGGGCTAAGATTTTTACCTCAAATTTAAAATTCATTAGAAAAATAATTTCTAAACAAAATATTTTTAAAGTATGAAGATGTATTTCCCAGGAAAAGGGAAATTCACATACATAAAAAATAATCCTAATAAGAAAATGTTCTCCGAATATTCAAAAACACTTTAAATATATGTTGTGTTTCATTTTTAAACACAACAATACATGAAATAGTTTCCAATTAATACTTAGTTATATACTCACCCAAGTGTCCCTTTCCCTGACATAGGGGGACTGGGGGGTTTCTGAGTTGGAGGTGTTGTACGCGGCAGCCCACCCATCTTCATATTCTGGGTACTCACCTAAAAAATTTTTAGGAAAATTCAACTCAACTTATATGCAGAGTGAAACAAAGTGGCACTGCTGGGAAATAATGCTATGCTATTTAACAAAGGAGGGGAAGGTTTGAATATAGGAAAAAAAATTAGAGGCCATGCATTTCATATGCAATTTCTACTCTACTAATTATTCTACAGTTGTACTCAAAGGACTCTTCCTAACATGAGATTTTCAAATGATTATAAACTTGTATGCAAAGACTTTATTTGCCATTAGGCCATCACACCAACAGATCACTGGTTAGACTATTTGATATCACATTCAATTGAAATTACATAGACTAACTGTAAAAAATTTAGTTTTAATAAACAGTAATAATCAGAAACAATAATGCCTTTAAGCAATTATTTTTTAGATCGCTTCCTTTAGACAGCAAGTATATCACAAACAAAATACATTTCTCAAATAAAAATATGCAACTATGCATATGATCCACTGTAACTAGAGAATATAAATTATATGATATAGAGAGAAAAAAAAAATTTTAATTGTGGACCAGGCTTACAATTTAGATTTTGTTAATGTTTTCGTATGAGGGAATTACCTACCTGAAACTGCTAGAAGTTCAAGTCATGTTCCTAAACATCTGAACCAGAAAGTTAGGGCTGAGGTATCCCATTCAACTGTGAGCAGCACAAGGGCCACAGGCAATGTCCTAGTTCCAATGGGAATTGGACCCATTCAGGCCCAAACTGAAGGTTAATTCAAGCATGAGAAAGATGTGACATAGTCCTAAGTCAGAGTTGAACCATGACTCCACTCACTCTTCTATCCCTAACTGAAAATGCCAGTGTAGGAAAGATGGATAATATGGGAATAATGGATATAACCAAAGCAGTATGTCAGCATTTATACAGAAAGCTTTAGAAATCTGGATAACTTAAGGAGCTAACAGAAGTCACTCACAAATATAGTTCAAATGCAATCTCAAGTTATCTGAGACTACAAATGGATCTGAGTTAATGTTTACCATATAGGTTCATATCTGACCCTATTTCAAGCCCCTAATATTCTGAACTGCCATCTTCAAAATATAGGTCAAAAAAGGATCTCAATTTTTCAAAAAAATGTCTAGAGCATTCAAATTATATTTGCAAAATGAAACTGCAAGACATTATATTACTGAATTCAGAATACAGTTATAATTGTAATTTCAAAATATAAATTTTAAGAAAGCAAATCATAATTGTACACAGAGTACTGAGGTTATCAAAACTAACTCTGGCTTAGATGGAATTTTTAAAAATCCTAAAATACTTATCTGAATAGGCAAGAAATAATATATCAAGAAACAAATTATTCAAATGAATAGCCCAGTGAACAAGTTGTGTGTGATGTTAAAACAATCTTTAATGACAAATGATACCTTTGAAATGTCAATAATTTTAAAGTGAAGCATTTATCTGTAATCCTTTTGTTGTTTCTTTTAAACAATAAATACAAAAACTGATGATCAAGAATAAAGATTAACTTATCCTTGCTCTCTCCCTCATTAATAAGCAGAGGGTATACTAATTATATCTTAAAACGAATATGCCAAAAAAAGTTTTTTTAAAAAAAATCAATCCACATTAAGGGAAAATTTTTAGAGGAGTAATATGACAAATAACCAACAGCTTTTAAAACTGTAAATCTTAATTTATGATATAAGAAGATTTTTAAAACAATAACCAAAGTCCTTTAAGCTCAACCTTAAACAAAATAAAATCCAAAGTTACTTTAAGTGATGAGGGAGAAGTGAATCAAACACTGAAACTGTATCATTTTGCCAGAAACAGGAAGGAAAAAGAGCAGGAACAGAAAAAGAGTGAAAGAGAATTTTATTCTATACATGGAACAGTTAAAATACTTGAAAACAGCTTTCTAACTTTGATTTGTTTTAGGTTTTGGTATATAAAATGTTTTTGTTTAAATTGCAGTATCTTCTACAAGTCTTTGAATCTACCAAAAAAATAGTATAAAATAATCTATAAATTAAAATCTGGTGGGCATTTCTATAAATAAAACTCAGTACATTTTATGATCTATAGAATCAAGTGATTGTATTTGTTTGGAAAATGAGGTTGGATTAGTAACTTAAACACTTTAAGAAACCAGAGTCCTTGTAGAATGCCCAATCTAATTTTATACTTCACTGATACTGCACTACCTTTCTATTAAGCTAAAAGAGTTTTTCAGTATTTCTTCAAGGCAGTTTTCCTCTGTTAGAAAATGTTTCTATGCTAAGTAAAACAATGAATATGCTATGCAGAAAATAAATACTGTCATTTAATTTAAGGAAAAGGAAGGACAGAAATAAATGCCAAACAAAACTTTGGTTTTTGTACACAGAGTACTAACCACTATATGATCATGGCCTAAACTTTTTACAATAGGTAAAACCTGTATTATAATTAACGTTAAACTATGTTTCAAACCTAATTTGGTAAAAATATATTCACTGGACAGCCATATTAATCCTAAAAACTATTTTTTGAGGGAAATTTTTAAAAGAAAACAACATTTCCCAAAACGTAGCAAAACACGTGATTAATCTGTGTGTTCATGGAGGGGAGCTCAACTAGTGTGCTCCTGTGTACATTGGTACACACACCATAAATTCAGGACAAATAAAAGAAAGCAACACTGCAGCCAAAAACACTGCGGCCACTGTATAATAGCAATGCCACTTGAAATATTTTTAAAAGTTACAAACATAGCAGAACTATCATCTGACACATAAACACACAGTTAATAGTCCTGCATCCTGAATAGGAGTGCTCATTATACTTTTCAAAGTTTTATCTGGAAATTGGAATGAAACTTCAGGAAACAAGAGGAAAAGTCCCTTTTTATCCCCCCTACCAGAGAAAAATCTCCAAAACAGAAAAAATATTTCATTTAGGTGATGAAAGTTAATGCCCAGCCACAGCTCACTTTCCCATTGGCCTACGATGAAGGAATGCAGATAATACCAGAGGTAGGAGCAGTTTCTTTATGACCAAAGGGTTCCCAGGCTTTGGAGATCTCTAAAACTGACACCACACATCAAGCCAATTATTATGCCTTAATATTTTTTCTACAGTGCTCCCATCTCTCATGCTCTATTCTTTTTGGTACATTCAATACCTCCTTGAATACTGATATATAATATAATGTTCATTACAAATCTCAGTGCTTTCTAGCATCCTCTGAACTATAGCATTATTTCTAAAGTTGGCCAGCCAAGTATCTCTAGTTCATAAAAGACACTACCTCTGCTATGAAATATCCCACTGACAGATGACCTGGTACAACAGAACAGTGACAGATGCATTCTAAAATGATATGTGTGGTATATTCCTCATTTCTCAACCACCTACCAGACTACTAGGTACAGGAGCGAAGGCACAGAAATAAAAAGGGGGAGTGTGGGAGACACAATGGTCTATAAAAGGATTTCTCTGCTTTTAAGGTATTTTAGGATAAATAAGACTCACATATTTAAAACAAAAAGGAATGTCTATGAATTCTGTAGAAATCAACAAAAAGGAATTTATCAGTATGTGAAGAAATTATTAAAAAAGGTTTCATAGAGAAAAACCTGAGCCAGATTAAGTTAAAAAAAAAGAACAGGATTTAAATATACAAAGAGGAATATGTGTAGTTTGTAACTGTATGTGAAATATTTAGGATGGGAAAAAGCTATGGTCAAGCATCTTGGGGCCTTCACTCTCTGTACATTTTGTTCCCCATTACAGTCCCATCTAGTACAAGATTCTTTGGCTTCCTAGAGAACTCTATCCCTCTCCTCAGAGGATACATATTCCTACTTCAATTTCTAAAGGCTACCAGGAAAAGGACCAAAAGATCCTCTGAGGAAAATCAAAACCGGCAACTGGCCGGGCGCGGTGGCTCACGCCTGTAATCCTAGCACTCTGGGAGGCCGAGGCGGGTGGATAGCTCAAGGTCAGGAGTTCGAAACCAGCCTGACCAAGAGCGAGACCCCGTCTCTACTAAAAATAGAAATACATTAATTGGCCAACTAATAATATATAGAAAAAATTAGCCGGGCATGGTGGCGCATGCCTGTAGTCCCAGCTACTCGGGAGGCTGAGGCAGAAGGATTGCTTGAGCCCAGGAGCTTGAGGTTGCTGTGAGCTAGGCTGACGCCACGGCACTCACCCTAGCCTGGGCAACAAAGTAAGACTCTGTCTCAAAAAAAAAAAAAAAAACCGGCAACTAAAGTCAGGACAGAGGAAATAGTAAGAAGGTTAAAAGACAAAAAACTAAAGAGTCAAGAGTCCTATAATACAATACAGAGATAGGGAAATACAAGATTAGGAGTAAGAGGGGGAATAAAACAGGTAAACAAAGTAGAAGAAAATAAGAAGAATAAAGATGCACAAATTTCTGTTTGATTTTGAAAACAGTTTCTAACAACTGGCTTTTGTCAAAACAGAGTTGATAGTTCAAGATTGGAGGCCGGGCGCGGTGGCTCACGCCTGTAATCCTAGCACTCTGGGAGGTGGGCGGATCATTTGAGC
>VBSM01001562.1:43694225-43707571 GCA_008086735.1 Cheirogaleus medius | reverse complement strand
AGCCAAAAAAAAAAAAATTTCTTTAAGAGACAGAGTATTGCTGTCACCTGGGCTAGAGTGCAGTGGTCCAATCATGGCTCACTGCAACCTCAAACTCCTGAGCTCAAGCAATCCTCCTCCTCAACCTCCCAAGTAGCTGGGACTACAGGCATTCACCACCAAGCTCGGCTAATTTTTTTAAATTGTTTTATAGAGACAAGGTCTCACTATACCCAGGCTGGTCTTGAATCCTCAAACTCAAGTGATCCTATTGCCTCAGCCTCCCTAAGCTCTGGGATTACAGGCATGAGCCACTGCATCGAGCCCAGCAAAATTTCTAAATGTGTTATATTCTTAATTTGTTAGTTGTAAAACACTTCACCACTGCTCATTAGTTATTCAGAATCTGCTTGGGCAATGTTCAACTGAAATAACACTATATTAATAATCTTTACTATTTCTGATAAACTAATATGCTTATTTAAAAAGTACTTAAGCTTCACTAGTGACAACTTTACTGCTTTCAACAGAAAAATCCATTATATTAATTGTGTAATTGTATTATTGTATTGATACATCAATATGTATTAATACATCATATTGACCTCAGTAACAGGGTCTTAAAAGTCTTTTTACTGTTAAAAAGCAGGGAAAGGGAACCCCTGTTCAAGGTACATTCTACTTTTATATGGCCTCGGGTACATATTAAAACACCTCCAATATGGCATTCTATCCACTGGCCTTTTTATGCCCTTTGTTGTAAAAAATCGCATTGCTTTCAAAAGTCTCATGAATTAAAATCCATAACTTGAAGAAAAAACTTAACCCAATTTCAGATAACAAGAACCATTAACCATCAAATATGTTGTACAAAATATTAAAAATTCAACTTTTTTTGGAGATCGGGTCTTGCTCTGTTGCCTAAGCTAGAGTACAGTGGCATCATCATTGCTTACTGCAACCTGAAACTTCTGGGCTCAAGCAATCCTCCAGCCTCAGCCTCTGGAGTAGCTGGAACTACAGGAGTATGCCACCACACTTGGCTAATTTTTTTAAAAATTTTTGTAGAGATGCGTTCTCAGTATGTGTTGCTCAGGCTAGACTAGAATTCCTAGCCTCAAGCAATCCACCTGCCACAGCCTCCCAAAGTGCTGGGATTACAGGAGTTAACCACACCCAGCCTAAAAATTCAACTTTCAAAACAAGGTGGTCTCTTCTGAGTCAAATTTCGTATGTCTAGTGCCAAAGTATGACTTTTTTTAGAGTGTGCTTGATAAGTATTATAAGTCTGACAGCAATGGGAGCAAAAATAGAGCTTAAAAAGAGCTGAGGAAGAGATAAAGAAGGAAAAAAGGCTTGATCTTAAATATACTTTAAATTATAAACACATTTTAAAGCTCATTTAATCAGCTACCCTGATTTAAATGAGGATAAGGAATTCATAATACTACTGACCAGCAGGAAACTTCTAGGATGAGCATAGGATAGGGTGGGCTTGGGCAAGATGATCTAAACTTTAAGGGTAAAAAATATGTCCATTTCTGTACCTTTTCTTCAGTTAATCTTTTTGTGTACTTCTATCACTTTGGAGATTAACACAATAGGCAAAATTTAAATGAAGACTTTAGAGGAAAAGGGCCAAGGCAACCACACAGCCTGCTTTAGGTCTAGTTCACTGCAAGCCACCAATTTTAAGCAAAAGGAATCTCCTCACAATTCCACATGTTTTACTCACCAAGACTCAAGGTTTGGAGTCAACCATCCAGTCAATAACACATGGAGTACATTTGCCTGGACTCCTCTAGTCAGATCTATCTACTATGATCGAATAGAATTTCTGTGGCCATGGTTAGTACTTAATGATTCAGAACTCAGTCATTTTGTCTTCTTATCATTTACTACATTGAAGATATGGCAAACAACACAGTGTTTGGTGGAAAAAATATAAATTTAAAAAGAAACTATAAAGCTTGGCTAAGAAAAAAAGAACAAAGAGGAAATGCATGCTAAGTTTGGTGAAAATAATTGTAACTTATTTAACAGGTTTCTTGAATATAGTTGAATTTCTTTAACCATTAATCCTCCAAAATACTAAAATGTTACTGAAATGAATCACAATAGGAAATATTATCTCTAATTTTTAATTTATATTTTGTTAAACACTATCATGAGCTTTTGATGTTTTGCATATAATATTCACTTTTTTAAACTCAAAGTTTATACTGAAGTATATATTTTACATAGCTAGTTGAAAAAACATTTTTGCAAAACAATATTGATACTGCAACTTAAAAAAAAACCACAACACTGAATATTTTCTGCTTCTCAATTTCTCTACTTTGATTAAGTCAAAAGATAATGTATTATCCTAAGGTGTATGATAAAGCATACCATTTATAGAATAAAAAGGCTATTACACAGGGGGAGGGTTAAATAAAGCACATTAGTTGGCCCTCCAATTCATAATAAAATTTCTACATTTACAAAAATCCAGCTAATTATATTTCATAACAATTTATGATAGGGTAGCTTACATTTCAGGTTCACAAAATATGTTAACACTGCAAAATAACCATTCATTCGACAAACATTTACTAAGCATCTCATGTGTTAGGCACTGTTCTAGGCACAAAAGATAGAGTAGTGAACAAAATAGACAAGAATATCTGCCCATAAGGAACATGAAGACATCACAAAGTTGCATGACAAAAATAAAATAAAAAAGAGGGATTATTCGTTGCTTTTAAAAGGCCAAGTGCCAAATATCTCTTTACTCCCCATATGTAATATTCTACATAAGGACAAAGAATGGAAATCAAGCCCTGGAATCTCTTACCTTAAATCTAAGCAACCACTTAATGCATAAATGGAGCAAATAAAAGAGGTAAGGAAAAAAAGCATTGAAAGGTTAGTTGAAACTTCAAGATGTGAAGAGAAAGGAATAAAACAAAAAACAAGTTAAGCATTCAGCATTAACAAAATAATGTTTCAGTAGATCATAGAAAGAGTGGTTAAAGCAGAATGTGTCATGAACAGGAGTTTCTTTGATGAAATTATTTAAGACATTGTTTTATTTAAAGATTTAATTTTATTAAAGATTTCTTCAAATTAGTGACCCTTAAACAATAAAAGTTCAAACAATGAAGGGACTACATACAGAGTCCTAAAAGAATAACATTTTACTTCTAGGATTAAAAAAGAATGGAGAGGAAAATCACCTTCTAATTATGTAAGTGGGCAAACACAAATGTGATGTTTTATCACTTAGAGTGTCTTTGGCATTAGATTCTGGCAATATGCTAAGATATTCTATTAGCAGTTGTTAGCCTTGAATAAATTTTCCCAAGTTAGAATAAATTTCAGTTATTTACCATCCAATTACACAGCCTATTTTAACATGCTCTAATTAGAAATCTAAATACATGTGGATATCAATTATAAAATTAAATATCAAATTCTAGATAATAGTGTTTATATTAAAACTCAGAGAAGAAAAAAATTTTAAAAATAAATTTATACCATGTATTTTCTCTTTTACCTAGATCTACATTAAATTTAGATTTAACTGATTTCCAGCCATAATTCAGGGTGTCCCAAAAGTTGCCATACATAGGGAAAATGGGAAATTGTAGCTAAATGTACCTTTATTTACAAAATCTTCATTATAACATTTTACAAAATTTTTCCTTTGTTTGGAGACTTTTGGGACACCCTGTAGTTTGGGTTTGTTTTTTATGCAAATATGCTTATATTAGAAAAAAATGAACTGTACAGTTTCATATAGGCATATATGTATATTTATTTAAAGTCACATTTGATAATTCATTGTCTTCCAAATCACTGATCAGATGCAAATTTTAAATAACTCTGCAATTAGCTAAAGCTCTGAATAGTTTAAGTACAAATACAGATTTAAATGAAATTTACATGTTCCTTAGTTTTTTGGGGTTTTTATTTTTCCACTCCTCACCCTTACCTGTTCCTTAGTTTTGATTATGGTACTTTTTTTCTTTGAGTCAGAGTCTCCCTCTGGGTTTTTTTGGGTTGGTTTTTTTTTTTTGGAGGGGGGGGTAGACTCTTGCTCTGTCACCCCAGGCTAAACTGCAGCAGCACCATCATAGCTCACTACAACCTCTAACTCCTGGGCTCAAGCAATTCTTCTGCCTAACCTCCAGAGCACTAGGACTACAGGCATGTGCCCCAACACCTAGCTGATTTTTCTATTTTTAGTAGAGATGGGGTCTCTTGCTCTTGCTCAGGCTGGTCTCAAATTCCTAACCTCAAGTGACCCTCCAGTCACCAGCCTCCCAGAGTGATAGGATTACAGGCATGAGCCACCACGCCCCTCCTGATTATGGTACTTTATAAACAAACTAGGCACTCAAATACATCTTAAAAGATAACCAAAATATATAATGGCTAAATACTCAAAAGCAGTGGAAATATTCATTCATACATTACTTTTACCTACACTATTTCCATCCAAAATGTTCAGATAAAATTATTTTAGAAAAATTCAAAGTACATGTTTATCAATATATGTTGTTTCTGAAAAGTCTCTGAAAAGTTTCTTCAAAAGTCTGTTGATAAATTTATGATAAAGTGAATATTTTAATAACACGTTGAATGATTTTTTTATTCAGTCATTAAATCATTAAAATTAGATTACCCCACACTTATTTACTCAATCTATATGAGGTATTATCTTAAGTGATTAAGCAAATGTAATTCATTCAAAGACGGTTCTTTAAAACTTGAGAACATATAGCACTAAGAAAAAGGAAGAAGGGGATAAACAGTTACAGTTGCAAGGAATCTTCACAACCACAACTGGGCCAAGACTTGGTCCTCTAGGAAAGGAAAGATAAAACTTAATTTTCTAAAAAGTTAGTTCTGTTATGCACTACTATTTAAAAAGTTTGATAAAAATTACACCTACCTTTACTCCATGTCCAATATCATCTAGAATTGTATAGTCAATAGGTTTTCTAATATAACGAACTGGTCGTTCAAGGTTGGCGGGAGCAATAATCTTATGTGTCCTTGAAGTGTTTTTATTGGTAGTCAAAATACCAATTTCTCTTCTTGCAACTTTCTCTTTATGAATATCAACTGTCTGCAAGATATGATATAAAAACAACACAAAAATGTATATCTCTGATATTCAGAAAGATCAAAATATAAGTGCTCAGAGATCTAATATTGCTATTCATATTCTCAACCATGCTTGCTACACTTTCTCCTTTCAGGACTACTGACTTTCTCCATTTTTAAGCTAACAAAATGGTTGGCAAACCTTAGCCCATAGGCCAAATCTGACCCACCACCTGATTTTTACAGCTCACAAGCTAAGAGTGGTGTTTATGGTTTTTAATGGTTGGAAAAAAACCCAAAGGAAAAAAATGCTGTGACACATGAAAATTATATGAAATTCGAATCTTTGTTTCCATAAGTACTGTTTTATTAGAAAACAGCAATGCTGCTCACTTGCTTACTTATCTATTGCTACTTTTACAATACAGTGGCAGAGATGAATAGCTGCAACAGAAATGTTATGGTCCACAAAGCCTATTTATTAGGTGACCTCTTTAAAACAAAAGTTTGCCAACCCCTAGGTTAAAGTATGCTAATTTTTCCCTTTCCATTAAGATTTAGCCTAATATGCTGATTAAGAAAGCCCTAATGATTAATCTGGCTACATTTAAAAATAACCTATTAGTATAATTTCTATTAGTGTTTAAACATCTTTTTATAAAAAAAAATAAAGAGGGCCAAAATATAACTATAATGTTAAAAATGAGAGTCATTTTTGACAAACTGAAGGTTGCTTGGGCAAAGCTGCTTATATTTTATCATGATACAATACTTGTAAACTATTTCATTCATTTATATTCATTCACTAAATGTGCACATAGGACATAATTTAGTACAGAATGACAATATGTTCTTACAGTTTTCTAATTGCCAACAGAAGGTGAATTTCTTCACATACACAGGTAATTAATACACTAAAGCAGTACTTTTAAAGTGCAAGTTAAAATTTAGTGGTATGTGAGCGGTGAAACATCTGTTGTGGGCATAAGTATATACATTAATTGTGTACTGAATACAATGTAACATATTTTTCCTGTGGGTTACAGTCAAAAGAGTTTGGTAAACACTTCACTAAAATTGTTCATCTCTCTTACTACCATTCCTGGCGCAAGTAACAATTAACAGACATACTTTTTTGCTAACTCCTCCCCAATCCTACTTCAAATTCCATTCATTCATTCATTTTGAGACAGAGTCTCGCTCTGATGCCCCAGCTAGAGTGCCGTGGCATCAGCCTAGCTCACAGCAACCTCAAACTCCTAGGCTCAAGCGATCCTTCTGCCTCAGCCTCCCAAGTAGCTGGGACTACACGTATGTGCCACCATGCCCGACTAATTTTTTCTATACATTTTTAGTTGGCCAATTAATTTGTTTCTATTTTTTAGTAGAGACAGGGTCTCACTCTTGCTCAGGCTGGTTTTGAACTCCTGACCTTGAGCGATCCACCCGCCTCGGCCTCCCAGAGTGCTAGGATTACAGGCATGAGCCACCGTGCCGGGCCTCAAGTTCCCATTTCTAAAAGAAAAACCTGGTAATAACTATGAAAAGGAAAGACGATAACCAATCATGACATTATTAAATACCACCGTAAGAAATTTGAAAGCTGATCATTCATCCTTCTACATTGCCTAAAATATGAGGCAAACTTGAAACAAATTCTAAGTGCCTTATTTCTCTACAACCAAGAGATCTTAAAAACAACAGGATCTATATGTTGCAGAGCTAATAAGTGTCTAAATGAAGCATCAAATTAAAAACTAACCATGATAGTAAAATTATCATTTTAAGCATTTCTTTTTAAGAAAAAATTGACTCTGAACTTTTTCTGTGCAGGTTAGGTAAATTATGAGAACTGCTTTCCTTTTCAATTGCTTGGGGGAGCTTTAACAGAAAAGATAAGTTTGCATATTAGTGATGATATTGAAATTTATTTAATTTTTAACTCTAGAGAAATGGAAATTAATCACATTTTGAATAAAGTTTAATGAGTCACCCTGAATCATTAAAAATACGGAAAATTATTTCACACTTTTCAAGTATGCTTCAAAATTAAAAAAACAAAATATGGCACTTTTTTTGTATAACTGGTCTTTGTCAGACCAATAAAAGGTTAATCAGAGAATGTAATCTTCTAAGACACTGTTTTTATTCTCCTCAGTTTGTAGAAATGTACTTAATTTATTCAAAAATGAAACCAAAAGAATGCAAACCTGACCAACCATAACAGAATCTCAACCTTATAGCAAACTGGAATTTCAATTTCAAATGTTCATGCTAGAAAAATTAATAAATCCTTAAAGAATGAAAAGTGGGAAGCAACTTTGCAATTATTTGCACTAATATATAGTATTTTCATAACAAACACATATTTTAAGATTGTTTTAAAATGTAACTTTTAAAAAAAAAAGCATTAAAATATAAATTAGAAATCTGTTCATTTCATCATGCAGAGATGTGAATTTGTCTAGAGATTGGGGACATTTACATATTACCTGTATGTTCTCTTCATATGCACATAAATATACACACAGCCCAAACCTATAGACCAATACAACAGTAGGGATAAAAGGAAGACCAATATAGCAAAGAAAAAGACAACAGAACTATAAGCCTAAATAGGGCATAGTTGTTATATCAGAGCATAAAATTTAGCTCTAAGCTTCCTAGGAGAGAAGGCAAAGTAGAAACATATGAAGAAAAAAAATCATGTTCTTTGTATCATCTTACATCAAATTTCAATAAAAACTGAAGGTATATTTTTAAAACATAACTCTTGAAAATGTACATCTATGGAAAGTCAAAATAATTTAGTTTGGCTATATAATGTTTCTAGTGGTCTACTCTAAAAGAATGCTTACATCTTAGAAAAGTTAAAGCAGAGTTACTCAACAATGGCACTAGTGATATTTTAAGTCCAGTAATTCTTTGTTGGGGGGGCTGTCCTGAGCATTGCAGGATATAGAGAAGCATCCAAGTAGATAACTGCAGCACTTCCCCACCCCAAGTTTTGACAACCAAAAATGTCTCACATTGCCCAATGTCCCCTTGGGGTAAAAACTGCCCAGGTTGAGAACCAATGATCTCTAGAGAATGGACTAATTAGCTGGTCTGTTACATTATTCACTATCAAACAGCAACTGTTTCCAAACTTTTCACAAGAGCTGATTCAAGGCTAATACTTCTAATGATTCCCTAAGTACAGATATTGGGAGTCATTAACTTTTAAAAAAATGATATAATAAACACCCTCCCAAACCTATTGCCCAGCTTCAACATTCATCAACTGATAGCCAATCATCAGTTTTAAAAGAAATTAAAGCTCTTTAATGTACATAATGTATTTTTAAAAAATACATGGTTTTCCTATATCAAATTCACAACTTTCAGCAATCATTATTGCCTTTGTCTTCATAATATTTTTTCAGCTTTGTGCAGTGGCAGTATCATAGTCAATGAGCTCATGTGAGGCACAATTGTTGCTAATTGAAAACTGTCCTCATAATATTCTTTCATATTATAATGCTGAAATTCATTAAGTTAAATGTTCTAATTACCATTAAGCACATATTTAGGAAGAATTTTAATAGTAAGAAAGTATTTCCAATTTATCCTAGGTTTCTAAAGTTACTAGTTTTATAACAATAAACTTATTAAGAAGAGGCCTCAATAACAGCGCTCACCTGTGACAAGTGAAAAATGTGTTCCCTCAGCAAAGTAGACCAAAATTAATGCAAGTACACTGCTATCAATAGTATTATTGTTTGCTACACATCCTGTTCACCAAAAAAAACACACCAAGGAATATCACTGCAATTGTGCAGGACTTAAACATCTCTTCTCCCATGGTTCCTTATTAATTAATTACCCTATCTTTCTCACTGATTTTGCCAAGCTGGTCTTGCATGCTGCAGGCTTCCCCCATGACACTTCAGCCAGATAGTGCCAAACCCAGGTTCCTACAGCATACCTCGTATTGCCTTGAGATAATCATACTGACTCCAAGCCCCTCTGCAAGCCTGAACCCCACTCCCACATCTCCCTCATGAACCCAAGCACATGCTCAGGCCCCAGCAGATGACAGGAGCATACTGTATAAAATATTCTGTTTTAGAATTACCTATGCATTGTTGTTTTCCATTACCACAGATAATTGAGAGTTGACTGTAGTGGATAGCACTACCTCAGTTAGCTGCCCATCAGTGTGGGAAAACATCTGCAATCAAACAGTTACAGTGGATTAACTAAATTGGGTGTTTTTCAATGTCTTTTTTTATTAGTAAGTTAATGTTTCAAATTAAAAAATTATAAATATGCTTCAAGTTATGCATTATTAATAAAACAAATTAGTCACTAAGAAAATAAATGGGTAATTTTCAGTTATTTTATATAAAGTAGCATAAAACTATATACAGGTAACTAATTAGAAAGTATATAAATTCCACTTTCTGTGCATAATTACATATGATAACTTCAGTGGTATTTCCTTTATTTAAAATTGGGAATTTTTAAGCAAGGCTATACATATAAAGTCTTTAAACAAAAATTACCCTACATGTAGAGTTCTTCAGGGTTTAGACCTGCCACTGCCTTTCAGTACTCAACTCTTGAGAAGAATTACTTTCAATCTTCATTATTATTTTACAATCATATTTTCTATCTCTTTTACTTGCTACCTACTAAACTAATTCAATGCTTGGCCCAGTAAGTTCCAGTCATCTCTTGGGAAGGTAGGATGAGCACTACTTTTTAAAGTTCTTTATGTTGCCTTTTGACCTCTCAATCTTTTAAGACATGATGAACTTGAATACAGATGGTACTAACTGGTTTTACTATCTGAGAAGAAAAGATGGGCCTGGCTCAAAAGAATTTTAGTTTACAAATATATAAGAATTTTAGTTTGAATAATGTTCCGTAAACTTTTTTGGTTATAGGAATTGATAGGATAACAGCAACAAAGCTAGACAGAATTTCCTTAAAATTTACCATCTCTAAAACATGTAAGGTAATCCACGTTACGAATCTATTTTAATACTTTAATGTATTAACCTATTTTAATACTAATAATTAGTATTAAACTAATTAATAATTAACCTATTTTAATACTATTTAATACTTTAATGCTTTATGCATATATTAACAAACTACTTAATACTATACTGTCCTTTTAGTACAAAAAAGTGTCTGATACTATATATTCCTAATCAATTCTGTCCTGTTTTTCAAAACTTCTGACATTTAGAAAGAATGGATTATTACTTTGTTTTGTTTAAGTATTTCTTCCTTATTCCCATAGTTGGTAGAGTCAATGGAATTCCCATCCTCAGATTCCAATTCAGAGTAATCTGAGAAACAGTTCAGTTATACCAGAATAATAGAGGGTTAAAACCAATTGACACAGATTGAGGTGGATAGCAGAGCCAATAGAACAGAAAGACAAGCAAATACAAATCAAGCTCATTTGTGAAAATCTCAGAAAAATAAAGAATTCAAGATGGAAGACAGCTCAGAAATCATCCAATTAGTCCTATAATCTTACAGATGAGAGAACTAAAGTCCAAAGAAGTCAAATGTCACACAAGTCTGTAGAAGAGCCAGAGTAAAATGTAGATGTACTGACCCTTTTCCATCCAATCCTACTCAGTGTTCATTTCCACTAAAAGGGAGAAAAAGGTTAGAACACTAGGAGACTGAAAGTAATAAGTTTTGTACCTGGGAAACAGAAAAAAGATAATGATGGGAAAAGAAATTGAATACTCCGGATAACTAATGTCTACTAGTCCTGAACAACTCTACTAGACAATCTTAAAAACTCTTGAAACCTACTGCTGTTCCAATAAACATGCTATCTTTGCTCTGATCCAACTGAACCTTGACTTCTTTGCTGCTTCAATTCAATCTTCTCTACAAATTCTCAGAGTCCAGTATTTTTGCCCAATTTGCACAAAAAATATAGTCTTAAGACAATAACCCCCGGGCTCCCTCTAGAAACATATAACATTTTTAATAATAATCCAAATAATAATAATACAATTTAAGAATCAAACATTTAGGAAACAAAATACCTTAAAGCAGGGGCTAGCAAACTATGGTTACATGCCAAAGGTGACCCACAGGGTGTTTTTATATGGCCCATACACTAAGAATGGTTTTAACATTTGAAAATAGTTGTTAAAAACACATACACACAAAGAATAATGAGACCATATGTGGCCCACAAAATCTAAAATATTTACCCTCTGGTCCTTTATAGAAAAAGTCTGCAACCCTTGCTTTGGAGTATTTACTGAGTATTTGCTTTGTAAACAGAAAACATTTCCTTTTACACTACAGAATAACCTTCCAATCTAAAGAGCGAATAATTTAGATATTCAACTGTCTTATTAAATACAGAATTCTGTCTGTACATTCAACATAATCAAAAAAATTTTAATCCTTTAGGCAAATGCTAGAAAATACATAAATCTTTTTAAATTACTCTTCTTTCTTAGATACGGCCTCTATCAGTCCATTTCTCCTATTCAAACCCTCATCCAACATACTAAGATATATTTTATATAAACTTAATTAACAGCAGCTGTAGAACTGCAGATCCCTTAACCTCTCCAACTATTGCCCTCTAGACACCCAACTCCAAATAAAAATGGTTCAACATATTCTTGACAGCTCTGAAGACTTTGTTATTTCTGACCTATTAATCCCTATCCTGTTTTTTACTTATTCTATTAAAACAGCTTAAAAATATGGCATTAATTAGACCATATTAATTAAATGCCAATTCATATGATACTCAAAAAGAAAATGTTCTCATTAACAGAATTAACACATATATTTATAGTCCAGAGTATTCCCCTTGCTCCTTGAGCTTGCTACCCTTTTCTACCAAAGAACTACATAATTCTAATCAGAAAATAAATGATTATATTTCATTGCCATTTGCTTGTTGTCATCATTTACCCACATCTCTCCAACTTACTCCTAATAACTAATAAAAGTTCTTTCTTTTTAGAAACTCTAATATATTAATTTCTCTTCTATATTTGCTCTTTTCTTTTTACTTTATTTTTCAGGTCCTTTGCCAATACTTCAAATGTGTAAAACTTTTAAGAGCCTCAAGATTAGACCTCTCTCCTATAGAAAACCAAGTTCATCTATTTCATCATTTAAAATGCCACTGATTATTTCCTTCAGGAGGCTGTCCCAAAATAAAATTTCTCTCTCACTCATTAAACCTCATTCTTTTTTAAAGAAAACTAGACACAACAACAAGCAATAAATTATACATCTATAGACGTTTATATGGGATGTGAAGAAACCCATATAATGCCAAGTTCAGATTAAAGATTAAATAATATCAAAAATAACACATCCCTCTGGATTGGTCTGATAAATGTTCAAATAGGAAAAATATAAGGTTGACCTACTGTTTCTAATTTGATTGTATGGACTATACTTGGTTTCATTATACAAATTTGCGAAACTTTAGACTCTCAAAAATAGATTAGTCAATTTCAAAAGAATCCTGAACGCTCAAGATTTATCAAAAACAATAATGTGCACATTTAAAAATTCTTTTTATTATAAAACTGTTCTACTCATTTAGGTCTAAAAAAAGTGTTTGAGGCTGTGTTCAGTGGCTCATGCCTGTAATGCCAACACTTTGAGAAGCCATGGTTGGAGGATCACTTGAGGCCAGAAGTTTGAGACCAGCTTGTGTCATACTGAGACTCCATCTCTAAAAACAAAAAACAAAACCAAACAAAAAAAAAAACCTTTTAAAAAAAAGTAGCAGGATACGATGGCAGGCACCTGTGGTCTTACCTACTCAGGAGACTGAGGCAGGAGGATCATTTGAGCCCAGGACTTTGAGGTTGCTGTGAACTAGGCTGACACTACAGCACTCTAGTCAGGGCAACAGCGTGAGACTCAGTCTTAAAAAAAAAAATCTCCCAACAAAAAAAAAGTCCCATACCAGATGGTTTTGCACACAATATTCGCATGCTACACATCCAATAAAGGGCTGATAGCTAAAATCTATATAGAATTTAAGAAAATCAGCAAGAAAAAAAATCAAACAACCCCATAAAAATGTGAGTAAAAGACATGAACAGAACCTTTTCAAAAGAAGATAGACTAATGGCCAACAAATATATGAAAAAATGCTCAACATCTCTAATCATCAGGGAAATGCAAATCAAAACCACAATGATTCATGGATTGGTAGAATCAATATTGTTAAAATGTCAGTATTACCAAAAGTGATCTACAGAATTAAT
>VBSM01001562.1:43669466-43684425 GCA_008086735.1 Cheirogaleus medius | reverse complement strand
TGTATTTTTTTATCCATTCGGCCAGCCTATGTCTCTTGAGTGGGGAGTTCAAGTATGGGCAATTTTTGAGAAAGAGGCCAAGAAAATTTAATGGGGAAAGAAAAATCTTTTCAACAAATGCTGCTGGGATAATTGACATCCACATGCAAATAAATATGAAACCCTACTGTAGCCAGCTCCATGAACCCCTGTATGGTTTTTTTTTTAATTTATTTTTTTATTTCAGCATATTATGGGGGTACTAATATTACAGTTATGTATATTGCCCATGCCCCCTCCCACCTCGAGGCAGAGCCTCAAGCATGACCATCCCCCAAATGTTGCACATCTCACTCATTATGTTTGTATTTACCCATCCCCTCTTCCCCCCTCCCACCCGCCCAACACCCGACAAATGTTATTCTTATATGTCCACTTAGGTGTTGATCCGTTAATACCAATTTCCTATAAAATACTATAAAACTAACTATTTGACCCTTTGAGTTGTTTCCCAGAAATGATGGGTTCAAAATGCTGGCCTCAGTGACCCTCCACCACAGCCTCCCAAAGTGCTGGGACTACAGGCATATATCACCACACCAAGCCTGAAATGATGGATTTTTCTACAAGAAAAAGTAGTTGAGATTCTGAAGGCCCCAAGGCAGACTTCCTGCTGCCATGACTAACCATCCCCCGCACCTGCCCCAAGGCACAAGGCTCCTCCTTAAAAAGCCCACGAAGCAGTTTCTCTCATTCTGCCAGGCAAGAAAGACCTCAGTCAAAATTCCTTTCTTCCTTGGCAAGTACATAAAGAGATTATACAGGCATAACTTACATGACATTGACTACTGATTCCTTCTAATCAGGATACTGAAGTGGCTAGAATAGTATCTGTCCTCAATAAGTCTCCTTCTATTTTGTTGTACTGATTCTGAATTTCCCCTAAATTACTGTCCATTTTGGTATTTTACAAGTGTCTAAAACAAGTTACTTCTCTATGATGTGCTTAGCACTGCAAAGAATTCAGCAGAGAGATGCTTTTCTCCTTCCTTAAACACATTAATTTTTATTGGAGGTAACTGTACAGAAGGCTTGGGATGTTCAAATTCTGCACATTCCAAGAAAGGACTGGCCCTTGGTCACCTCCTGGGAGACTCAGTGGGGAAGATCTGCCCTCAATGTGGGTGGGCACCATTCAACTAGCTGGGAGTCTGGAGGGGGGAGAGGAGGAAGCAGAGGAAAAGTGAATTCTTTCTCTCTTTCTCTCCCTCCTACTCTAGCCCCGCCCCCACCTGAAGCTAAAGCTGGGACTGCCCTCAGTCCCTGCCCTCAGACAGCAGAACTCTATGCTCTCTAGCCTTAGGATCCCAAGACTTACACCAGCAACTGCCAGGTTTTCAGGCCTTCTGCCTCAGACTGAGACTTATGTCAGTGGTTTCCCTGGTTCTGAGGTCTGAGGGTTTTGCACATGGACTGAGCCACGCAACTGTTATCCCAGGATCTTCAGCTTGCTGATACTTTCATAGGACTTCTCTGCCTCCATAATCACATGAGCAAATTTCCCTAATAAATCCACTCTCATATAAGTATCTATATATATACATATACTATTGGTTCTGCCTCTCTGGAGAACCCTAATGTTGTACATGGGCTGGAAGTTTAATGAGAATGGGAAATATGCATAATATCAAAGTATTTCCCCACAAGATACTATTAATTACAAAAAAAAATTTCAAGAGTAACTTTCACAGTAGAGAAACCTGGCAGATACAACTGTAATCAACTGATATCAAAATGAATATCATCAGCACTGGGACAAATTAAAGTCATAACCCACCTGACAGGAAGCAAGAGATAACACAGCATCACTTCTGTGACATTCCTACTAAAAATATATAATTTGATCTAGTCATGAGGAAACACTGGAACATTAAAGGATACTCTGAATAAATAATCGCCTATAATCTTCTAATGTGTCATGGTCATGAAAACCAAAGAAAGATGAGGAGATGAGGAACTGTTCCAGCTGAAGGAGACTAAAGAGTCATGACAATTAACCACAACACATATTTCTGAACTAAACCCTTTTTCTATAAAGGACATTGGGACAAATAGCAAATTTTTAATAGAAATCAGAGAATTAGACACTGATTTATCAATATTATTTCCTGATTTTGATGATTGTTTTATGATTAACCAGAAAAATGTTCCTGTTTGAAAAACACACACACACCCCTTAAAGTATTCAGGAATGATACGGCATCAGGGTCAGCAACTCAACTCCCAAATAGTTCAGGGGGAAAAAGTTCTTTGTACTGTAAAATAAATAAATGTGTGTGTGTGTATATATATATAAAACAATTAAAAATAAAAGAAATTTTGGGTTGTAACGATGTGCCAATGTAGGTTCATCAACTGTAATAAATGTACCACTGTGGAGAGGGATACTGATAACAGAGGAGGCTATGCATATGTTGGGGGAAGAGGTATATGGGCAATCTCTGCACCGTATGCTCAATTTTGCAGTGAACTTAAAAATGCTCTAAAAAAAATAAAGTCTAGGTCAGCGAGGTGGCTCATTCTTGTAATTCTAGCACTTTAGGAGGCCCAGGCAGGAGGATGGCTTCAGCCCGGGAGTCTGAGGTTGGAGTGAGCTATGATGAGGCCACTGCACTCCAGCCTGGGCAACAGAGACCCTGTCTCAAAAAATTAAATAAATAAAAATAAAAAACAAAGTCTAGTAAAAAATAAATTCCTCACTTCACCCAGGTGGAATGGTATTAAATTATTATTTTTTTTTGAAAGAAATTTCCATTAACTTAGCCATTAAACTTTGGCTTATAAATTTACTTTTAATTATCCACTCAATATATAAACTCATAATTAACCATGTCAAAAAGAAATCTTTCAGAGTTGCTTCATCCTATAAAAAGGCTTGTATATATGTTATGCATGTTTTCCACCATTACATATTAAGCTAATTACTTCCTGTATGTTTCATGTTAATAAAAATGATAACTGAGTTTTGAAAAACTTTCCAGGTTTAATGTGGAGACTATTACTCATTAGAAATGAATAAACTTTAAAGTACTAACCTGAACCATTGTTACATTTATTTTCACATAAGATGCTATTGATAAACCTTTTCTCTTTCAAATCATTTATTTCATGTTAATATTCGATCAACTGGTGAATTACCTAATCCTAAATATCTAGAACGCAACCAAATTGCATAATTCTGAAAACATTATAAAAGATAAATCCTACATATAAATTTTCCTTAACAACTACCAGACCTTAGACAAACTGCCAAACCAAAAACCTATTACTGAATGGGTGCAGTGGCTCACGCCTATAATCCCAGCACTTTAGGAGGCAGAAGTGGGAGGATTCCCTGAGCCCAGGAGTTCAAGACCAGCCCCAGCAACACAGCAAGACATCATCTCTATAAAAAATAAGAAAAATTAGCTGGGTGTGGTGGTGCACGTCTATAGTCCCCAGCTACTTGGGAGGCCAAGGAAGGAGGATCTCTTAAGCCCGGGATTGGCTGCAGTGAGCTACAATGGCACCACTCCACTCTACTCCAGGAAACAGAGTGAGGCCCTGTTGTCTCAAAACAAACCAAAAAACTCATTACTAAGACCCAATAAATAAACAAGCAACTACAATTTCCCAGTTTGAAACCTAAGTCATAACAACTATGCATTGTATATACACAGTTGGCCTGTTCAGAGTAAACCTAAAGTATTATCGAGGTATCCTTTCAGTCCTTATGTAATTTCTATTCCTAGTTCTTTAAAACAGGGACTATCATCTTATTTGTATCTCTTCTCTCAACTGCTCTGAAAGGCTGGCATATGGTAATCAATAAATGTCTGCTAAATTGAATTCTGAGTTTCCTCTGCACTTTTTCCTTGGGAGATAATGTCATCATGTCACTTACTCCATGCTATGGTTATTTGTGTAATAGTCCTATTTCTATTATGGGATTATAGGGTAGATGTATCTTCAGAATAGGGATCACAGTTTATTTTTAAAGATTTCTTTTTAAATCCCTATGCCACCAGAATCTCACACAAAAGAATAAATATTAGTTGAAAACCAGTGTGCCTTTATAAACAAAATTTGCCTTAAGCAGGAGTCAGGATATCATTCTTCCTATTTTTTTTTTCATAGCCCAAGTCATAGAAGCCTATCATTCTTCCTATTTTCAGATGCAAAAAGAAAAAAACAAAGACTAACATAAATGAATTACTAGGAGATCTCAACTCAACTCACTTCTGTGATTTGGCCACAGACCAAACCCATCACTTCCTTGCTTTCTATGTGATCACTCATTAAGCTGTTAGGCACATGCAATGGCTCCAATATAACTAAACCAAAAAAGCACCTGATGTACTTGCCAGGGCAATCATTTTAGCTTAATTATGATTTTAAAAGGAAAACTCCATTTGCAACTCAAGTGAGGATAAAAATCCTACCCAAGTAAGGGTAACTACACAAAATTAAGACAAATTCAAGTTTAGTAAATAAGAAATAAATGGTTGAATAAATTTAAAAATTCACTATAGCATATGAAGTGGAGCAGCAAAAACAAGGGCTTAAGTTTAAGGTCTACTGGGTCCATTTCAAAAACTAACATTGCAAGACTCAGAAGATAAAAATACAGGAATGACACTTTATGATACATATTCTCCTTTTGGCCACAGGTTTATTATTTTGCCTCTGCTCACCCCAGAGCAAGCTAGCTCACCTTTTCCTACTTTACAGGTTAATGCCCATTTCCCTCAAAGACAAGCTGTTAACTGAAAGAGATAACAAAAACATGAAATGAAAAAGTGAAAAGCACAAGTTTACATATTCTAGAGTTAAAAGTAGGAAGAAGAAAGAGTTAACTCAACTAAGGACAGTAAGAAGGAGAGAGAGAAGATAAAGGCTGTAGGAATTATGAAAAGAGAAAGTGTGCTGTATTTATGATTATAGAACTCCGGTAATAAACCCAAAATACAGTAGAGGATTATTATCTCAAGTTCTCACTTTCCTTCTTATACACACTGGTGATAAACATGCTTACTAGTCCCATATATGCCCAAGCAGAAATATTTTCCTCTAATATACAACTAAAAAATAAAGGTTTTTGTTGTTGCTGTTGTTAGCAAAAACCTGAAAAAGATGCCAAATACCAAAACAGCCTGGCAGACCTCTCTGGTTTGCATATTGTAATATTGAACCTCTCAACGATTGAAGTAGTTGAGAAAGAACTTACTATTCTGAAATCTTATTTGGAAAAGTCAGTAACAGTTACAAGCAAATCTTTGTCATAAGCAAATTCATCTCATTAAAAACAGAAAACATTTGGCCGGGCGCGGTGGCTCACGCCTGTAATCCTAGCACTCTGGGAGGCCGAGGCGGGCGGATCGCTCAAGGTCAGGAGTTCAAAACCAGCCTGAGCGAGACCCCATCTCTACTAAAAATAGAAAGAAATTAATTGACCAACTAAAAATATATACAGAAAAAAATTAGCCGGGCATGGTGGCGCATGCCTGTAGTCCCAGCTACTTGGGAGGCTGAGGCAGTAGGATCGCTTGAGCCCAGGAGATTGAGGTTGCTGTGAGCTAGGCTGACGCCACGGCACTCACTCTAGCCTGGGCCACAAAGTGAGACTCTGTCTCAACAAAAAACAGAAAACATTTACAAAAAGTTATATTGTTCTTGAGTTTTTCATCAGAACACACAATTAGCACTTAAAAGCAATTACTAGCACTGTTGTTTTCTTAAGTCATTAAAGATTAAGTTTCCTTTCTATGAACAATAATATGTAGACAGTCTTTACTTGTATTTGTGAGATGGTAACTTTACACTGCTCAATAAACAAAGCTTAAGCACAAAGCTTTACTATGGAATAAGAACCAGATGGAAAAGTATAAAAGAACAGTAACATTTAGCATTTAGATTAACAGAAAATCAGAAATATGTCTATTTCTTAATTCACTTTATTTTTACACCTGGATTAACAAAGATCTGAAAATATTAAACTCTGAGATCTAACAAAATTAAACCATAAGAACCTATTATTTTCTCCACAATTCTGAAATTTATAACTATAATTACAAATACTGGACCAATTATTTGTAGATTGATCTCCTTTTCCATAGTCACTTTTTTCTATCTACAAAAAAAATCCATAATAAGGAAAAACACTGACCATAAATGTAAATTCAAACTCAAGTTAGAAGTCCTAACAGGCTGGTCAAGACAGTAGAGGTCTTTCACCTATGTTCCTGCACCTACACCTTGTAGATGGAAAGAAACCAAATGACACTACATTCTAATTCAAAGGTAAGAAAGTAAGATATTATTAGAGTTTCTACAAGGAGTAGCACTGATTAAATTTAAGCACATCATAGTCTCTCTCTACACCAAAAGATGACTAACAAAGGTCTTAACAATAATATATTAATACCAAAGATTATAACGTTTGCAGGGGCAAGAAAAAAATGAGCAAAATCACAACCAATTATACAGTGAATATTTTGTTAAATAATCTTCTTAGGGATCAAGGGTATATCAGTCATGGTTCAGCTAAAAGAAACAGTGTCACAGTCACTTAAGAGAAGTTTATACAAGTAACTGGGTGTTTACCAGATAATAGGAAACACTAGAAGAGTAGGCTCTAAGATGCACCTTCAGATATCATGTCCCTGACAAAATCACAGAATTGACCCACTAGGAACAGATACATCTAACACAATCAAAGGGGTGAAAATAAGACGGCAACCACTGAAAACCTTAACTCCAGGAACATTACCAGCCTATACAATGATCAGGAAACTGCCATGTCATTACTGTTAGCCCTAAATCCATCATGCCAGGTAAATTGTGCATCATCCAAAAGATTTATGAGCCACATTCTGGCACTCAACACTCAATGGAAGCTAGTAACTAGACAATACAACACTGCCAATGAAAAACTCAACATTTCCAAACTGTTCTAGTTACCACAAACCACAGCCAGAGCAGAAATGCAACTTCCTACCCATCTCCCCCTCCAACTATCATGTGAGTGCACCTACTTTAATCAAGCACAGATCACATCCAGAACCCTATCTCCAAGGAAGTTTTCACATATTCCTGACTCTGTAGTAAGGCACCATACACAAGAAGGTAAAAGGAATGGATACTGAGCAAGCCCATCCACAGTACTTAACACAAGAGGCAAGCTCAAATTAATACCAAATATAGAAAACAAGGCGGTAGTAACTGTAATTTTCACTCTAAGTGTATATTAATACCAAGGGAAAAGGTAAAATATATCTTCCCAGGTGAAACAATAGAAATTATATAGTTCCTATTTTGAAATACATGTTAAAACCATGAAAAAGTCATTTCACAGTAAGATATGAAAATTTCTAAAAACACAGTGTCATGTCCCTTATTAATGGAGAATGTTAAATACAACAAATAGGAGAAAAGAAGATACCCTATACCCTAGGATAAGAATCTTTTAAGAAAAAAATCTGAGATCTGAAAATATTTAGAAAAGGGAAATACTGTTTTACAGTGGAATTAAGCCAGAAAGTAATTTTGTAAAACTCAGCATTACTTTGACAGGCTCATATCAAAGAGACAGAAAATTCAGCTTAAAGGGACTTCCAATTAGCCAAAACTGTGACAATCCGACAATCAAAATTAATAATGACTAATGGATCATATCACACTGAAATAAAGAAGACTCCATGAGTCCATACTTGATGGATGGATACATAGAGCTCTTCTTTACAACAGAATGATTGCCAAGTAATAAATGGTCAAGAAATAAGAAAATTATCATTTTGCAACAGCCATGGCAATAACTGTTAAAAGACAAACTCATAAATGGATACTAAACTCAATTTCAGAAAACTAATCATTACAAAGAGAAAAAAGGTATCCTTACAGGACAGAAATATGAGAAAACCACTTAAAACAAGTGGTCAAACTTAACATCACCAATAATGGAACACACTCCTGTTTATGATGCGCTGAGAAGAATACATCACTTATTTCCTGCCAAATACATAAAAATGCACAAACTAAATGTAATCCCAAGGAAACAATCAGAGAACCCCACTTTGAGGGACACTCTAAAACAAACAAACAAAAAACCCAGCATGTACTCTTTTAAAATGTCAATGTAAGGCCAGGCACGGTGGCTCACGCCTGTAATCCTAGCACTCTGGGAGGTCGAGGCGGGTGGATTGTTTGAGGTCAGGAGTTCGAAACCACCCTGAGCAAGAGCGAGACCCCGTCTCTACTAAAAAAAAAAAAATAGAAAGAAATTAATTGGCCAACTAAAAATACATATACAAAAAACTAGCCGGGCATGGTGGCACATGCCTGTAGTCACAGCTACTTGGGAGGCTGAGGCAGTAGGATCGCTTAAGCCTAGGAGTTTGAGGTTGCTGTGAGCTGAGCTAAGCTGACGCCACGGCACTCACTCTAGCCTGGGCAACAAAGTAAGACTCTGTCTCAAAAAAAAAAAAAAAAAGTCAATGTAATGATGAAAACAGAAAAGCTGAGGAAGTATCTAGATCAGCAGTCCCCAAATGTTTTGGCACCAGGGACTGGTTTCATGAAAGACAACTATTCCATGGGTAGGGGCGCGAGCAGAGCTCAGGCAGTAATGTGAGCTATGGGGAGTGGCTATATAGATGAAGCTTCCCTTGCTCACTCACCTCCACCTCTGGCTGTGAGGTCCCCTCCTAAGTTTCATGGAAGACAATTTTTCCATGGACCAGGGGTTGGGGAGCTCTATGACCCAGTTCCTAACAAGTGGCCCAGGGGTTGGGAATCACAGTTCTAAATTTAAAAAGACCAAGGTGACATGACAAATGCAATAAGAAATCCCAGATTGGATCCTGGATTGGAAGGAGGAAAAAGAAATCTGCTAAAAAGGTTACTACGGTTGGCAAAGTTGAGGAGTTCAGGAGACAGAACTAGAAGGATGGGGACTAACAAAGCAAATGAAGTTCTCAAGATAGGATTACCAGACAGGCCAGGCCGGTGGCTCACGCCTATAAATCCTAACACTCTGGGAGGCACAGGCAGGAGGACGTTTGAGCTCAGGAGTTTGAGACCAGCCTGAGCAAGAGTGAGATCCCATCTCTACCAAAAACAGAAAAAATTAGCCAGGCGTGGTGGCACATGCCTATAGTACCAGCTACTCAGGACACTGAGGCAAGACTGCTTCAGCCCAGGAGTTTGAGGTTGCTGAAAGCTAGTCTGATGCCACGACGCTCTAGCCTGGGCAACAGAGCGAGATTCTCTCAAAAAATAAATTAAAAAATAAATTTAACCAAGAAGAAATAAGGCTTATACACTGAAAACTACACAGCATCATTGAAAGACATAAAGACCTAAATAAAAGACATGTTCATGGGCCAGGTATAGTGCCTCACAACTGTAATCCCAGCACTTTGGGAGGCAGAGGCAGAGGCAGGAGAACTGCTTGAGCCCAGGCATGTATCAACTAAATGACTTAATTTCCTTTTTGTCAACCCAGCCTGCTCTTAGATTTAGAATAAAAGGTTTTGAGGAAGAAGAATCATTATTCAAGCACTATCTCCTGACAGAAGACTTGTGGTACTATTACATATTGGAAAAATGCTGGCATCACTTGTTGGCTCCTCCTATCCAACTTTGTTTTGTAGGTTCTAGAAGTTCCTAACAAGGTATCTCCTTGCCTGTATTCTAAGTCTTCAATAGACAAATGGATAAGGCCAAACAATAGCAAGAATCACAAAAGAAAAATAGTGCCATGTTATATTTAGTTCAACCCCATTAATTTAAAATTTACAAAAAAGACTGTTCATAGAAATCAAAATGGTAACAGAATCAGGCTGTAGGTCCATAAGTTACTTACCACTGACTTTGCAGAATGGAAATATGCTCAATAAATAATTTTGAATGAACAGGAAGGAAAAAATATATAATAAAATAAATGGTATCAGTCTTAAGTTCATTTTACTCAACAAAAATACTGAACACTAAGAACTGAGGACATTAGAGGCAAAAAAATGAACATAATTCTGCTCTGCACAGAATTATTAGGTCATTAAATATGAAATGTCCAATTCTGAATCAAAAGTGTAGTTTATTACCATGTTTCCCCGAAAATAAGACAGGGTCTGATATTTATTTTTCCTCAAGACGACACCCTAGGGCTTATTTTCAGGGGATGTGTTGTTTTTCCCTCAAAGCCTCAGCTTGCAGCACGCACAGGATGGCCAGGACCTGACAGGGGGAGCCGATCTTGTTGGTGGGGCTGCCCATACCTTTCCAGTCACCTCTGGGATAGTAACTGTCATGATGGGGCAGATAAGAAGGGCTGCTCGTCTTCATCTTCTTTACCGCTCTGTGACGAAATGCATGGGTTGTGCAGATACGCTGCGTAGCCAGGCCCATCACTAGGTCTTATTTTCAGGGTAGGGCTTATATTGGGCAAATGCTTAGAAATCCTGCTAGGGCTTATATTATGGGTAGGTCTTACTTTCGGGGAAACACGGTATATCTTAAGAAGCAGTACAATTAACCAAAGTATATGCCTAAACTACTAATGTAGTTTTGCCATCTTAACGGTAGCTTGCTTACACCAGCAGCAAAGAAGCCTGGAGAGCAAGTGGCAATGAAATCGCAAAAGGCGTTTTTCACAGCTTGTTGACAACTAGTTTGCCTTGCAAGAAGTGGTCCAAAGCCTGGAAGAAGTGGTAGTCAGTTGGTGCAAGGTCTGGTGAATATGGTGGATGATAAAGAGTGTCTAAGGCCAGCCTCTGTAGTTTGAGCAGTGCTGTTTGTGCAACATGTGGTCAAGCCTTGTCTTGCAAAAGGATTGGTCTATCTCTGTTGACCAATCTCAGCTGCTTAATCGTAAGCATCCTCATTATTTCGTCCAATTAGTTGCAGTAAACATACGCTGTTATTGACTGACCAGGTTTCATGAAGCTGTAATGGATAATATCAGCACTGGACCACCAAATAGACACCACTACTTTTTGATGCATATTCAGTTTCGAACTGTGTTTGAGCACTTCATCTTTATCCAATCATTGTGCCAGATGCTTGCAATTGTCAGAAAGAATCCATTTGTCATCACACATAACAAAACGGTGTAGAAATGGTTCACCTTTATGTTGTGACAGCAAAGAAAGCCAAGCTTTCAAGAAGATTTCTCAACTCTCATGTAATTCATGCAGAACCCACCTATCCAGCTACTTTACCTTGCCAATTTGTTTCAAATGGTCCAATATTGTTGGAATAGTAACATCAAACTTTACTGTTAATTCATAGTTGAGATGGATTCATTTCCACTACAGCTTTCAGCTCATCATTATACACCTTGGTCTCAGGTCACCCACGTGTCTCATTTTCAAGATTAAAATCACCAGAACGTAACTTCTCAAACCATTGACGTACATTAGCTACATCCTTCCCAAACATTTTGTTGATATTTCAAGCTGTCTGCACTGCATTGGTTCCACAATGGAACTCATATTTGAAAATAACACGAATTTTTTACTTATCCATGGATTCATAAAAATTAATCTAAAAACAATTTGAAAGACAAGACAAACCATACGTTTGAAAGAATGAGGATGTACCTTCACAATAAAAATAAAATAATAAGTGTCAAAGTGAAATGTCAGAGATATCATGTATCAAATTTAAGTACCTAAGAAAATCAGACATTTCATACTTAATAACCTAATAATTTAGCAGGCAGTGGTAAATCTGAGTTTATCTAATTTTTTTAAATATGAATATAAATATCTCCCTTGCTTACTTCCCAGGAAGCTGCAGATCAGCCCAGACATTTGATGAGCATCACTATAGAATAAGCCTTGCACTAAGTAACAGTAAATGAACTGCTTAATTAACCGTATGTGTTAAATATTAGTGTCAATTCTGTTGCCCACATCTACATTAAATATGCTGGACAAATAAAAAATATTTGCCAACTTTCATTTTCATGAGCAAAAATCTACAAACTCTTCAAATTTGCAAAACTAATGTATTTCACTGCTCTCAGACACAAAAATCCCTGTCCTCACATGCCAGGGTAGGAAGACAAATTAGATACACTCTATGTTAAGAGATAATATGTAGAAAAATAAAGCATGGAAAGTACAAGCAAGGGGGAGAGTGAACAAGGAAGAGAAGGGGTCATCAAGAAGGGGAGATATCACAGCAAAAACCTTAAGGACGTAAAAGAACCAGTCATGCAACTACCAGGGGGTAGAGTACTCCAGACAGAGGGTACAGCAAGTACAAAATAAAAAGGCCCTGAGGCAGAAGTATGCCTGGTATGTTAAAAAAAGGAAGCCAAAGTAGCTGGAGTTGAGTGAATGAACAAAGGATGGTAAAGGAGTATAACAGGAGATGAGGTCAAGACTAAAAGTTGATCATTTGTGGCTTATAATCAATTTTTTTTTGTTTTTTTAACCTTTCTTAAGGTATAATTTACAAATAAAAATTGTACATCTTTGAAGTGCACAACATGATTTGGCGGTGTATGTATAGACTGCGAAATGATAACAAACAAGATAATTAACACATCTATCACCTCACATAGTTACTTTTGGTGGGAGGAGGCAGTTAGAACACTTAAGATCTATTCTCTCAGCAAATTTCAAGAATACATTATTAACAATATTCATGATGCAGTACATTAGATTTCCCAGAGCTTATTCATCCTGTAACTGAAAGTTTGTGTTCTTTGACCAACATCTTCCCATTTCTCCCCCTGTGCCCTCCTCCAGCCCCTGGAAACAACCATTCTAGTCTTTGCTTCTGTTTGAGTTTGACTTTCTTAGATTCGACATATAAGTGAGTTATACGGTATTTGTCTTTCTGTGTCTGGCTTATTTCACTTAGCATAATGTTCTCCAGGTTCATCCACATTGTCACAAACAGCAGGGTTTCCTTTTTATGGCTGAATAATATTCCATTGTATATACAGTTGACTCAAATAACACAGGTTTGAAGTGTATGAGTTCACTTATACAGGGATTTTTTTTCAACCAAACTTGGCTGGAAAATACAGTACTCATGGGATGCAAAACATGCATATAAGGATGGACTTTTCCTTTACTCAGGTTCCACAGGGGTGACTTTAGGACTTGAGTGTGCACAGATTTTGGTACACCCAGGGGTCCTGGAACCAATCACCACATATACCAAGGGACAACTGTATATACAATACACATTTTCTTTATCCATTCATCCATAACAGACACTTAGGTTGTTTCCATATATTAGCTATTGTGAATAAAGCTGAAATGAACATGAGAGTGCAGATCTCTCTTTGAGATACTAATTTCATTCCCTGTGGCTATATACTCAGAAGTGGAATTGCTGGATCATATGGTTGTCCAATTTTTAATTTTTGAGAAAAGTCCACAATGGCTGTTCCACTTTATATTACCACTGTGTACGAGGCTTCCCTTTTCTCTGTATCCTTGCCAAGACTTCTTATCACGCATTTTTACAGCCATCCTAACAGTGAGGTGATAGCTCATTTTAGCTTTGATTTGCATTTCCCTAATGATTACTGCTATTGAGCATCTTTTCATACACCTATTGGCCATCTGTATGTGTTCTTTGAAAAAATGTCCATTTAGGCCCTATGTCCATTTTTAAACCTGATTTTTTATTTTTCTTGCTATTGAGTTCTTCATATATTTTGGATATAAACCCCTTATCAGATATATGGTTTGCAAATATTTTATCCTATTCCATAGGCTGCCTTTTCATTTTGTTTCCTTTGCTGTGCAGAAGGATTTTAATTTGATGCAATCGCTCTCATTTATTTTTGCTTTTGTTTGTCTTGGCTTTTGGTGTCATATTCATAAAAATAATTGCCAAGACCAATGTCAAGGTGCTTTTTCTCTATATTTTCCTCTAGAAGTTTTACAATTTTAGGTCTTACATTTAAGCCTTTAATCCATTTCAAGTTAATATTGTGTTTGGTACAACAGTCCAATTTAATTCTTTTGCATGTGGATATACAGTTTTCCCAACGCCCTTTAACGATCCTTTCCCATTGTGTACCTGGTGCCCTTATCAAAACTAGTTGTGTGTGTGTGTGTGTGTGTCTGTCTCTCTGTCTCTCTCTCTCTCTATATATATATATATACACACACACACACATACACGTATTTCTGGGCTCTCTATTCTGTTCCATTGGTCTATGTGTGTTTTTACGCCAGTATCACAACACTTTGATTACTATGGCTTTGTAATATAGTTTGAAATTTATTTGTAGCTCACACCTGCAATCCGAGCACTTTAGGAGGCCAAGGTGGAAGGACTGCTTAAGGCCAGGAGTTGAAGATCAACAAGAGCAAGATCCAAGACTCTGTCTCTACAAAAAATACAAAAATAAGCTCGGTGTGGTGGTGCGCACCTGCACAAATGGCCAGCTACTAGGAAGGCTGAGGCAGGAGGACTGCCTGAGCCCAGGAGTTACAGGTTGCAGTGAGCTCTGATGACACCACTGCACTCTAGCCCAGGTGACAGAGTGAGACACTGTCTTGCCAAAAAAAAAAAAAAAAAAAAAAATATTTTAAACTTCTAATGTTAACTGCATTAGTAACCTGGAAAACAATTATTTACAATGCTGCTCTATCTGTAGATTTCACATATATATGTTAATACAGGCATCATCTGATCACTCCTAAAGCCAATGATATTTCTGAAGGGTACTTTTCTAAGACACAATTTAAACAGAGAACTGTTTTCAGAAGGACAATTATTTCCCCCCCTTTGCTCAACTTTCACAATAAATATAATCCACATTTAGAATATTCTTATTTACCTTAATTTTTTTTATATTCCTGGGCATAAAACCAGTTACTTAAAAACACTGAGCAGCCAGGCACCGTGGCTCACGCCCGTAATCCTAGCACTCTGGGAGGCTGAGGTGGGCGGATCGCTCAAGGTCAGG
>VBSM01001562.1:43636945-43658346 GCA_008086735.1 Cheirogaleus medius | reverse complement strand
AAAAAAAAAAAAAAGAAAAAAAATATGCAATACAGTTGTGCAGTATAGCATTCCATGCTTTATAATTATGTGAATACAAATTTTAAGAAATAAATTTAAAAGTGTTGGAAAAAATATACATCCTCCAAAATTAATTTATAAAAAATATATATACTGTTTTCAGGAAGATAGACCCAATCAATAAAATGCAGAAAAGACAGATATGAAGGAAAATGATAGCTATGGCATATATATGAATTTCAGCAAAATAAGTAAGACTATATAGAACACTGGTCATTTTATGAGTAATTATCATTATGAATCATATAGCCCACAATTCTCTTTTTATTGAAAAGCATATATATTTTTCTTTATTATGGCAATTACAAACACAATATGGAGAATAGTATAATGGATACACAAATAGCCATTAATTAGATATAACAATAGCTTTCATTTTACCTTATCTTTTCGTATTTTTCTTATGCTAAAGAATTTTAAAGAAAATTACAGTAACCAAGACATTTAAGCCCTAAATACTTTAGTACATATCTCTAAAAAGCAAGGACATTTGCTACATAATCACAATATTGTTATTATATCCAACAAAATCAACAATAATCCTTTCATGTTATCCATTACCCAACAGAAAACATTTTTCAAGAAGAAATTACTCTTATAAAGAGGGGAAACACTGCATGACTGGGATATAACCCGGAAGGATTATATTTTAATATTTAGTAATCTACAACAGTTTCCTTATGAGAGACAACAAAATAAATAGCTCCCTTCCTCATGAAAGATAAAAAATTTAAAAATATTTTTCATTAAACCATAAGAGAGTGGATATTATAAATCTGAAATTATTCACAATAATGTAGCTCTGTGGGTAAGTATAGCAATGGAGTAGACAACATATCTTGAAAGGCATATGCTTTTGAAGAATAAAATTCTTCAATTCTTTACTTCCTACTAAAATTGGCTTCACATACCCCCCCCAAAAAACAGTGACTTTCAGAACTAAAGCATAAAACACCATTCATTTCACAAAAATTGAGTTTCTAAAATTAGCTAACTTTTTCATAGTTTAGTTTTAAATTATGTTGAAGATTTTGTAAAACTTCAAGCTTCAAAATGGGTTTTTATTACTGAAAATTATACTAACCTTCATTTAATAACATGAATTGCAAAGAATTTGAAATGTACCAGTTTTTCTGATTATGCATTAATACCATTAGAACATGTATGTGAAATATTAACTGACCTACAGTGTGTATGATTTCCATGACTTGCTAATTTTTTATAACAATCTGTTTCTTGTCAGTTTCAATGACATTGCAAACAAAGAGTTTATACTTTGACAAAATTGTTAATTAAATACTATGGTGCTTGGTAATAATAAGTCTTACTTGTGTAGTACAATGTTGATAAGAATAAGGATATTCTTGGCTACTGCTATTTTCATGAAATGGAATGTAGAAGAGGTTAACAGCAAAAAAACTGATTCATGATTTTGTAAAAAAAATATATGTAGCCTCTTGGAGAGAAAGGAGCAGAACAGAATAATCTTGATATATTAAAATGGGAGGAACACTGAATTTAACTACACTTAAAATACATCAGAATTTCTTCCTTCCTCCTCCACAGGAATTAACAATATATTTCTCACAGATTTCTGTTAACTACTTCTATTATCTAAATGTCTACCCATATGACTAAATGAATGACTCATATCACTGAAATATTTCATAGGCTTTCATGATGATATTTTAGGGAAAAATTTCATTTTACCTCCCAGCAGAAAAATCTTTGGCAATTACAATTAAAATATAGGAAAGTGAGAGTTTCATCAGTGAAATGGCTTAAGAGAAGAGATTTTTAGTATATTAATACGCTTTGGTAACTTTAATAAGTGTGTATTATGAAATTGTTTTTGATTTTTTAAAAAAGCTTGGCATCTATTCATTGCCTATTTTGTAAAGAATTTTAAGGCATCCTAGAGAGATTTAAACCACTTAAAAAATAAAGCATAAATGAGACATTTATAGATATATTTGCAAGGACAACTAGCATACAACCAGGAAAGATAGCCCTCAAAACCCACTGAGTCACCATACTATGCCACGTAAGGTCAGATGTATAGGGAGGCTGGCTTCACAGGCTGCAGCTAGTGCGGTCACACAGAACCCCATTGCTCAGAAGCAACTTGTGCTTGTGGTTTAATGCTTTGCTGGCACTGTGTTGAAATTCTTAATAATTTTATCTTTGAATTTGTGTTTTGTAAGTTAAGTCTAATGGGACCGTGAAGCATGCACCAGAGACTTGGAACCCACCTCCATGCCTCCTGCTATAGGTTCTCAGTGACTAGCTCCCTGTCCCCCGGTGCCTTGGGACCCATCTGGCCTTCCTTCTCCCCAACCCTGCTCAAGATCATGACCAATATTGCCTTCTTCCCAGAGTAGCAATCAGATTGCATTGGCAAGAGTGTTGGTGGGGGCGGGCACAGAGAGGCAGCTTGCTTTCCTCTGCGGTCATCCTCAGCCTTCAGTGGAGACCTGGATGTAGGCTGGAGGTGTCCCACAAACAACTATTTTGCAGTGTCCTCAAGGAGGGCCAAGGAAGCAGTCATACCTGCCTTGGATGGGCAGCACCTCAGCATGTTCACCAGGTGACTGGGCAGGGCTCCCTATCCCTCCCCTGATCCAGGTTAAGTAAGGTGTTTCAGTGCAGGAGATTTCAGTCCCTTGGGTTCATTCATTCACCAAAGTTTGAAAAGACAGCACCACAAGAAAGAGGAGATTGACTTCCTCACCCCTGCCAGGGCCTTCCATTTTCATTTGGCACTGTAAATTATGTAGGCAGCCCTGATTGTGCCTCCTACAATAAAAATAAACCCCCAAACCTTTATAGACATCATAACATGGACTGTGGGTCATCTATTCAAGTGTTTTGTTTGTTTTTAGAAGACTATTATCCTCTTTCTCTCAGTCATCAATAGCATATTATACAAATTTAGCTAGTTCTTTTTGTCTTAGAAGGCCTTTTGTTTCAAATTCTTCCTTTAGAGAATAAGGTTAAACCCAAAGGAAATTATACTCTGATCAAGTAAAATAAATAATTTTTTTTTTTTTAGAAAACGTTGAAATCATGCTGCAGAATGAAAAAAGCATTGGGCTAGGGTGTTACTCAATGTAAACTAATTATATGAGCCTCGGTCAATTCCCATATAAAATAACCTCCCTCCACTGTAATTTGCCCTTATATAAGGAGATTGGATTAGAAGACATCGCTGGGCTCTCTTAAATGTAACATAGTATTATAAAGTCTATTAAGACTAAAGTAAATCAAAGTTAACAAATTAATAGATCATACTTCTGATCTCAACCTAGTTAACTGTCCTCAGGAGTTCTTAAATTCATACAAATCATTAATTTTTAAAAACTGTGCCAAATAGGAACTAAAATATAAAATACAAACAAACATGGCTTTTTAGCAAGCATCTCAAAATTTCAGGCACCGATTTTAAGAATGCCTACTTATAACTATTACCATAATAGTCGTAGTTACTACTAAAAGGTACCAGTGATTATCCCTTTATTCCACTGCCTAATAAATTAGTATTTCCAGAATTGAAGATGAAAATCCCTTCCTCCTAAACTTTAGGTCTCCAAAATCTTGCTACCATTTCTGTCCTCTGACAAGCAAAATGAAGCTTGAGAGTCAAGGTTATCTGAAAGGGGGTAAAAGCAAGTAAAGAAGTATGATAATGGCATCTCTCTAGCACATTGTAGAGGTGTCTCATGGTTCTGAGTCATCCTGTGATATCAACTATGAATTAGATTTAGAAGATCCCAGGGAGACTGGATCAGATTTAAGGCTAACCAAGAGAGTTGGCCCAGAATTTACCAAACTGCCTAGGGCCATCCTATAAATCTTCTAGATATGAAAAAACACAGAACAGATTCATGGTTCTTCTTCAATCCCAAATTTCATCTTGGGTTTGAAACCAGATCAGTTTCTGATCACAAGGGAGAAAAACATGACATTTACTTTTGTGGGATCGCTATGCTACACAACTGCCCTATTGCTTTATTTGCATTTTCTAAAATTATATAATTCCCACAGGGCACCATCCAGATAGAAAAATACCACAATGCTAAATTCTTGTGATTAGACTCTGTATTGGAGAAGATGAAAACCTCAAAGAGACAGACATAAAATTTATACACACATTAAGAAAGGTTGTCATGGCAACATTGCTTGAAGATATGTATTTTTAAATCTAAGTAAATTTGGCATTCAAAACATGTGCATCTCCCTCAAAGGTTCTGTATCAAGAATATTTTCAAAAATTTCCAAATTCCTTGTGAATCTACACTTTCTTGAAAGCTTAAAAAATATACCCTATGAATATAATAGCAGAATAAATGTAAGCACATATTTTCTGAAGGCCTTATATGAGAAACATGCAAAGTGAAAGTCTATTATAATGTTACTCTTCTACTCCCAGAAGCCCTAGGCTTCTCCCTCTAAATCTTCAAACTGTAAGCAGGCTATGCCATATATTTTAAGCCCTAAAAATCAATTACCTATTACCTGATGACTTTGCAATGTAAGCAACAAATCATGAAAACTGAACACACCTAGTACTACAGTGTAATTAAGCAACAATTCATATAGATGACTATAATAGATGACTCTTTAACTTAGCCAAACCAATTCTTAGCTTTGTTTGTTCTCACCTTGAAAGTTTTCCAGTATTCCTAATCAGCATCTATGTTGAGAGTTTTCCTTGATAATATACCTAGTTTCATTCTCTTGCTCAAACAACGAACATAGTACTTTGACTCCCACAGTTCCTTATACTTTGTCCCCCACTACCGCCTTTAACTTAAGTCTTCTGTTCTTTGCCATGTAATCATCTACAAGTTCTTTCCTATATTCCTTTCAGCCACTAATTTAAAGGGTCCTTGAGCAGCTTTCAAACCCAGGACCCAGAGAGCTTTGGGTGCTAGAAGGTTCAAGGTGGTAAAGCTTTGGGACATGAGACTGCGGGGTCTTCCCTCCTAGAGTAAAGCATGGAAGGCAGAGAACACAGTAATAATGTAATGTCTGTTTTGTTCCCTGCTATGTCTCCAGTGCCTAGCATAGGATCTGCATGAATTACTGCTAAATAAACAACTGTTGTCTGAAAAATGTGTCCAATTTCTTTAGGTAGGTCTGGAAAAGTCAGGGTAGGGATAGGAAAGAGTCATATTGGCTAGAGAGCACTGTGCTCTGACAGAGAAAAGAGGTGGAGGTAAGGGAGAGAATAGGGAATTCAGGTGGTTTGGTTATATAACAACACTATAGTCATTCTTTATGCAAGAGAATCTTTGGACCATGCATAGTTTAAGGCAGCGGTCCCCAACCTTTTTGGCACCAAGGACTGGTTTCATGGAGGACAATTTTTCCAGACTTGGGGTAGGAGGGATGGTTTCAGGATGATTCAAGCGTATTACATTTATTATGCAGTCAAACCTCTCTGCTAATGATAATCTGTATTTGCAGCCACTCCCCAGTGCTAGCATCACTGCCTCAGCTCCACCTCAGATCATCAGGCATTAGATTTTCATGAGGAGTGTGCAACCTAGATCCCTCACATGCACAGTTTACAATAGGGTTTGAATTTCTATGAGAATCTAATGCTGCTGCTGATCTGACAGGAAGGTGGAGCTTATACGGTAATATGAGATATGGGGAGTGGCTGTAAATACAGATGAAGCTTCACTCTCTCGCCTCCTGCTATGTGACCAGTATCAGTACATGGCCCAGGGGTTGGGAGCCACAGGTTTAAGGAACTAGCTAACACAGATGTTCCTTAAAACCCTCATTTGTCTCTAGATCATGTTGGACAAAATGGGCTTTGTTTGCTAGAACACTACTTCCATGAAACGGTTTTACAGAAACTGGTTTTATAGGTGTTACTGAAAAAAGGGTACCTTCATCAAATACATTTGGAATATTCAGAGTTTAACCAAGTTAAAATAAATTTCTTTACAGCAAGATTTGTCAGCACTTATAATATTTATATTATAAATATCTGAGAAAGAATATGATCAAGGAAACTTTTTCACAGAGTACTTTACAGGATAGTGTTCCATGAGACACACTGGGAACTAATGCTCTCACTAACCTGGTAAAAAACCCTGATCTTTAAACATTTCCTGGTTCAATGATGATCTAGTGATAAAATATAGAAGGGACAAATGACTATTTGCTTTCAAACTATTTTTTTTTTTTTTGAGACAGAGTCTAAACTGTTGCCCAGGCTAGAGTGCGGTGGCGTCAGCCTAGCTCACAACAACCTCAAACTCCTGGGCTCAAGCAATCCTGCCTCAGCCTCCCGAGTAGCTGGGACTACAGGCATGTGCCACTATGCCTGGCTAGTTTTTTTTTATATATGTTAGTTGTCCAATTAATTTCTTTCTATTTTTAGTAGAGACGGGGTCTTGCTCTTGCTCAGGCTGGTCTCGAACTCCTGAGCTCAAACAATCCACCCGCCTCGGCCTCCCAGAGTGCTAGGATTACAGGCGTGAGCCACTGTGCCCGGCCCTTTCAAACTATTTTGATTGATATTTTGTATAACTAGTCTATTATAAATCTACGTTCACACTTAATACAGGCATCACTGAAAGATGGTCATACATCTTCTTAAATACTTCCATTAATTGGGTACATGGCATATCACAAAGCACAATTAGCATTATAGGTAGTTTGGCTACCTAAAATTATTTTTCAGCTATTAGGTAACATCAATAATTGGCATTATTTATTTTTAGACCTCAATAAAGATTTCATTCATATATTCAAAAATATTTATTGCCTTTTTGGAGACAGGTACTTTACTACTTTATCTATGATATAGTTACAATGGTGAGGTAACAAAATTTCATTCTATACCATCATGTGTTTAAAATTAAAATAAGGCAGGGTGCAGTGGCTCATGCCTGTAATCCCAGCACTTTGGGAGGCTGAGACAGGAGGATCACTTGATGCCAGGAGTTCAAGACAAGCCTGGGCAACATAGTGAGACCCTATCTCTACAAAAAATAAAATTAAACTAAAATGAGAATTTGTAAGTATTTTAGGTGTGAATAAATGCTTTTTAAAGAAATTACCAAACATATATGACTTATTTGCTCATGGCATTTTATCATTCGCTACAACAAGATCTATTCCCAGTCTCTAGAAAGACAGCCACCAAACTGTAAACCAATTCAATGGGGAATGGAACTGAAAGAAGGAATGTCATTTCTTGCCTGGATGTTTTATAAAGTGGCTCCCAACTCAAAATTTATAATTATCCATTCAGTATAATAGAATTCTACAAATCAAACATGAAAATTTATCTGTATTTTAGAAGTCTAGTCCCTGAAGCCCTTATAAAAATGAAGTAACAAAGTAGTCCCAGCTACTCAGGAGGCTGAGGCTGCCTGGAGGATCGCTTGAGCCCAGGAGTTTGAGTTCAGCCTGGGTAACATAGCGAGACCCCTGTCTCTTAAAAATTTTTTTTTTAATTTTAAAAAAAGGAACTAGGTATACCAATAAACCCCACTGAAGATATTTTTTAAATTCTTTAATTGACACATAATAATTGTACATATTTATGGGACACATAGTGATGTTTCAATACATACAATGTATAGTGATCAGATCAGAGTAATTAGCATATCTATCATCTCATTTACCATTTCTTTGTGTTGGAAACATTCAATATCCCCTTTTCTAGCTATTTGAAAATATATTCTATAGTCATCCTACAGTGCTATAAAACACTAGAACTTGTTCCTTCTATCTAGCTGTAATTTTGTGTCCTTTAACGAATCTCTCCCTATTGCCCCCCAACCCTTTCCAGCCTCTAGTAACCTCTGTTCTGCTTTTTACTTCTATGAGATCAACTTTTTTCAGCTTTTTTATATGATTGAGAACATGATTCTGGCTTATTTCACTTAAAATAATATCTTCCATGTTGTCTGAAATGACAGGGTTACATTATTATGTTATGGCTAAATAGTATTCCATCGTGTACATGTACCACATTTTCTTTTTCCATTCATCCATTGTTGGACACTTAGGTTGATTCTGTATCTTGGCTATTGTGAATAGTGCTGCAATAAACATGGGAGTACAGATGTCTTTTTGATATACTGATTTCCTTTCTTTTGGGTAAATGCTCACTAGTAGGATTGCTGGATCATATGGTACTTCTATTCCCACTGAGGATATTAAGATAATCTGAAGTTTAGATCTTTTACTTACTGTGTCTTGTCTAGTATTTGTCTGTCTTCACTTACAGTAATTCTTCTAGAAAGAATGAAAAACTTGTTTAGTTTGCCACTGAACCTACTGTTATGCTCTACAAACTAAATGAGATAACTATAAAAAGCACTTGGTTCATAACAAATGCTTGTTCCAGTCCCTTGTTCTACTTTGTGATTAACTATTACTGCAAGTTTCAGTCTCATTCCTCTTTTATCAGTGTAGGTCACTCACAATAGCTCAAAACAATACTGTACTAAGTCTTTTTGGCAGTGATTTCCTCTGATTTATGTAGTAACAGTAACTGCTTTGTTGTCATAGCCTCTCCTTGGCTCCTTCCCTTCTATCTTAATCATAAGTCTTGGTAATGTAGAAAAAAGGTACAGTGTTGGCTAAGAAAAATAAGGTCACAAGTATCAATTTGTTTCTGTTATAGAAGCTTGTCCTTGAAACTGGTGTCCATTCCTCTCCCAGGTATATTCTCAGTTACTAACTACTACCAATCTACTCTTTGATGTTACCACTCATGCCCTCAGCTTTACACACTCAGTAGAATTGTGTTAAGTGGTTTCCAATCTATCAACATAACCACATGTGGAAAAAAGTATACTTTATAGGTTAATAGTGCTTTTTATGAATTCGGAGGAAAAAATTAAAGATGGCTTCATGGAAGAACCTTAATCTGTTTGCCTCAGAGTCTAGAAACACCACCACTAAAAAATTTCAACAACAAAGATTCTTAAGATTACCTCTTAAAAGATGAAATACCATCTCAACTAGGATTTTATTATAATGAAGATTTTTCTTACCAGAGTAGAGTAATTTCATTTCTTTAATGCAATTGTAATGCCTAGATTATTCTGTGGCTTTAGCGATTTAGATGTACAAATATATAAATGTTTTGAGCAAGGCAATGGTAGCTGACATCTGTAATCCCAGCAACTCAGGAGGCTGAGGCAGGAGGATTGCTTGAGCCCAGGAGTTTGAGAGTGCAGTGAGCTATGATCATGCCGCTGCACTCTACCCTGGGTGACAAAGTGAGACACTGTCTCTTTAAAAAAAAATGTATACACACATACACACATATATAACTGTTTTGAAAGAATGAATGGGGAAGTCCATTTGTAAAGCTAAAAAGAAGAACAAGAATATCTGAGAAGGGAAAAGAGGGAGAGAGAAGGCAAGAATGACAAAAATCTGTGCTTACATCAGGAGTGACAATATTAAGTTCTAGTTATAGAAAAGACTGTTGGTCCATAGTATATTAAATGAAAAGAATATTATGTATAATAATATAAAAATTATATATGCATAAAAAGAGTAGAGGATCTACATTAGAATCTTAACAGTGGTTAACTTCAAGTAGTGAGGCTATAGGTGACTGGGTTTGCCATTTTTGTGTTTTCCTATACTTTTCTACATGTTTTGCATCCATCTTTGTTTTCTTTGTTTTCCCTCCTCTTTGGTGTGGTTTTGGTTTTTTGTTAGTGCTCTCCTCTTTCTTTTTTTTTTTTTAATTTTAAAAATTTTTTTATAGAAACAGGGTCTCACTGTTACTCAGGCTGGTCTTAAACTCCTGAGCTCAAGTGATCCTCCCTCCTCAGCCTCCCAAAGTGCTAGGATTACAGGTATGAGCCACCTCGACTGGCCTCTCTTCTTTCTTAATGACAGATTCATTATGTTTAGTATATGACATAATAGTAAGTACTAAAGTTAGGAATTCTGTTTTTTCTGCAAATGAGAATTAGTGGAGTACCACAGTGCTGCTAAGGTTTCCAGCAAAATGGAAGGGCAAGCCTCAGTCTTAGGTTTAAAACATATTCAGACACAACAATTAATTTCCAAAAAATTCAGATCAGTTCAAAATGTGTGTTAGCCATGAAGGCAAAAAAATAGCAAATGCAAGGTAGATTATCCATTATTCAAACCTAATAAAAATGATTAAAACGCAAACCAATTTATGGTCAGAATATTCAGAATATAAAATATTAATCTAAGAAATAAAATTATGGGAAGTCCTGTAGTCCCAGCTAGTCAGGAGGCTGAGGCAGGAGGATCACTTGAGCCCAGGAGTTTGAGGTTGCAGTGAGCTATGATGACACCACTGCACTCTAACCAGAGCAACTGAGCAAGACTCTGTCTCCAAAAAAAGAAAAGAATATTATTTGAGAGATCAAACTAAGAAAAAGAATTTGAAAATAATGCCATAGAAATAAAAAAATTAAAAGTAGAAAGCTAAAGCTTCTTATTAAAATTATCAATATATTGGTACATTGTAGCAGCACTGTAGCACTCCACTAAATATAAATGTATATCATGAATTAAGAAAATATGATATATAAAAATCTAATTTTATATAATGAAGTACTAACAGGTGTTGATATTACAAAATGATACTTGGTTTATAAAAGGATTCAAGACACATTTTCTAAACGGTTATTTTCCTCAGTCTATTTAACAGAGATTTAAAATGTATAAATTTTAATCTCTCTTTGAGACAGTGATCCAAGCTTCTTCCCTTGACGATGTTACCAGTTCATACTTTGTTTCAATAACTTGTCCCTCTACAGAAAGGAGGTGCAGTCTCTTCACCAATACACTCAGGAGTACTGTGGTCACCATATATGCAAACCTAGATAAGAAGAAAGTCAACTAGTTACTAAAGATTAAAAATTATACTTCAATTACATAGATTGCTCATTCTTATTAACAATGATCATCAAAATTCTATGTACAGAGTCTGGCATCTTTTTCCTTCACTTTACCTCAACTCTGGGCATTCCTGTGTGCCCAAGAATCCAAGTGAGGAGAAAGTTTTCTTTGCTAATTCATCATCAAACCGATCTGGATCAAACCTAAAAAGAAAATGTGAGGTTAATTACAACATAGCACAATAAATAGTTAATATATAAAAATCACAAGTTTATATATTGACACTAAAAGAATACAGATATGTAATAAAGTCAAAAATTACTGAAAATACAAAGTGCTGTTGCATTATATTTATATGTCACCTATTCTCTTACTGCTTCTTACTTTATTACTTCTAAACAAAAGATGTAACATACATTTCTCAGACCTAGCAAAGAATGAAATTATAACATAGTTTGTATCATTTTATGAAATATAAGGATAAATCATACAAAATGACATAATGAATAAATTTAGGACCTGTTACATGAGACCACCTGATCAATATGTAAAGCATTTTATATTGCTTCTTCAATTAAATTTTCTTTTCTTTTCCTTTTTTGGAGATAGGGTCTTGCTCTGCTACCTGAACTAGAGTGCATTGGCATCATCAAAGCTCACTGCAACTTCAAACTCCTGAGTTCAAGCAAACCTCCCATTTCAGCCTCCTGAGTAGCTGGGGCAACAGGTGCACATCACTATGCCTAGATTAGTTTTCTTTTCTTTTTTTTCTGTAGAGATGTGACGTTGGTATATTGCGCAGGCTGTCTCCTGGCCTCAAGGAATTGTCCTGCCTCAGCCTCCCAAAGTGCTACGATTACAAACTGTGAGCCAACACATCCAGCCTAAAATTTCTTAAAATTGGGGGCTCCACAAAAGTTTGAGGTTGCAGTGAGCTACGATGATATACCTCTGTGCTCTAGCCTGGGAGATAGAGCAAGACCCTGTCTCAAAAAAAAAAAAAAGGAGGCTCCAGCCTTAAAATTATACTAATCAATTATATTATATTCAGATTTATTAATAAGTGAAGGAAATGAAGGGGCTAAGAAAGGTTTTTTGTTCTACAGAATTTCACTCTGTAAAAAGTCAACTGTATGTGTAAACTACAGTTAATCTATCATCCCTGTGGGGTCTATCTTGGTTGTATATATATTTCTGTTAGTGTGAGTTGTCTCTCAAGGTACTGCCAAGAATAAATCTCTGGACCTTCCACAAAGGATGAGTTCTTACTAAAGATATTTAGCTTCAGAAAGCTTTTCTTTAGCATAAAACACCACCACTTTTATTTCCTAAATTTGATTACATTTGATTCCTAAAAATGATTTCCACATTTTAGCATCTATTCCTTTGAATATTTTCAATTTATAACCTAAATTATCTGAGTGTTTTGAGGATAGCAATAATGTTAAAAGTTCCAATGAAGTTTCTATATTTTTCATATTACACTTAAAATTTATCAAAACCTTGGCATTTTTCTATGTAAGTATTTTTTTAAGGTTTTAAAATTTGAAATTTTAGTTATTCATAATTATAGGCATACATTTTTCCAACAAACTATATCTTTGATTTGGCTGTAAAAGCCACTTGGAATATAAAATTACCTAACAATTTTTACTTTATAGCAAATTTTGAAGGACTGCTGTTTGATTTATTAAGAAATTCCCTTTAGTGCTCGCTTCAGCAGCACATATACTAAAATTGAGATGATACAGAGAAGATTAGCATGGCCCCTGCGCAAGGATGACACACAAATTCGTGAAGTGTTCCATATTTTTTAACCAAAATGTTTGTACCCCTATAATGTCCTGAAATAAAAAAGAAATTCTCTTTAATGTCATTATAATATTAAAAAGTAAAATGACAGGAACACATAGTATACCCATCGTTATACTCCAGCAGTAGGTTACCTAATATGTAGGTTACCTATGTCATCCACCTATGTTATTAAGTAACCTATGTCATCCATGCCACCAACCTTGCCCTCCCTGCATTTCACAGTGTGGTTTTATTTCCAATCAACTCAGCATATAACTCTCTTCCAGGGCAGTAAATCCTTGCCTGTTATCTTTTTGTTTTTTATGTTTTTTTTTTTGAGACAGGGTCTCACTCTGTTGCCTGGGCTAGAGTACAATGGCACAATCGCAGTTCATTGGAACCTCAAACTCCTGGGCGTAAGTGATCCTTCTGCCTCAGCCTCCCAAGTAGCTGGGACTACAGAATTGTGCCACCACACTTGGCTAATTTTTACATTTTTTGTAGAGATGGGATCTCACTATGTTGCCCAGTCTGGTCTTGAACTCTTTGCCTCAAGCAATCCTTTTACCTCAGCCTCCCAAAGTGCTACTATTACAGGCATGAGCAACCTCGCCCAGACACCTGTTACCTTGAAACAGACTTTACTGGATGCCCATCTAGGAGGCAAACAGCAGTAGCTTTGTTCTTCACCTTTTCCCTCCCTTGCCATTCACACACATAACATACATATACATAACAACTATTTTCTGAATTGTACTAAAGAGCTCAATAGTTGCAAGAGAACAGAAGGAAAACAGAAATTGCATGAGCAATACCCACTAATCAACAAAAGAATTCCAATCTATTGAAATTAAAGGATAGTTATAGAGATCAGGTAATTAAACAAATCTTAGGATAGAAATGGCAATAAAAGAGACAAAGAGTAGCAGATTCATGGAAGAGAAAAAGCAGTAAACTGAAGATATAAAGGGGAGGCAGTTGCTTTCTTTTGTTATAGCATTGCCACATATTGAATCTTTTCCTCAAGACCTAGAAAACGAATGCAAAACATACAAACACATAAAAATCAACAATCACAAAGACAATGGCAGATATTTCATACTTGTATGGTGATGGCCAAGTATTAGGATCCTGAAGTACCACACCAAGGGCATAAAGGACAAGGGTCTGTGAAAAAAATCAGTCTAGTTAGTCAAGGCCTAACAGAGACAAAACACTCTCAGAAAGTCAGCTCATCCTACATCACTTTCAGTATGGATAAAATGAAATAAAAATATAAAATAATGGAAGAAAACACAGGCCATCATTTTGTTGATTACAATGGGGAAGGCCTCCCTAGGCATGCCACAAAATCTGGAAGCCGTAAAGGAATAACAGACTTAGTTATATGAAAATTAAAAACTTACACCCAAGGCCGGGCACGGTGGCTCACACCTGTAATCCTAGCACTCTGGGAGGCCGAGGCGGGAGGATCGCTCAAGGTCAGGAGTTCGAAACCAGCCTGAGCAAAAGCGAGACCCCTGTCTCTACTAAAAATAGAAAGAAATTAATTGGCCAACAAAATTTAAAAAAATAAATAAAAAATAAAAACAAATAAAAACCTACACCCAGTTAAAACAAACAAATAAACAAAAAACCCACAATAAGCAACAGTAAAAGATAACTAACAGACAGGAAAAAATATTTGCCATATAACCAACAGAGTTTTGTGTAACATATAAAAAGACATTAAGTTCACTAGAAAGAAAAATGAAAATTACAAAGAGATAATTCAAAAGAAAAAATACAACTGTTAATGTATGTGTGAATAGTTGTTCAATCTCTTCAATGATCAGGGAAAAGCAAACTAAAATAATGGGATTCACAAAATATATATAAGACCCAAAAGTCCAGCGATGGTAAGGATTTGGAGAGAAAAAGCATTTTCATACATTGTTGCTAAAATTATAAATTGCCTTTTAGAGGACAATTTAAATATAACATATGCATGGACTCTAACCCAAACAACTCCATTTCTGAGGCCAAGGCATGAGGATCGCTCAAGGTCAGGAGTTCAAGACCAGCCTGAGCAAGAGTGAGACCACCATCTCTACTATAAATAGAAAGAAATTAATTGGCCAACTAAAAATATATAGAAAAAATTAGCCGGGCATGGTGGCGCGTGCCTGTAGTCCCAGCTACTCAGGAGGCTGAGGCAGAAGGATTGCCTGAGCCCAGGAGTTTGAGGTTGCTATGAGCTAGGCTGACGCCACGGCACTCTACTCCGGGCAAAGAGTGAGACTCTGTCTCAAAAAAAAAACAAAAAAAAACTCCATTTCTAAGACTCTACTCAGTGCCTATACAAGTACATAATTTGTAATAATAAAAAATTAATGTCAATCTAAATTTTCATTAGTGGGGACTGCTTAAATAAATTATGGTACATCCATACAATGTGATATTAAGCAGCCATCAAAAATAATGAGTTGGGCCAGGCATGGTGGCTCACGCCTGTAATCCTAGCACTCTGGGAGGCCGAGGAGGGTGGATCGCTCAAGGTCAGGAGTTCGAAACCAGCCTGAGCTACAGCGAGAACCCATCTCTACTAAAAATAGAAAGAAATTAATTGGACAACTAATATATATAGAAAAAATTAGCCGGGCATGGTGGCGCATGCCTGTAGTCCCAGCCACTCAGGAGGCTGAGGCAGTAGGATTGCTTGAGCCCAGGAGTTTGAGGTTGCTGTGAGCTAGGCTAACGCCACAGCACTCACTGGCTCTAGCCTGGGCAACAAAGTGAAACTCTGTCTCCAAAAAAAAAAAAAAATAATGAGTTGGATCTGTATCAAGTGCCAGTTGTACTAATAGCCATGATATACTCAATAAAATAATAAATTTAAAGAATATATGAAGAGTAACTTTTCACATGTAAATTGTTTTTAAAATACACATATGTATATGTGTATATACATACACATAGTAATATAAATAGGTCTACAAAAACACATAGTGAAGTGTTAAAAGTAATACCTGTGGGGAAGAAAGACTTTTATCTTGCTTAAACTTCAAAATAAAGTTATTACTTTGTAATTAAAAGGATTATAACTTTGATTTAATAATGGATAGTATTTACTGGGCACTGTAAACAATAAACTTTTAAATACATACCAAAAGTGTTGAGAAGAATAACTGAATAAGTTATTAAATATATCAAATGTTTCCTACCTCTCTTGGAATAATAAATTGGTCAATTTTTCCTTCAATATCTTGAAGTCGGGCAGAAACTGGTGTCAATTTGGCAGTCCGAACAGTTTCACAGAGTACATGCCGACAATATCTGTTTAAAAAAATTTTTTTAAAGATGTTTATTTCAAGAGAGGCAGTTTGAAATGTACACACATTTAAAAAATGTCCTTCATCAACTTCTCAAATCTTCCTAACATGAAATAGTCCCATCATAATTCTTATCTTAGAGGTATGTTATATATTAGAGATATATAAATTCCAAGTGGATAAAGATTTAAACAAAGAAAAACACTTCTAAAAGTACCAGAACCAGAACATAACTCAAAATAATTTTTTATAATTTTTAATAGAAAAGTCTTTCATTTTTAGCATGACACACAGACAGAAAGCATAAAGAAAAATATAAATAATCTAACATTTTGTTTATATATTTGTAAACATGAGAAAAATTAAAAGATAATTAGAAAAAATATTTTCAGTAAATATATCCTTAATGTATAAAAGTGCTTTAAAAAAAGGGCTATAAAAGCTTTTTTAAAAAAGGTAATAAAACTCTTTCAAAGTAACTAAAATAATCAAATATCCCAATAAAGACATAGAAAATACAAAAAAGCAATTCAAGAAAAAATATAAATGGTCTGGAGATACACAAAATGATACTCAACCTAATTAACAATTTAAAGATTGTCAATCAAAGCATCTTTTTTTTACTTGCCAGATTGGCAAAGATGAAAAAGAATGACAACAGATATTACTAATAAAAGATGGAGGAAGGCCAGGCACAATGGCTTATACTTATAATCACAGCACTTTGGGAGAGGCTGAGGCAAGAGGATCGCTTGAGGTGGGGAGTTCAAAACCAGCCTGGGCAACACAGTGAGACCCTATCTCTATAAAAAATTTAAAATTAGCTGGGCCTAGAGGTGTATACCTGTAGTCCTAGTTACTTGGGAGGCTGAGGCAGGAGGATCACTTGAAGCCCAGGAGTTCGAGGGCAGTGAGCTATGATTGTGCCATTGCGTTCCTCCAGCCTGGGTGATAAGATTGAGACCTTGTCTCTTAAATAAATAATTAAAAAACAAAAAAGATGGAGAAAAAGGGCCAGGTGCAGTGGCTCATGCCTATAATCCCAGTACTTGGGAAGGCTGAGCAGGGAGGATTGCTTGAGGCCAGGAGTTTGAGTAGTCTGGGTAACATAGTGAGACCTCCATCTCTACAAAAAATAAAAAATTAGCCAGGTATGGTGGCACATGCCTGTAGTCCCCGCTATTTGGGAGGCTGAGGCAGGAGGATCCCCTGAGCCCAGGAATTTGAGGTTGCAGTGAGCTATGATTTCACTACTGCACTCCAGCCTGGGTAATAGAATGAGACCCTGTCTCAAAAAAATAAAACGGAGAAAAAAAGACACTTTCATATCTAGTTGGTGGAAGTATAAATTGGTACAACCTTTCTTTTTTTTAGTAGCACATTTTTATTTCTTATTCTTTAATAAAGATTGTATTCTACTTGGAAGTTAATTTGGAGAATTCTTTGTCATATAGTAGACCTATGTTGGTACAATCTTTCTTCTTTTTGGGGGGGAGGAGTAAGGTGCAGGCAGTAAGCCTGGCACCCTAGCCACGCCCCAGTACAACCTTTCTGAAGCATAGTTTGGCAATGTATATCAAACTATTAAGTGTGTATCACAATGAAAAGAATAAAAGCTAAAATGTACTGTAATCTTGCCATGAGTTGGTACACTTAAATACTTTATATGCAGTCATTTCATCTTTACAAGAATCCCATGGATGCATTATTCTAATTTTACAAATCAAAATTAGAGGCAATTGTTTATGATCATACAGCAGGTAAATGATGTTGACAGGATTAAAACCCATGCCTATCATATTCCTCACTCCCTCATCTTAACCACTGTCCCACTGCATATACCTTAAACTATATGCTCAAGTCTAGGACCTTATTTTACAGAAATAATTGGAAATATCAGCAAAGATGTAAGCACAGAAACGTTGATTGTTTATAATGTCAAAAAACAACAAAAACAAAAGAGGAAACATCCTTCCTTCCTTTCCTCTGAACAAATGTTTGTTGGATAACTACTACATTTGAAGCACTGTGCTAGATACTGAGCTACAATAGTGAACAAGACAGATACCATTAATGGAATTCAGAATCTAGTTAGCAGGGGGAGGGAAAGTGGAGAGGACATAAAGGAAGAACAATTAATAAAGCACAGTAAATGTTATGATAAAGGAAGTTCAGGGTATTATGGGAACACATGGCAGGAGCACCTAATCTAGGGAAAGGGCTTTGTAGAGAAATAAACACCTAGGCTGAGACCTGCCCCCACAAAAGAAAAAAAAACAAAAAACACCAGAACTGAAGGTAGCCAGAGGAGAGAAGAAAAGAGAATCTATACAGAGGAATAGTCTGTGCAAAAGCTAGAAAATAACAAAGAGTGCTGTACCTTCAAACAAACAAAAGACATTCAGTATAGCTGAATCTAAGGCTACGAACAGGTACAAGTAATGAGAGATAAGGTGGGAGAGGTATGTAAGGCCCAGCTCTTGAAATGCCTCATAAACTATGTTAGAGAGTTTAAACTTTATCTTAAGAGTAACCTGAAGCCACTGAAGGATTTTAAATTGGGGAGTTACCTAATCAGATGTGACTGTCCAGATGTAGAAAGACCACTGCCTCAGTGATTCTCAACTTTGGATACACATCAGAATCATGAGAAGCTTTTGAAAACTTCTGATGTTCAGAGACTGTAAGTCAGTTGGTTTGAGGTTGGTCCTAGGTATCTGTATTTTTTTTTTCTTTTTTTTTGAGACAGAGTCTCATTCTATTGCCCGGGCTAGAGTGCCGTGGCGTCAGCCTAGCTCACAGCAACCTCAAACTTCTGGGCTCAAGCAATCCTCTGCCTCAGCCTCCGGAGTAGCTGGGACTACAGGCATGTGTCACCATGCCCGGCTAATTTTTTTTACATATTTTTAGTTGGCCAATTAATTTCTTTCTATTTTTTTTTTTTTTAGTAGAGACAGGGTCTCACTCTTGCTCAGGCTTGGTTTCGAACTCCTGAACTTGAGCAATCCTCCCGCCTCAGCCTCCCAGAACTAGGTATCTGTATTTTTAAAGCACCCTAAATGATTGCAGTGTGCAGCCCAGGGCTCCAACAGCAATTTGGAGAATGGATTGGAGAGAAGCAAGATCCAAGGGTACTGAAGTATCTTAGTCAAGGTGATTGATGGCAATCTGAACTAGAGTGGGAGCAATGGCAATGGATAGAACTAAAAGGCCTAAAAAAATTCATTGGAAATTAGAATTAACAGAACTTGATCATTGATTGGATGTAATGAAGTCACTATATATGACAATAGTATCCACAAAATATTTACAGAAAAAACAATTGAATTTTCAGGAGAGTTATGTCTTATATTTTAAAATGTTTTTTATTTTTTGTTTTACATACATGTATATGCACAGAAAAATAGCAAAGATAGATAACAATTGTTATCTCTTAGGATACATTTACAAAGTACCTTCACTTTCTACTTCATATACTTCTATATTATAATATAAAACTTCAAAACACAACTAGTATTACTCTTTTTGTTTTTTATTTCTTACTCTTTTTCTTTTTTATTTTGTTTTATATTATTACTTTAAAAAGCTATATTCAATGTAATAAATAAAACTTCCAACATTTAAAAGACTCTGAAACAGAATTTTCCTTGTGAAAAACACTGCTTCTAGCTCTTCCCAATGGCTGTCTCCCTGTCTTCTTTTCTATAGTTGAAATATGCTCTAAGGCAGGATTGCCGGCTACCCAGTCTAAGACTTCTAACCCCTGAACAGTCATAGCTTCTATTTTTTAAAATCTTTTTTTAATTAAGGTATTACTTACATACAATGAAATTAATCTATTTTACCTGTACAGTTTGATGAATTTTAGTAATTGTATAAAATTGTGTAATAATCACCATAAGCAAGATATAGAACAGTTCCCTCACCCTAAAAATTTTCTTCATGCCCCTTTGTAGTTGATCCCCTCCCCATTCCTAGCCCCAGACAACCACCAATCTGCTTTCTACCACTATAGTTTTATCTTTTCTAGAAATTTACATAAATGAAATCATACAGTAGGCAGTATTTTGTGTCTCACTTCTTTCACTTAGCATAATGAGATTTACCTGTGTTGTTGTATGTATTGATATCGTGTTCCTTTTATTAGTTTGTAGTATTCCACGGTATGGTTATACCATAATTTGTTTATCTAGTTATTGGTTGCTGAACATTTGAACCGCCTCCAATTTTTGGCTATTATGAATAATACTGCTATGAACATTGGCATATATGTCTTTGTGTGAACATGTTTTCATTTCTCTTGGAATGAAATTCCTAGGAGTAGAATTGCTGGGTCATATGGTGAGTATATATTTAACTTTATAAGAGCCTATCATACTGTTTTCAAATGTGGCTATACCATTCTGTATTCATACCATTCTGTATGAGTGTCCCACTGCTTGACATCACTGGTACTATTTTATACAGGCTAATTTAAAGGCTTCCCACGCTACATTATGATTTTATAAAACAGGTTAACTTATCTATTAAAATCTATATGTAAATATTTTAAGTCCTATGAAAACATATAGTTTTCCTAAGTAGTCACTTTAGTTTTAAATTAAAAAAATCAGTTCAAATTTACCTTTTAATGATCTCTTCTTCCTTTTATTGTGTTCTTACCTTAGCTGCTCTATTTTCTCTGAAGTAATAGGACCATTCCCCAAAACTTGGTTTATCTCTTCATATAGTCTTTTTTGAACTTCTTCACAGGTGGTTAAAAAATAGATTGCCCAGGTACACACTAGGTGAAACATTATATTAATAACAATGAAAATAGCTAACTCATGGTTTGAGTATAGAATTTAAAAAAAAATTAAAAAACAAATGGCTTAGAATGGGATTTTATATATACATTTTTTTCTTCTGACATAAGATACGTACATACTACCAAATAGTAAAACAAAATTCTTCACAGGATTATATTTAATTGAATGGAACATGAATATTTGCAGAATGTTGTCCAAAAGAGAGTGGAATCGGGATGTTTTCTTTCTCTAAACTGGCAAGTAATGGAAGCCACTTAATACATTTTACCTTGGGTAAAATAGGATAATAAATAAACTTCCTATATGTGGGAGTGTTCAATGTTGGTGATCATGATGTATTATCTGGTTCATTCAACCTTATAAAATAAAAAAACTAATTTATTAGTTCACTTAGGAGCACTAATGAAATGATTCATACAAATCAAAGCAGCAGATTTATCCATAAATCAATATCCTAAATTTTTTACTCGTAATGGTATATACACTGGCTCAAAAACTATAACTGGGCCGGGCACGGTGGCTCACGCCTATAATCCTAGCACTCTGGGAGGCCGAG
>VBSM01001562.1:43626306-43636845 GCA_008086735.1 Cheirogaleus medius | reverse complement strand
TAGAGATGGGGTCTCGCTCTTGCTCAGGCTAGTTTCGAATTCCTGACCTTGAGCAATCCTCCTGCCTCGGCCTCTCAGAGTGCTAGGATTAGAGGCGTGAGCCACCGTGCCTGGCCTAGAATATGCTTAAACTGACACCATCTATAGCTCTACTGTTTCCATGTCACAAATACTTCTTAATATGTTTATAGTAATTTCTACCTTTACTTATCAATGATTTCTTTTCTGAGCTAAGAGCTGACTTAAATTTGTCTCAGTTAATTTTTTTAAGAAGTTTGCCAGATTCACCTATTACCCATGTTATTATCACTAAAATCAATAGCTACTTGCTACTCAATTATTTTGATAATTTTCTCACATCCAGAATTCACAAAAAGCATATGAGTGACTGCCTGTCCTTAACTTTGCCCTATATATGCTTCTTCTTCATTATGGCTTTTGAGTAAACTATAGAATTTCTATTTCACAAGGGGTGCAAACTTGTGTAGTATACAATATGTCTGTAATACAATTTTATAATATATAGTAATACATACCTGAAGGATTTAGCACAAGGATTTGCATAAAGCAGTCACTCATATACCCTGCTTAACTATATTATCACATAAAATTAATATAAGCTTAATAATCTAAAACATTGGTTCTTTTGTAGAACTCCATTAAAAAAGATAACTGGAAATAGCTTAAAAATGTGATTTTTAAGCCATCTAATGTCCTTTAAATACAATACTGAATGAGATACAATTTCATGGAGGTCATCTAGAGCTAAACCCTTATTTTAAAAAAGGAGAAAAATGCAGAGATAAGTATCTTGCCCAAGGCCAATAGGTGGCAAAGTAAGCTTAGACTTTAATTAAGGTTGCCTGCCTATCTTGTCTCTCAAAAATTTCAGAGATGCGTTAAGAAATAACCAACTCATTTGCAAAGAAATAGAAATATTCTTAAAATCTCCCTAAAAACTGAAAATAAGATTAAAATGTTAATTCGATCTTAGAAATAGTCACTTTTTCTGATGTCCAGAGCACAAGTGATCCAGAGTTTTTGAAAGTCTTTAGCAAAGGCATATTTTTAATGTAATACATTTTTAAAACAAGTAAGCATTTACAAAATTTATTTATATTTTTTTAAAAATGGGGTCTTGCTATATTGTCCAGGCTGGACTAGTACTCCTGGGATCAAGAGATCCTAGTGCCTCAGCCTTCTGAGTAGCTGTGACTACAGACATATCCAGTCAGTCAGCATTTTTTTAAAAGGTCAAGTATGTTATTTTTGACATATGCTTACCTAAATTCCATTTTATATAATATCTGGACATCTCTAGATGTCAAAGAAAAAAATTTTAAGTCTATGTTTCTACACACCATCTTAAAGAAAATTTCCTCAAACAGAAACAGCTATAAATGAAATCTTCCAAGTGAACGTAAATTTTCTAGATTTTTAAACTGATGTCCTAATACTTCCTTCAAGCATTTTTATCTTAATATATTTTTATGACTACTGTATAAATGAATGATACTCCACTAATCTAAAAACCAGTGAGGAAATTTAGAAACATACCACACATTTTAGAAGTTTAAATAAAAATCACCTTCGATTCCACCAACAGAGGAGTTCTTTTTAAATCGTGATTTCTGTGGCCTATATCCTCTGCTGGTAGACCTTAATAATAGCAGACTGGCTTGGAGTCAAAGTGAAAAGCAGCAGCAGGAAATGGAAAAGCTCACTGCTCCAGTTGGAAATGTGTCAATAGCAGTTCATTTTAAAGGCACTAACTAGAATTCACAATCAATAAAATGTGTCAAGATATTTATGGCAATTCTCAAAGGCAGCATCAAGCACTTCAGGGAAAAAAAAAGGTACCTGTGTGAATCAAGCGTTTAAAATAAGAATAAAAAAGAGGTAAGGGAAATTACAAAGAGGTCTTGCAGTATTCCCTTTATTTTAGAATAGCTTCACCCTTGTATATTTTGTAATCCATGTGAAAGAGAACTCAATTTATACTTACATTTTGCAGTTATTATGCAACCGGCCAGAGAAAATATCATACTGTCTTCTATGATCTAGGAAACAAAACTAAGTTTAGAAAGTGTGAAATGCAAGGGCCTAAATTAAGCTCTGCTAAAATAATCTATAGAGTATAAAATTAGGGTCAATGAAAGGTAAAAATTATATTATTTCTTTATGATATTTTCATTAAAATAAAATCTGTATGTGAAAACCAACCTAAATACTGCACTGCTGTTTGTGTGTCTATTTTTTATTGCTATATCATAGTTATATATATTTTGGGGGTACATGTGATATTTTGGTACATGTATATAATGTATAATGATCAAATCAGGGTTATTTCTTGCTAATATTATTGGTTTATGATACACTTTGGCAAACAGATTGGCTCAGTCCTATGTTTCTGACTTGGCCTGGTGCAACAAGAAAGCCTCAGAACAGGGGAGAAGATCCTGCTACTGTCCTACAAGGCTGATTCAATTTCTGCGCCAAAACACACCCAGAAAATCACTTCTGGTCACAAGGACTTGCAAGTGTAGAGTGGGGCAGAAGATTCCCACAGTAAACAGGTGTGGCAATAATGATTCCATTCCTGTCTTTTGCCTGACACCACTACAAATGCAGTGGTGTGCTGATGTGTACTGTGGATAAGCCAAACTGCCATACCTGGTCATGCAGGCACTGTGAATTAGTCTATAAAGGCTTATGCAAGTTCTTCTTCTTTTATGATCAGAGCATTTTAGCTCAAAATTTGCTTACCCAAATATTAAATAGTATATAGATGCTTCAACAAGCTAAATAACAGACTAAGTGCTTATACTACTTACGATGTATAGTAAAAGAAAAGAGAAGCCATTGAATTCTAGGAAGGTATGTGGATTAAAGTAAATAAAAAGCACACTGTATACATGTGTGATTATTTTTTATTTGATAAACATTTAACAATCACATCACCTGTTGGTCATTAAGGTTCCCCTGTACTAAGGAGTCAATGAAAATATGTTGACCGAAGTTCCTTGCTTTTCGTTCCTTTATGATTTTCTTTAAAATAGATTCCAGTTGCATAAGGGCTTAGAGAAGAAAAACAAAATGATTTTAGAATCTAATCATTTGTGAAGATTGAACTTTTTAAAAATAATTCTGCACAATGTTACCTTGTAAAGAATAAAACCTTCAAAGTTAGCAACCAACAATAAAGAAAACTAATTTATGTTTAACCTTCTGTTTCTCCTTTTTGCTAAATTTGACATACATACAAAAAAGTGCATAAGACATATAAGCACAGTTTAAGGAAAAATTACAAAGCCAACATCTGAATCATCATCACCCAGGTTAAGAAGTAGAACAATGAATGCCAGAACCTTATAGGCCTCCAAACCACATAAACCTCTCCCATGATAACATCCACCTTCCTTCTAAATTCTGTCTTCTTAACTCCACTTCTTCTCCCAAACCAGGCATCACTTATTTCGAGGCAGAAACAGACATGAAATAATCAGAAAAGTAAATTTTCTAAAACCTAAAAGTTATAAATAACTGACATCCAATGGTCAATAAAATTATCCAAAGATCCATTCAGTCCTTGTCTTACTTGACGTATCACATCATTGATAATGTTGATAACTTACTCTCCAGGAAACACTTTTTCATGTAGCTCCCAGGACTCTATGCTCCCCTGAATTCCATACTTCCTTCTCACTTTGCTGCCTGCCCATTCTCAGTCTTCTTTTTTGATTTCTTCTCATCTCTTGAATTAATGATGGAATGTCCAAGCACAAGGCTCAGTGTTTGGACCTTTTCTCTTTTTTTATCTATATTCACTACCTTGGTGATCTCAAGTCTCAAGGCTTTAAATACAATCTATGTACTGAACACTTCCAAATTTATATCTCTAGTCAAGACTTCTTTCCCCTGAACTCCAGATTCATACATGTAACAACAAACCTGGCATCTCTACTTGGATGTCTGAAGCATACTCAACATACTGAACTCTTGATCTTTTCCCTCAGAACTGGATCTTCCCACAGTCTTCCTCAACTTATTTCCTAATAACCTCATTTTCCAACTACTCAGGCCTAAAACCTTGGTGTCTCCCTCTCTCTTATACCCCATATTTATCTGTCAGCCAATGTTGGTGGGTCTATCTCCAAAATACAGAATTATTGTCTTATTCTTTTTTTGTTTTGGTTCTATATTTTCTGTTGCCTGGTCCAAGCCACATTCTCTCTCTTGCCTGGTTCATTGCAAGAGCCTCCTAATTAGTCTCCCTGCTTCCACTCAGGCCCCCTATAGTCTATTACAGCAGCCAGTGATTCTTTTAAAACATAACTCAGATCATAACTCTGCTCAAAACCTTCCAGTGGCTTCCTAAGTCATAGTTAACAACCTACTCATACAATGGCCTATAAGCCATAAAATAGTTGTGCCTTTCCCCAATCTTTCTGACCTCATCTCCTTCTGCTCCTCTCATAATTCACTTCAATACAGCCATGCTGGCCTTCCTGTTGTATCTCAAATATACCAAAAAGAGTCCCAAATCAAGGACTTTGCAATTACTTTTCCTCTAGATGGAATACTCCTTTGGACATCCGGGTATTCCCATGATTAGCATGACTAGTTTCCTCATGTCTTTAACGTGTTTGCTCAAAGGTCACCTCATTTTGGTAAGGCCTTTCCTAATAATTACTTAAAATTGCAACCTCTTGGTTCATCAAAAAGATAAACAAAATTGATAAACCACTAGCTAGACTAATCAAAAAAAGATAAGAAAAGATCCGAAGAAACAGAATCAGAAATGAAAAGGAAGACAACCAATACTACAGAAATACAAAAGATCATCAGAGACTATTATGAACAATTATATGCTCAAAACCCAGAAAACCTAGAGGAAATGGATAAATTCCTGGAAACATACAACCCCCAAGAATGAACCAAAAAGAAATGGAACTCCTGAACAGACCAATAATGAGTAGTGAGATTTAATCAGTAATAAAAAATCTCTCCTGCCAAAAAAGCTCAGGACCAGATGGATTCATAGCTGAATTCTACCAAAAATACAAAGAACTAATACCAATCCTAAAACTGTTCCAAAAAATCAAGGAGGAGGGACTTCTCCTCAAACCCATTCTATGATGCCAGTATCACCCTGACACCAAAGTCAGGAAAGGATTCAATAAAAAAAGAAAACTATAGACCAATATCCCTGATGAACAAAGATGCAAAAGTCCTCAACAAAATACTAGCAAATTGAATCTAATAAAATATCAAAAAGATAATATGCCACGATCAAGTGAGTTTTACATCAAGGATGCAAGGGTGGTTCAACATACAAAAATCAATATATGTGAATTAAGGACAAAAACTATATGATCATCTCAATAGATACAGAAAAAGCATTCGATAATATTCAGCATCCCTTCATGATAAAAATTCTTAACAAACTAGGCATTAAAGGAACATACTTCAAAATAATAAAGGCCATATATGACAAACCCACAGCTAACATCATATGTAATGGGGAAAAGTTGAAAGCATTCCCCCTAAAAACTAGAATAAGACAAGGATACCCACTTTCACCGCTGTTATTCAACATTGTACTGGAAGTCCTCACCAGAGCAGACAAGAGAAAAAATTAAAAGGCATCCAAACCGGAAAAGAGGAAGTCCAATTATCCCTGTTTGTTGACAATATGACCTTATATCTAGAAAACCCTGAAGACTACACCAAAAATCTCTTAGATTTGATAAATGAATTCAGTATAGTTTCAGGCTACAAAATCCATGTACAGAAATCAACTGCAATTCTATACACCAACAATGATCTAGCTGAGAACCAAATCAAGAAGGCAATCCCATTTACAATAGCTACCAAACCCCCCCCCAAAACTTAGGAAAATATTTAACTAAAGAGGTGTATGGTATCTACAAGGAAAACTACAAAACACTGATGAAAGAAATTGTAGATGACACAAATAAAAGGAAAAACATCCCAAACTCATAGATCAGAAAAATTAATATTATTAAAATGACTATACTATCTAAACAATTTACAGTTTCAATGCAACACCCATCAAGGATTGCTTGAGGCTAGGAGTTTGAGACCAGCTTCTCTACAAAAAGTAAAAAAAATTGCCTCCCAAGTAGCTAGGTCTACAGGCATGTGCCACCTCAAATGACTGTGGTCCTAACTACTCGGGTGGCAAAGCAGAAGGATTGCTTTGGTTGAGCCCAGGAGTTTAAGGCTACAGTGAACTACAATCATCCCACTGCCCTCTAGTCTGGGTGACAGAGCAATACCCTGTCTCAAAAAATAAAACAAAAAATCCAATAACAACAACAAAAACCCCAAAATAATGTCATTTTTCACAGAATTAGAAGAAATAATTCTAAAGTTCCTATGGAACCAAAAAGGAGGCAAAATAGCAAAGCAATCTTGACAGAAAAGAACAAAGCATGACATTAACTGATTTCAAATTATACTACAAGACTATCATAACCAAAACAGCATGGTACTGGTATAAAAATAGACACATCAATGGAACAGAATAGAGAACCTAGAAATGAAGCCACATACAGCCAACTGATCTTTGACAAAGTCAATAAGAACACACACTGGGGAAAGGACACCCTTTTCAATAAATGGTGCTGGGAAAACTGGATTGCCATATACAGAAGAATGAAACTGGACCCTTACCTCTCACCATATACAAAAATAAATTTAAGAAGGATTAAAGAGTTAAGTGTAAAACCTGGAACTATAAAAATACTAGAAGAAAACTAGGGAAAACTCTCTGGACATTGGTCTAGGCAAAAAAAATCATGACTAAGACGTCAAAAGCAAATGCATCAAAAAACAAAAGTAGACAAATGGGACTTAAACTAAAGAACATCTGCATAGAAAAAGAAACAACAGAGTGAACAGACAACCTGCAGAATGGGAGATAATATTTGCAAACTGCACCTGACAAGGGAACTACTATCCAGAATTTACAAGGAAAGTAAACAAAACAAATAACAACAAAAACCCCAAATAATCCTATTAAAATGTGGGCAAAGAACATGAATAGACATTTTTCAAAAGAAGACATACAAATGGCCAACAAACATATGTAAAAATGCTCAACATTACTAATCATCAGAGAAATACAAATTAAAGCCACAATGAGATATTATTTTATACCAGTCAGAGTGGCTATTATGAAAAATGCAAAAAATAACAGATGTTGGTGAGGATGTGGAGAAAGAGAATGCTCACACACTGTTGGTGGGTACGTAAATTAATACAACCTCTATGGAAAACAGTATGGTGATTTCTCAAAGAACTACCATTTGATCTAGCAATCCCACTACCCAAAGTAAAACAAATCATTATATCAAAAGGATACTTGCACTCATATGTTCATCACAGCACTATTCACAATAGCAAAGATATGGAATCAACCTAAGTGTCCCTCAACAGATGAATGGATAAAGAAAACATGGTGTATATACACATTGGAATACTATTTAGCCAGAAAAAGAAGAAAATCATTGTCTTTTGCAGCAACATGGATGGAACTGGAAGCCATTACCTTAAATGAAACAACTCAGACAAAGACAAATACCACATGTTCTCATTTATAAGTGGGAGCTAAATAATGTGTACACATGGAAGCAGAATGTGGAATGATGGACAAAGGACACTTGGAGGGGTCAGGGGGTAAGAGGAGGTAGATGATGAGAGGTTGCTTGGTGGGTACAATGTGGGTTGCTTCAGTGATGTATATGTACTGAAGGCCCTGACTTCACCACAATGTACTATATCAATGTAGCAAAACTGTACTTTTATGCCATGAATATATACAAATAAAAAACAAATGGAAAAAAAGTTGCAACCTCCTCACCCTCTGGCACTCCATATCCCCTTCCGGCTTTATTTTTCTCTACAGCATTTTTCACCTTTTAACATACTATTTAATTTACTTGTTTAGATTATTGTCTGTCTCTTCCCACTAGAATGTGGTGCCACAAGGGCAAGAAACTTCCTTGGTTTAGATTCCTCAGCACCTAAAACATGCCTGCATATTATAGGTCTTCCCTAAATATTTATAGAATTGAATGATATAATACACATTAGTTATCCAAATGTGAAATTATTAACACTGTATTGCAGCGGTTTCAATACTTTGCTACACATTTGAATCATCATAGCACAAGTCATACTTCATACCAATTAAATCTGAATGTTTATAGGTAGAAGCCAGCCTTCGATGTGTTTTAAAAGATTTAATGTGTAGCAAAGTTTGGTAACTACTGCTATACATTTGCAACCCTATGAGTACATTACAATAATCTGGAGAGCTTTTACAAAAATATCTGATGCCCAGTCCACCCTTATCCCAGATTTTGAATAAAATGGTCAAGGATGAGGCCCGATCTTCAGTTTGTTTGTTTTGTTTAAGTTCCCCAAGTGATACTGATATGCAGAGCAGGTTGGGAATTACTTAAACAAAGGAAGCTTTGATCCAGCCATGGGATACCATACTAAACCATAATTATTTTCAATAAAAGCTCAAATTTGTACTATGTTCATGTTATAGACCAAGGAATATATCATGCTAGACAATGTACTTTTATTTAGAATCAAAGAATATAAATTATTAATTTTCAGTTCATATTAATCTAACCAATATTTCTAAAATACATTTTTTATCAAGGGGAATTAATCTAAATGCATCCATTAAGATAATCAGAATAGTAATAAAAAAAGCAAGAAATATGTCAATTAAATTGGCTTTTTCTGACTTCTGTTGGACAACAAGGGAATCACTACAATAGTAAGCTAATAAGGACGGGAATTTTTGTCTTCCATGCATATAATAGGTCCTAGCACACAATAAGCCTCAATTTTTGTTGTTTGTTGAAAAGATAAAGGAAGAGAATCCTGTGAAGCAATGCAACTAGATATGGAAAATAATCCATCAGCCTATATATTTTAATTTACTCTCCTTGCTTCCAAAGAAGGAATTGAAGCAGCTCAGAATAAAATACTGAAGTATTAAAATCATTCAATTACTGACAGGAAATATAAAACAACAAAAAAGGAGTAAAGAGGAATAATTTGGGGGAGCTATCTTTTTTGTTTTTTTTTCTGAGACAGAGTCTCACTCTGTTGCCCCGGCTAGAGTGCTATGGCATCAGCCTAGCTCACAGCAACCTCAAACTCCTGGGCTCAAGCAATCCTTCTGCCTCAGCCTCCTGAGTAGCTGGGACTATAAGCATGTACCACCATGCCCAGCTAATTTTTTCTATACATTTTTAGTTGGCCAATTAATATCTTTCTATTTATAGTAGAGACGAGGTCTCGCTCTTGCTCAAGCTGGTTTTGAACTCCTGACCTTGAGCGAACCGCCTGCCTCAGCCTCCCAGAGTGCTAGGATTATAGGCATGAGCCACTGTGCCCAGCCTGGGGGAGCTATCTTAAATTAAAATTGCTATTTTTCTGTGTAAGTTTTATAAAGTTGTACCCAATACCAAACAATTTTGAAGATATTTTTACTCAGTGTTATAAATGGCAAAAAATTTTTATGTTGCTACATTTTTTACAAATATCTATATAATATTTAATCATATTAACATTATTTTCTTAGCAATACCTTTAACATTGAATATTTAGTTTGGTTTTGGTTTTCTACTTGCAGAAACAGTACTACAAAAATTATCTTCATGAATATTTTCTTCTTTTAGATAATTTCATACATAATTTATGGCTCTTAATATGTACTGTCAAATTGCTTTCCTAAAATTGTACCCTTACACTTTCCATCAATTCTGTAGAGTGTACCAGCTCTACAGCACTTTCATTCTGCAGTGAGTGCTAGTGTTTCTTTTACTAACTACTTTTTTCTCTTTTGTTAAAGAGAAACTTACATTGCAGGAAATGTAGGAAAAAAGCATAAAGAGAAAATATAAATGACCTGTAATCTCACCATTCAGAGATAACCCTATTAAAACTGAGGTACGAAAAAACTGGGGTACATATCTTTTTGTCCTTACCAAAAATTAAGAGTGACCAAACTTACCATCTTCATATTGCTTTTTCCGAGTTGTACTTTTATCAAGTGACCCATCTAAATAGCCTTTTCCAATTTCAGACCAAACCTGAAAATAGGAAAATGTACTTATCTATTATCCAGTAGGTGGATTTTCTAAATAATTCAGAGCAATGTAAGCTAATAACTAAGGAACTCCTTTTAAACCAATAAATCTGATAATTAAGCTCTCCCTTTTAAGAGGGCTGCACAATCATTTACTCCACAGTCTCAGAGGATAGGGACAAATAGATTTTAATGATTTCAGTCAACGCACTTTCAAACTAATTACAATTGGAAAGTGAAAAGCTCCTTTTCTTGAAAAGGAATATGAATAGAAAGGAAAAGGGACACAGCATCAGAGTCAATTCTAAAATTTTTATTAAAATGGCACAAGTGGATAAGTAAAATTCACAAGTAATTACAAATTTTTATTTCACTTGCAATTTTTTTTTTTTTTTTTT
>VBSM01001562.1:43603483-43615054 GCA_008086735.1 Cheirogaleus medius | reverse complement strand
AAAAAAAAAAAAAAGGCCATTCAACTGATTTTAAAGCAAAATGGGTAAGTTTGTATGTGGTTATCAAGTATTACAATTAAAATTATTTGCTAAACTCAAAAATTTCTTTTCTCTTTCATTTTAAAAGTGTTTCTTTAATGACTATATTGTTGTCACATACACACAAAATATACATTGTCACTGTAAACAATTCAAACAATACAGGAAAATATAAAGAAGAAAGTAAAATTCATCTCATCACATGGGATGCTCACCGTTAACATTTTAGCCATTTTTTTATAGCTGTTATTTCTTAACAGAGCAAAACAGACAAAAATCTGTCAGATTTCACAAAGAACTACTTCACCATCTCTCAGAACATTTCTCTCAGTTCATTAGAGTGATAATTTGAATGTTTACATGCTTTCCCCAGTCCCCAATATTAGACTAGAAACTCTATACGAGCAGAGACTGTGTCTGGTTTTACTCATCATTGTACTCCCTGACAGAGCCATCTTTTCATGTTGTGGAAAGCTTAGTGATTAAAAGCACAATCTTGACTCAGACTGCCTATCTTCAAGTCCCAGCTCATCACTAATTAGCTGTGTGACCTTGGGCAAATGACTTAACCTCCTATACCTCAGTTTTCCCTTCTGCAAAATAGGAATAACCATAATACCTTTCTTTATAAAGTTGCTCTGATGCAGCTGAGAAGCAGTCAAAAACATAAGAAAAAAAAAATTCTGAGAATTAAATGAGTTAATATTTGTAAACGGCTTAGAATAGTGCTAGCATATAACAATTGCTATACAAGTATTTCATTTTTTTTTTTTTTTTTTTTTTAAGACAGAGTCTCACTCTGTTCCCTGGGCTAGAGTGCCGTGGCGTCAGCCTGGCTCACAGCAACCTCCAACTCCTGGGCTGGAGTGATCCTCCTGCCTCAGCCTCCCGAGTAGCTGGGACTACAGGCATGCGCCACCATGCCCGGCTAATTTTTTCTATATATTTTTAGTTGGCCGATTAATTTCTTTCTATTTTTTTTAGTAGAGATGGGGTCTCGCTCTTGCTCAGGCTGGTTTCGAACTCCTGACCTTGAGCGATCCGCCCACCTCGGCCTCCCAGAGTGCTAGGATTACAGGCGTGAGCCACCGCGCCCGGCCTCTATACAAGTATTTCATAAACAAATCTATATCATCATCTTAAAGCCTGAAAGTATTCATTTATTAGCTACTGATATTTAAGTTGTTTCAAATTTTGATTTTAAATAATGATAATATAAATCTTTTTACAGTTATGACATTATCAACTTAGGGATAAATTCCGTAAGATATTATTGTTAAGTTAAAGGTTACTGCCAACTTTCTTCTCTCCAGAAAGTTTGTACAATACAACATTTATACTCCATGTTTCCCCATTCCCTCATCAAGAATGAGTTTTGCCAGTGTTCTTTATCTCCTCCATGCAGATAGGTAAAACAATCTCATTTTTATTTGTATCCAACTGAATGTTAGTGAGGCTGAAATCTTTTCAATTGTTTACTGGCCACTGGTATTTCTTCTTTCTTAATTACCTTGTTTTTGTCCATTTTTCTACCAGGGCATTTCATTTTTGTTTTATTAGTTTTTATTTACCATATACATAATTACATATATGGTTGATAAATAGTTTTCCTATTTCTCTTTTAAACTGTTTCATGGTACCTTTTTATTTAACAGAAATATAGTAATCAATTATTATTTGTTATGTGTAGTAATGTGTGGCCAACATTTTCCCATTTCTCTTTCATCCTTTCTCAAGGTATTTGTTTTGTTTGTTTTGTTTTGTTTTTAATTAGAGATAGAGTCTCACTGTGTTGCCCAGGCTGGTCTCCAACTCCTGGGCTCAAGCGATCCTCCCAACTCACCCTCCCAAGTAGCTGGGACTATAGACATGCATATCGTGCTTGGCTCAAGGTGTTTTTTAGTGCACTAAAATTTTTCATTTTTATGTAGGTAAATTTATCCAATTTCTGTGTGTTATGGCTCCTAGATCTTGTATCATTGTAAGAAAAGGTTTATCTATACTTCCCCCCTACCCACCAAAAAAAAATTAATATTTAACCATGTTTTTCTTCTATGACTTTTATGATTTCATATTTTAATCATTTGGAATTTGTCTTAATATAAAGAATAAGGCAGGAATTGAGATTAATTTTTTTCCAAATAGCTAACCAAGATTTCCAAAACCATTTATTTGGGAATTACTTCTTCGTTGTCACAAAATGCTGTTTTTATCATATATACTTGGTTTGTCTTCCAAACTACCTACCCTATTCCATCAACCTGTCTATCTAGTCCTATGACAGTACAGGATTGTTTAAATTAATCTAGCTTTACACTATCCTATCTCATAGTACAAGTATTTCCTTCATTAATATTCTTTTTAAGATTTTTCCTAGTTGCTCATATACATTTACTCTACCAGATGTATCCTGGAACTATTTTTTCAAGTTCCCAGAAAAATCCTGTTGAAATTTATATTGGGATTTCATTGTACATACCTATAAAGAAAATATAATTATTTTACAATACTGCCTTAAATGAGGTGATAAGGATTACAATACAATGCCTAGCACATAGTACAAAGCATTCAGTAAATGTTAGCTATTCCTATTTAAGAACTATTTATAATTCTTTATTATAAACATTTTTTTTTTTTCTAGAGTCTTACTCTGTTGCTCTGATTAGAGTGCCATGATGTCAGCCTAGCTCACAGCAACCTCAAACTCCTGGGCTCAAGCGATCCTCCTGCCTCAGCCTCCCGGGTAGCTGGGACTACAGGCACACGCCACCAGCCCGGCTAATTCTTCTATTTTTAGTAGAGACGGGGTCTCGCTCTTGCTCAGACTGGTCTTCAACTCCTGACCTCAAGCGATCCTCCTGCCTCCACCCCCAGAGTGCTAGGATTACAGGCATGAGCCACCAGGCCTGGCCAATAGTTCTTTATTTATAAACATTTATTCTTAAAAAATAAGGATCAGCTAATTAGAAAGAAAATTAAACTTACATGTCTTATTAGGGTTGATATGCTGCTTCAGTACATCAACAGTGCCCAAACTAACCACAAGGCGCCTGCCAAACCAGAAAGAGACCACAGGCCCATATCTCTCATGCAAATTAACCAGGAACTCGTGTAAACTTCCGCTATTCACAATATCTGGAAGATTACCATCTCTGACAAAAGAGTAACATTTGAAAAACAATCAATTTAACTTGGAAAAAAAAATCAGAAAAACAATAGTTAACTCTGAATTAACTGTGTCAATGGATTAGTACAAAGGTTCATGAAATTCAAATTACTGTAAAATCCAAAATGAAATTATATTTGCCTTCTCATCATGTTTCTATAGTCATATTTACAAATGGATTTGTCTGATATTTTGAGAATTCATAACACTTTAAGCCAACTAAAAAAGCTACACAGGGAACATCTGACTTAGATACTGGAAAACTATCCAACTTTTATAGCACCTAATACTGAGATAATAAAAAACATCATCATAGGCTGGTGAAAATAATCAGATCAGCCATGGCAATTTTTTTCTTCCCTCCTTCTATCTTAATCTTGTCTTTCTATTTTCCGCTTTCTCTGGCAAGAGAAAGTGAAAGCAATTAGAGATTTGATTTATATAGCCTTCCTTTCTGGTCCTAACAAAGTTTAGGTTATATGCCCAGAGGTAAATTTAGGGTAAACAAAGGAAATTAAATAAGAAGGGTAATCTAAAAATACAGTTTAGTTATGATACCAAAAATGAAAAGTTGACTCTACTTGATTCCAAAAAAATAATTACTTACTTTTCTTCAGTTGGAGCAATCCCTGGAATTCCTGAAGCTTGTCTAGAAGCCTTAAGGAAAATTTTTTTTAAAAAGTTTAGTATAATGAATTATCATATATCCCATAAGTCAGATTGTGTTTAACAAAGACATCTGCAAGACCTTAAATGATAGCTTTCCATTTCAGTTGAATCTAGGAAATTATTTCCAGTTGAATCTAGGAAATTAATCTAGGAAATAAATTTTTATTTATCTATTATAAATTATTAAATTATATAGAGTCCTATAAAGGGCTCTTTGCATGGAAAAGAATTATCTTAACATTCTTCCTCTGTGTCAAACTAAAGTGTTTAAAGAATTTAATATCCACTCTACATCAAGTAACACATATCAGGAACATTTTTCTTTGTTCTGTGTTTATATATGGTCCCACCTGGCTTGGCTTAAGAAGAAAAAAAAATCAAAGTCCATGCTTATAATAGTTTCATTCCTCAAATAATCCTGTTCTTTCTAGTCAAAGAATTCAGCAAAATACAGGATGATGGCTGTGTCTAAATGTTTGTATCCTCCAAATTTATATGTTGAAACCTAATCCCCAATGTAATGGTATTATTAGGTGGGGCCATTGGGAGGTGATTAGGTCATGAAGGCAGAGCCCTCAGAAATGGAATTAGTGCCCTTATAAAGAAGGAATTTGTTTGTCCCTACCATGTCACCATAAATTGAGAAGGCACTGTCTAGGAATGACGAAAAGAGCTGCCCTCACCAGACACCGAGTCTGCTAATGCCTTGATCTTGGACTTCTCAACCTCCAGAATTGGAAGAAATAAATTTCTGCTGTTTATGAGCCACCCACTTTATGGTGTTTTGTTATAGTGGCCCAAACAGATTAAGGCAATGATATTCATCTTTTGCTTTAATGCAGTCATTATTCCCAGTGCCATACAGTGAGATTTTGCCTACAAAAATATATTAATATTAAATGATAATTCACAGCAAATCAGTTTTTTTTTTTTTTTTTTTTCTTTTTGAGACAGAGTCTCACTCTGTTGCCCAGGCTAGAGTGCCATGGCATCAGCCTAGCTCACGGCAACCTCAAACTCCTGGGCTCAAGTGATCCTTTCTGCCTCAGCCTCCTGAGTAGCTGGGACTACATGAGGGCCTCACCACTCCTGGCTAATTTTTTCTATTTTTAGTAGAGACAGGGTCTCAGGTCTTGCTTTTGCTCAGGCTGGTCTGGAATTCCTGACATCAAGTGATCCTCCTGCTTCAGCCTCCCAGAGTGCTAGGATTACAGGCATGAGCCACCGCGCCCAGCCCACAGCAAACTGTTAAAAGTGACCTCTAAGAAATGAACTGGGGAAAAGTTTGGAGAATTTTAACTTTTTACTGTGTTTATGATGGCTGTTGCTTGGGGTCAGTGTTATTTTTTACTTTATAATAAGCACGTATTATTTTTATAATAAAACTTTTTATAAAATGATTCTTAAACTAAATATTTTTTAAAAACCTAAAATATTCATCTATAGAATCAATTCTGAATTTTATCAATGATTCTGACTACTGTTAAGTAGAGTTTTATCTATTTGGCATTCTGTCTATTTTCTACTTAATATTATATACATATAAGTGAATAAATATTTGTTTATTTATTTGGACACTTAAAGGTTAAACTGCATTCCATTACGTTGCCAGAATTGGTTCATCATTCACTACTATCCTGCTGTAAAACATCTGGCCTACATCTTTTCTTTCTTTTATTATTATTAGTGCTATGAAAATCTTTGTACAACTTTACTTTTTTCCTTTTGTTCCCCCTCCACACCCTTTGGAGTATGTATCCCAAAGAGAAATAATGGATTGACTGGTACTAACTGAAGAGTTCTATGGTTTCTGCTAAATACTACAAGATTGCCATTTAGGCAATAGTATGTATTACTTGGATTTAACTGGCAACAATGAAAGCTACGATTTATAATTTGTCCTATATAGTAATACATTGCCAAGTTTAATATTACAAATAGTGGGAAAAGGAAGGAAAAGCTCTATATTTTAAAAAAAAGATAATCAAGTAACTGGTATAAAAAATAATTTTATTTTCTAGGCTGAAATTATTAATGTCTGAAAGAAGTTTCCTGATTTCTCTTTAAATATGGTGGATTGGTAACATTCCTCTATTATTTCTTCCTTCTGAAATCCCACTAAAATAAAAGTGAAGAATTAAAAAAGAAGGAAACACGAATAAAGGCAATAGAAGTGGAGACAACAGTAGGTGAATAATTAAACCAATTCCTCAAAAGTGTTAAGCTGTTAGAAGAGTGATTAAATGACACAGTTGAGAGCACACCTCTGGAGGTCTGCAGAGGAGGATTTCCTACAAGAAGCAATCAGATTTGCACTACAGGAAGCAGAAAGGCAGGGTAAGATATAAAATTTGAATAATCAGTAAAGTATGTATACATATCCTTTAGACCCCTAGGTGGCCTCCTCCATTCCTGTGATTACTTCTCCTTCTGGCTGAAGACTTTGAGATTTCAGATTCAGGAACAACAAGGTGGGGGCAGTGACCTCTATAATTCTAAGGGAAAATTATTTCTAGCCTAAATTTATTCGGAGCTAAACTGTTATTCAAGTGTCAAGGTAGAATAGAGAGATTTTCAAACAAACAAGGTCTCATAAAATTTATTTTCTATGCATACTTTCTTAGGAAGCTACTGGAAAAATGATGTTCTGTAGCAAGGAAAGGAAAGGAAGGTAAAAAAGAGAACCATGTAGCATCCAGGAAATAGAGTATCCAACACAGGTGAAAAGATTCTCCACAATGATAGTGAAAGGAAACTATGCATCAAACTGAGATGGTGACTGACTGGGCAAAGATGATACAGAGGTCCAGAAAGGATGTCTTCAGGGAAAAAAAATACAACAGATATGACTGAATAGTTGGACGGTTTCACTGAATGGTATGATGACAAAAATGCTAAAATATTTGGAAAAAAATACTAATAGGCAGGAGTGAATAAACCCTAACAGTGTGCAAATACTAAGAAAAAGCCCTCCCCACCACTCTAATCCTGGTATCCACAGCTCAATTAGGCACCACTCCATTTAGGTTTAGCGCCCATTACATTGAAACTGCTCTTTTGAAGCTTAGCAATGTTATTAAACTCTCAGGCCTTAATTTACTTGACACATTGGCAACATTTGAGTTAGCCGATTACTCTCTTTTGCTTAAAACACTTGGCTTTCTTCTATTTCTCTGGCTGCTCTTTCTAGTCTCCTTTGCTGACTCCTTTTTCTCTCCTCAACCTCTAAACATTGGGGAGTCCAGGGTTTGGTCCTTGGACTTCTTCTCTCCTGTATCTAAATTCCCTGAGAGATCACAACCAGTCTCCTAGCTTTAGATACTATCTGTACACTGATAGCTCCCAAATTTATATCTCCAGCCTGGACTTTTCCCTTAAACACAAGACATACATTCAATTATCTTCTCAACATCTCCTAATCTCTATCCCACTACCTCCCATCAAAATAAAACTAAACAAAAATCAGCAACAACAAAACCACTGATCTTCCCTGGAGTTAATCCAACCTTCCAGCCACCAGGCTAAAAAGACTGGAGTTTTCCTTGATGCCTCTCTTTCTTTCCTATTTTACATCCAATCCATTGGAAAATCTCATTGTCTCTATTTTCACAGTGGACTACTACTCACCATCTCTTGTCACTGCTACACTGATCCAAGCCAATATCATCTCTCACCAAAATGATTATAATATCCTCCTAACTACTCTGCCTACTTTGACCTTTGCCCCGGCCCATAAGTCTATTCTTGTTATAATAGCCAGAATGATTCTTTTAAAATTTATTTAATAAAATTAAATTTTAATTCCTTTCCATTTCAAATGTCACTCATCTGTTGAAAACCCCTAGTGGCAGAAAGTACATAAAATGGCCTACAAGTCATTTAAAATCTCTCCTTCCATCCCCAGCTCCTTCTAGCGTCTTCCTCACTCCACTCCAGCCACCCTGGTCTTCTTGCTGTTCAGAAACACACTAGGCAGGTTTCCCTGTGGGCTGGCATTTGCTGTTGCCATTGCTTGGAACGTTCTTTCTCAGGTATCTGAGTGGCTTGCACCAGATTCACCTTCTTCACATCTCTGCTCAAGTGTCTCCTTATCTTTTGACTATCCAACTTTAAAATAACAATCCCACCTACCCCGAAGTTTATTTTTACCCATAATACCGTGTTTCCCCGAAAATAAGACCTACCCATAAAATAAGCCCTAGCAGGTTTGCACAATATAAGCCCTACTCCGAAAATAAGACCTAGTGATGGGTCTTGCAGCCTATCTACACAATCCATGCATTTGTTTGCAGAGCAGTAAAGATGGAAGAGCAGCCCTTCTGATCTGCTCCATGAGAGCTCTATTGCTCCACATGAGAGATTGGAGCCAATAGTTCTAAAGGAAATAGAGTTGCAAGAAATTCAGGATGGAATTCAGGGTTTGGAGAGTTATGATGATGTTCCAGAAGACAACGACTTAACTATATTTGAATAAATGTAGATTGTTGTACAGTACTTAAAAAAAATAACACATCCCCTGAAAATAAGCCCTAGGGTGTCTTCTTCAGGAAAAATAAATGTAAGACCCTGTCTTATTTTCGGGGAAACACGGTACTTAGCACTAACAAATTGTTAATTGTTTATATTGTCCATTCCCCCTCTCTAGAATATAAATTCTAAGAGGAATTTTCTGTCTGGTTTGTTCACTGCTGGATTGCCAGCACATGAAACTGTGTCTGGCACACAATAGGTTAAAAGAATAAACACTTCTGCTTCTATTGGCTGATCAAAGGATAGTCTCATTTAAAAATTATCAAAAAATCAGGACCTGGGGCAAGCAAAAATGTTTAATTCCCAGAAAATAAGATTTCCGGAAGCTCCAGATTGTATACTTGCAACCCGGTCTAATCCATTCACCAGCTCTAAAACAAACATTTAAGAAGGCGTATGGTCATTACCAGTGATGCACTTGGAGCTGTTCAATGACCTTTCAACTTTTACTATAAAACCACCCTTGTTTTGTAGAACATGTTTTAAAGACTACTCCTCAACCACTAACTCTTGTGTTCAGAACTCCCTATGAGGTCGACAAAGGCGAGTGGAGAAAGCACAGGCGAGGCGGAGATACAGCACAGCGGCCGGGTGAGCCGGCACAGTAACCCGCCGCGCGGTCTCTTTCCATGAGCCCGATCGCCTCTAAAGTCCCGCCAGGAGCAAGACCTGGACCTCCAGCACTTTGAACTCCAGTAACGACAGACCGACAGAAGGAAAAGCAGACGACACGAAAGTGCTGGGAGAATCCTCAGGAAAGGGGAGAGGAGTGGCACGCCCTGGAGTTTCCTCCCTGACACACTAGAAAACGCAATTTGGGTTTGGCCGACTTATGGACAAAAAACCACCCAGTGTACTTCAAAGCCGCCTTGACAGAGTGGTGTGGGATGCCGGGCGCGGGGACGAGAGGCTATCTCCCGAGGACCAGCCTTCAGCCCTCCCGCGGCCGCGCGGGGCATTTCCTCGGCTGCTCAGCGCCCGACGGAGCCGCACGGCAGCCTCGCCCCGGCTGCAGGGACTGTCATGGAGCCCGCGCCGCTCTCCTCAGCAGTCGCTGCGCGCGCCCTCCCAAGGCCGTCAGGTGACGCCGGGGGCGGTCCCAGCGCGGGAGCCCGAGCCCTCCCCTCAGGCCCGCCCCCAGGTAGACGCGGATGCACCGGGGAGAGAGGCTGGGGCGGTGGCCAGAGCCCCTGAGGGCTGAGCTGGCGGTTACCGGGTAGAGATAGAGCACCGCTCCCACCAACGCCAGCAAGAAGGTTATGGCGAAGATCGCGAAGTCCAACATGGTTCTTCCGCCCCGGGGAGCCACGTCTCGGATCCAGCGCTCAGGCAGCAGCGCTTCACCCTGGCCCGCCCTAAGGCATTAGCGTGTGGGCGGGGGCACCCAGCGGGACCTGCGAGCGAATGGGCCGCCGGAGGCGTGGCCACGGCCTACGGCCAGGCCGGCGGGGAGAGCAATGGATCGCCGAGGAGCCGGCCTGGGCGCCTGAGCGTTTCCCTGGAGGCTGAGCCGCCCAACGCCAGCTTCACAGCCCAAGGCGGGGTGACGGGGGGCAGGATTTCAGAGCGTGCCCGCGACTTGGGGACGGAGTTGCTGGCGATAGTAGAATCCAGGCTTCTGAGAAACGTTAGGAATTACCTTTGCTCTGCCCCGACCAACACTTTTTCCAATGGATTTAAGATCAAAACGTCTAAACCTGCGGTCCCCAACCCCGAGGCTGGGACCGGTACCGGTACTGGTCAGTGGCCTGTTAGGAATGGGGCCGCACAGCAGGAGGTGAGCGGCAGAATAGCGACCGGAGCTTGGGCTGTGTTTACAGCGCTCCCCTTGCTCGAATCACCGCCTGAGCTCCGCCTTCTGTCAGATCCGCGGCAGCATTAGATTCTTACAGGGGCGCGAACCCTACTGTAAACTGCGCATTCGAGGGATCCAGGTTGCTCACTCCTTATGCAAATCTAATGCCTGATGATCTGAGGTGGAGCTGAGGGGATGGTGCTAGCGCGGGGGAGCGGCTGCAAATATAGATTATCATTAGTAGAGAAGTTTAACTGCACAATAAATGTAACGTGCCTCAATCACCCTGAAACCATCCCCGCCTCCGCTGGTGGGAGGTGGGTGGGGCGTGGAAAAATTGCCTTCAATGAAACCGGTCCCTGGTGCCAGAAAGGTTCGAGACCATTGCTCTAAACCAATGGTTCTCCAAGTGTGGGATCTGCGGATTGTTATCTTACCCCAGACCTATTCAGACTTTCAGGGGCGGGTATTGACGGCAATCTGTTTCAACAAAGCCTTACCGGGGATACCGTCACACACTGAAATTTGAGTGAGAACCACACTGATCTAAGCTAACCTGGACAGGGAGTCTGAGAGTTAGGCACCGTTGGATTCTACTCATTTCACAGAATTCCTGTTTGAAGTACTAGTGAGTCTCTGACACTTTCTCATGAATGAAGGTACAGACCTGTTCAATGATGGATAAGATTTTCTTGCTCTCCTAGCTCTGACTTTTGGTAAATTGCTTGAAATTTTCTAAGTTTCCGTTTCCTTCTATGTAAAACAGTGAAAATAATACCTCACACAGTTGTCTGTAAGATTAAATTAGATACTTTATGAAAAGCACTTAGCACAGCGCCTGGCAAAACTGAATGAATGTCAGACTTTTGGGCAGTTGACATTAAAAAAAAAATATCTAAGTGAATGCTATCCACTTTAGCATTTTAGTATTAGTTGCTCAGGGCATAAAATACCCTAGGACTTCTCTTTCACATGGCTCAGAAGTTTTGATATGGATAATGTAAGGCAATGCCTCGTGTTTACAGGTGCTCCATTCAGTGAAATGATCCTAAAAGTATTTATAGATTTTATAGCTTTAATAATATAAAATGTCAAAAACAGGTAGCAATTCAGCAAGAGAAATGCATTGTAGAGCTTCTGTGATAAATGACTATTACATAGTGTGTAACATACCTTATTGAAAATGCCAAATCTGGCCGGGCGCGGTGGCTCACGCCTGTAATCCTAGCACTCTGGGAGGCTGAGGCGAGCAGATCGCTCAAGGTCAGGAGTTCAAAACCAGCCTGAGCAAGAGCAAGACCCCGTCTCTACAATGCATTTCTACCATTTGATCCAGCAATCCCATTACTGGGCATATACCCAAAAGAACAAA
>VBSM01001562.1:43519373-43537886 GCA_008086735.1 Cheirogaleus medius | reverse complement strand
AAAAAACAAAAAAAAAACATTGTATCTAAACAGCTAGTATGTGTAGGGGATTAAAAAATATGATCATAAACTCATGGATTACATGGATTTGAATTTGAACAACTAATATATAGAGACACTGAGAACTACAATACAAGATACAAGAGAAGGAGAACCTAAGGTGAGGAGCAAACGAGAAAAGATAATAAATTCAGTTTCAGAGATGTCATATGAAGGCTGTGGAAGAGGTATCCCAATAGGCAGCTGGAAACATTGGTCTAGAGTTCAAAAGGAAGGTTAAAACTCGAAAGAGAGATGGGAACGCATCATTACATATATAGTGGGGAAGCCATGTGATCACCCAGAAAGAGCACACACAAGCAAAAGGCAAGATGGCTAGGCATGGATCTTGGAATACCATCACTGAAAAGATAAACAGGAAAAAGGTTTTAGAAAAAAAGACTAAAAACTGGTATGAAAAGCAGGAGGTTAAACAGCAGAGAAATAAACTTACAGAGCAGGGTAACTACTAAATGCTTCAGAAACAATGGAAGTAATGTAAAAACTAAAAATAAGTTGTCCAATATGGCAATCAGAAAAGAGTATGTCTAATAAAGAAATATAGACAAAAAATTTTCTTAAACCAAATATTTGTAATGACACATTTAAGAATATACTTTCTTTTCTTTTTGACTACTAAAATTCCCTAATTTACAAGTGGGTGTGTTCTAAAAGATAATTCATAAATTAGTCCATTCATAATGGACTTCCCATCAAAAATAATATTACAAATAATGGTTAGCTTTGTAGGTTAGCCCATAATGTAAACACTATTCTGTATATCTGTAATAGGTTGCTTACAAAGCAGTACTGGGGTAAGTAAAACAAAATAAGAAAAAATTTTTTTAAAAAGAACACCATGAATTCTGGCAGCTGATAAAAATACTTTACACAGATAAAAATAAGGAGTAGGTAAAACATTTTGCAGTTAATTCTGAAGTGTACTTCAGGGAAGAAACTTCAAAGGCTTTAAAGATTAATGCCATTGGTTTTTTTACTATTTCCAATTTTACTTTGAAAAGTGTAAATTTTTTCTTTTGTACAATTTTACTGTCATCATTATACTTAGGATAAAGTTTTAAAAATGATGATAAAAATTGGGACAAAAAAAGAAAGAACATGATTTTCTTAGACTTAAGACAATTGTGACCAAGAAGAAGGGACACAAAATTATACCTGTGTGCATGTGTAGAGGGGTGAGAAAGAGAGGAAGAAGAGGGAATTTCCTGGGGTGGGATTTCTTGGCAAAAGTCAGGAAAATAAAAGGCAATACTATTCCTTAAGTAACTATCAGACTGAAATCATTCAACAAAAGATGTTTGCTGTGTGATAAGGACAGTTAAATTTCAAGGAGTAGAAAAAGTTTAATAGTCTTAAGAAACTTATTGAAAGAAGCTATACACAATTAGCTGTTGCTATGTAAGATACACTCAAATTTTAGTGTTTGTATCCTAAGTAGGGCCATTATTTTGCATTAGGAAAATCACTTACCATATCTGATTTAGAATGTAAGACTCTAAATGGCAGGAATCATGCCTCTCTTAATTTTATGACATCAAATGTATTGGTCATATGTTAAGGCAATTTAAAAAACAAGATCTACAAGTTAGTATTCATTTCATCTATAAATACAATTTACTATAAGTATGACTGCCAATGACTCTTGACAAACAAAATTTGATTTGGGGGTAGTTTACACAACTATCTCCAAAGAGAGAGATGGATAAATATTTTTAAGTACTTTTTTCTAGAAAAAGACACTGACTCATCTAAGATACTAAGGGTCTAGAGTTCTATAAAAATAAGTTATGAAAGAAAGGCCTAAAAGATTGCTAAGAATTCTAATTATATCTAACATTAACATGAGCCTCAGTCTTGATGAACAAAAAAACTAAGGGAAAAGGACATTGTTTCACTGCATGAGACATAGCAGTTCAAATGAAGTACAGTATAATTTTATTTTTTATATATATACTTAATTAATTAATTTATTTATTTAGGTAAGTACGAAAATGAGGTTTATATAGGAGAGAAAGATAGGATTGTAGGGCACGAGCAAGATATAGGTTTACAGAGCATGATTCACATGCCACAGATGACAACTGGACCCATTGTCGCAGCAAAGGGAGAGCAAAAGGAAGAGCAAAAGGAACATTTTTTGAGAAATGACAATCAATGGAAATATGAAGTTATCTTGTATATAAGCCAACTGTAATAGCAGTGAACATGTATAATCATTTAAATATCACTTATACAATGCTACCTTTCCTTCTTAAGTAAATAATTTTAAGACAATTAATAACACAAAAATAACCAATCCCACCAACACTGTCTCTATCTCCAATAAAAAATGAAGCAGTCATTGGAACTCACCTAGATTATCTCTCAAGGCGCTAGCTTCCTCATGGGTTTTGAAATTATAATTCGGCACCAGTCTAAGTCTCATGCGGGAATAATTTTCTACATTAGATAATTTCCAGTGAATTGGGTTCTGTTTCCTAAGAATATTCAGAAGCAAAAAGTAAAATCATTTAGCTTGAAGTTACTTTAAAGTATTATTTAGCACCATTTTACAAAAATGTTCATATTTATTATCTCATTTGATTCAAATAACCCTCAATCCTGAGAGAACAAAAGTGAACCAAACAGCTGCAATTCATTTAAAAAATTTTTATTTTAGAGACGGGGTCTTGCTCTGTTGCCCAGGTTGGAGTGAGTGGCACAATCATAACTCACTGCAGCCTCAAACTCCTGGGCTCCAGTGATACTCCTGCCTCAGCCTCCCAAGTAACAGAGACTACAGGCAGGCGCTACCACACCTGGCTAATTTTTCTTATTTTTTTTAGAGACAGGGTCTCACTTTGTTGCCCAGGCTGGTCTCAAACTCCTGGCTTCAAGTGAGCCTCTTTTTTTTTTTGAGCCTCTTTTTGAGATGGAGTCTCACTTTGTCACCCAGGCTAGAGTGCTGAGGCGTCAGCCTAGCTCACAGCAACCTCAAACTCCTGGGCTCAAGCGATCATTCTGCCTCAGCCTCCACACTTGGCTATTTTTTTCTACTTTTGGTACAGATGGGAGTCTCACTCTTGCTCAGGCTGGTCTCAAACTCCTGACCTCAAGCGATCCTCCCGCCTGGGCCTCCCAGAGTGCTAGGATTACAGGTGTGAGCCACCACAACTAGCCTCAAGTGATCCTCTTGCCTCAGCCTCCGTAGTAGCTGGAATTACAGGTGTGAACCACTGCACCTGGCCTTAGCTGCAGTTTATACATTAGAAATCTCAGACAGACTAAATTATTTGGTCAAGATGTCATGAGGTTTACAGGTAGTAGACATAAGATTTGACATGGACTTTCAGACTTACAGTTTGATACCTTTACTTTTTCATTGTTAAATGGAAGTTCTTAACTATTTATAAAGTTAGTTTATATTTCCAATATAGTTTTCAAAATAAAAAATAATTTTAATACAAATTAATATAATTGCAAATGGATCAAAGATCTAAATATGAGTGAAAATTATAAAACTCTTAGAAGAAAAGATAGGCATAAATCTTCATAACCTTGGACTTGGGAATGGTTTCTTAGATATGACAACAAAAGCATATGCAACAAAAAAAAATAAACTGGACTTCATCAAACTTAAAATCTTTTGAGCATCAAAGACCACTATAAAGAAAGTGAAAAGATACCCTACATTTAGGGTAAAATCATTTATCTGATAAGGTGTATTATTGAGATTATATATATATTATTTATTTATTTATTTTTTGAGACAGAGTCTCGCTCTGTTACCTGGGCTAGAGTGCCATAGCATCAGCCTAGCTCACAGGAACCTCAAACTCCTGGGCTCAAGCAATCCTTCTGCCTCAGCCTCCCAAGTACCTGGGACTACAGGCATGCACTACCATGCCCGGCTAATTTTTTTCTATATATTTTTAGTTGGCCAATTAATTTCTTTCTATTTTTAGTAGACACAGGGTCTCGCTCTTGCTCAGGCTGGTTTCGAACTCCTGACCTTGAGCAATCCACCCGCCTCGGTGAGATTATATTTTTAAAAAAAGAAACTCTTTACAACTCAACAAAAAGTCAAACAACCAATTTAAAAATGGGCAAAGGACTTGAGTGGACCTTTCTCCAAAGAAGATATAGAAATGGCCAATAAGCACATGAAAAAATACTTGACATCATTAGTTATCAGGAAATGGGATACAAAATCATAAGATATCACTTCATATCCACTAGGAAGGCCATAATAAAAAATCAGGAAATGATAACTACTGGTAAGGATGTAGAGAAATGGGAACCCTCATACATTGCTGCTGAAAATATAAAAGGATACAGCTGCTATGGAAAACATCTTGGCAATTCCTCAGTAAGTTAAACATAGAATTATAAAAAAAAAACAAAAAACATAGAATTATCATACGATCCAGCAATTTTACTCATGGTATATACTCGAGAGAATTAAAAACAAATGTTCAAACACTGGTACACAAATGTTCACAGCAGCACTATTCACACTAGCCAAAAAGTGGAAAACAACCCAAATGTCCATCAACTGATGAATGGATAAATAAAAGGTGATATATCCATACAATGGAATATTGTTCAGCCATAAAAAGGAATAAAGTATTTTTACATGCCACAACATAATGAAAACATTATGCTAAGTTTAAGAAGACACAAAAGACCATATTCTGTATGACTCCATTTATAGGAAATAAGCAGACTAGGCTAATCATAGAGACAGAAAGCAGATTAGTGGTTGCCAGGGACTGGGGAAGGCGATAATGAGGAGTGACTGTTTTGACTGTTTAATGTGTGCAGGGTTTCCTTTTGAGGTGATAAAAATGTTATGAAGCCAGACAGTGGTGATATTTGCACAACATTAGAAATGTATTTAATGCCAATGAATTGTACACTTTAAAGTGGCTAAAATGGTAAACTTTTTGTTATGTATATTTTACCATATTATAAAAAGGGTTATTAAAAAAGATAATATAATTCAGCAAAACAGAAGTGATTTAGGATCAATTAAATAAATTGTAAGGTCAAACACGTAGCATCACTAACCCTAGCTCAAAGAGGTGGTATCACTTACTATGAGTCTAAATCCAATCAACTTTATATTACAGAGTAAAAGGAAGAGAATTAACTACATGGTAAAAGACATATACACACAAACCTCTAATCATCCCAAATCTATAATTCACAAAAAGACAATAAAATAAAATAAAATAAAATAAAAACACTTTTATTAATATAAATTAAACATTTAAAAAATTGGAATGAAGAGGGTATTAGCTTAAAAAGTTCTAGACCAGAATTCTACAGAATAAAGAGTAATTCATAAAAGACATACCCCTACCTTTCAGCCCAAGGTCCCCTTTCGCATGTAAGATAGAGCTGTATTGCCTTCCAGTGTCTAAGAGTGGCTAACTGTTGGCTGCTAAGTTGTTTAAGCATATTATTATATCTCAGGTTCTCTTGGCGTGCTTTTCGATTAAATGGCTCCACAAAAGTCTCCTAAAAGAAACAGCAATAAATTAGAGCCTTAAATTATATATTTATAAGTATATTTACATTTTAATATCATCATTTAAAAAATTTGACCAATGGGCCGGGCGCGGTGGCTCATGCCTGTAATCCTAGCACTCTGGGAGGCCGGGGCGGGAGGATCGCTCAAGGTCAGGAGTTCGAAACCAGTCTGAGCAAGAGCGAGACCCCCGTCTCTACTGAAAATAGAAAGAAATTAATTGGCCAACTAAAAACACATAGAAAAAATTAGCTGGGCATGGTGGTAACATGCCTATAGTCCCAGCTACTCAGGAGGCTGAGACAGAAGGATTGCTTGAGCCCAGGAGTTTCAGGTTGCTGTGAGCTAGGCTGATGCCACAGCACTCTAGCCAGGACAACAGAGTGAGAGTCTGTCTCAAAAAAATAAATAAATAAATTTGACCAATGAAATCATTCAGTATGAGAAAGAAGCTAGTAACTAACAGGCTTTTCCTATTTCATTAGAATCATTTTTTTGATGAAGCATGATATAATTCTAACTATAATCTATTAATATATATATTTTTTTGAGACAGAGTCTCGCTTTGTTGCCCAGGCTAGAGTGAGTGCCATGGCATCAGCCTAGCTCACAGCAACCTCAAACTCCTGGGCTCAAGTGATCCTCCTGCCTCAGCCTCCCGAGTAGCTGGGACTACAGGTGTAAGCCACCACACCCAGCTAATTTTTTGTTTCATTTTTAGTTGACTGGCTAATTTTTTCTATTTTTAGTAGAGACAGGGTCTCACTCTTGCTCAGGCTGGTCTCGAACTCCTGAGCTCAAACAATCCTCCCGTCTCGGCCTCCCAGAGTGCTAGGATTACAGGCGAGGGCCACTGCGCACGGCCTATAATCTACTAATATTTTTTAAAACGTAAAAAAATAACTAGCCAACAATAAACATGTGAAGAACTTAAAAAAATGGAAACAATATAGTACAGGCTGGCGTGCAGTGGTGATCACAGCTCACCAAAGTCTCAAATTCCTGGGCTCAAGTGATCCTACCGCCTCAGCCTCCGGAGTAGCTGGGACTATAGGTATATGCTACCATACCCACCAAATATTCTTTTCTTTGTTGTGGGGGGGCGGTCTCGTTATGTTGCCCAGGCTGATCTTGAACTCCTGACCTTAAGCGATCCTCCCACCTCAACCTCCCAAAGTGCTGGGATTACAGACATGAACCACCACACCCACCTATGTTTATATTCTTTTACCAATTATCACCCCGTTCTGACTAGTGAAACTTAATAATACACCTTGAAATTGTAGTGGAAGTCCTCCAATTTTGTTATTCTTTTCCAAAATTGCTTTGGTTATTCTAATTCCTTTTTATTTATAATACATATTTTAGAATCAACATGTCTGTATGTACAGAGAATCTTCCTAAGATTCTTATTGGGATTGTATTCTTAAAGATCAATTTGGGAGAACTGAAACCTTAAGATGACTTAAGACTATTGAGTCTTCTAATTTAGGAATATAGTGTCTTTTCATTTATTTAGGTCTTTAATTTATCTCATCAGTGATTTGTAGTTTTGGCACATATACAGCAGATGCTGTATATGTTTTGTCAGACTGACACCTATGTATTTTACTATTTTTAGAGCTATTTATTATAAGCAGGATTTTTTAAAAAATTCTGTTTCAATTATTCATTGCTAGTATATAGAAATATGATTAAATTTTGTGTATTGATTTTATGTCCTGCAACTAGGCTAAACTCACTAATTACAGGAGTTTTTTTGTAGATTCCTTGGGATTTTCTATACTACAGAAAATCATGTTATCTGCAACTAATTTTATTTCTTCTTTCCCAATATGAATGCCTTTTTATATCTGTTTCTATTGTTACTTCATTTGCTAGGATTTACAGTAGAATAGTAACTAAGAGTAGACATTCCCGCCTAGTTCCCTATCTTAGGAGGAAAGTACTCAGTTTTTCACCTCTAAATATGAAGCTAGCTATAGCATTATCATAGAGGTTGAGGTAGCATCCTTCTACTTCTAGTTTGCAGAGAGCTTTGATGATAAATGGATGTTGAATTTTGTCAAGTGGCTTTTCCACATCACTGACATGATAGTTTTTCTTGATAAATTTATTAATGTGGTCCCCTATATTGGTTGATTTTTAAATGTTGAACTAGCCTTGCATTCTAAACTCTACTTTGTTGTGATGTATTTTTAATAATAAATGCTGGATTTGCTTTGTACTTATGTCACTGAGGGATACTGGTTTGTAGTTTTCTTGTAGTATTTTTGTATTGATAATACTGCCGTCATAAAATGAGTTGGAAGTATTCCTGCTCTTCTATTTTGTGAAAAGACTGTAAGGAATTGGCATACATTCTACCAGAAAATGTTTGGTAGAGTTTGCCATCGAAACCACATGAGCCTGGAGTTTTTCCTTTTAGAAGGTTTTAAAATATAAATTTAATTTTTATTTTTTGAGACACAGTCTCACTCTGTTGCCCTGGCTAGCATGCAGTGGCATCATCATAGCTTAGCATAACCTCGAACTCCTGGACTTCAGTGATCCTTCTGCCTCAGCCTCCTGAGTAGCTGGAAGTACAGGTGCAAACCACCATGTTCAGCTAATTTTTCTATTTTTGGTAGAGACAGGGTCTTGCTTTTGCTCAGGCTGGTCTTGAACTACTGACCTCAAGTGATCCTTCTACCTCAGCCTCCCAGAGTGCCAGGATTACCGGCATAAGCCACCATACCCGGCCTAAATTCAATTTCTTTAATAGATATAAGATTAACCAGGTTATCTAACTTTTTGAATTGGTTTTGGAAATTTATATCTGTCAAGAAATTGATCCACTTTACTTAAGTTGTTAAATTTATGTGCCTAGAGTGGTCTGTTACTTATTACCATGTTGATGTTTGTGGAGTCAGTGGTGATACTGCCTCTTTAATTACTGGTATAAGTAACTTCCCATGTCTCTTTTTTCGCTTTGTTTTTTTTTTTTTTTTGAGACAGAGTCTCACTCTGTTGCCTGGGCTAGAGTGCCATGGCATCAGCCTAGCTCACAGCAACCTCAAACTCCTGAGCTCAAGCGATCCTTCTGCCTCAGCTTCCCGAGTAGCTGGGACTACAGGCATACACCACTATGCCCGGCTAATTTTTTCTATATATTTTTAGTTGGCCAATTAATTTCTTTCTATTTTTAGTAGAGATGGGGTCTCGCTCTTGCTCAGGCTGGTCTTGAACTCCTGAGCTCAAATGATCCACCCGCCTCGGCCTCCCAGAGTACTAGGATTACAGGCGTGAGCCACCGCGCCTGGCCTCTTTTTTCGCTTTGTTAATCTGGCTAGTTTATCAATTTTACTGATATGTTGAAGAACTAGATTTTGGTTTCATTGATTTTTCTCCATCGTTTTTCTGCTTTCAATTTGATTGGTTTTTGTTCTTTATTCATTTCTTATTTCTGCATATTATGGGTGTAGATTACTTTTTTCCTAGTTTCTTATTGTAGAAACTTAAAATTTTTAATTTGAAGGCTTTCTTCTTTTCTAATATAATCATTAAGTGCTATAAATTTCCCTTTAAGCATTGACATGTATCCAGCTTAGATATTTGGATACATATCAATGTATAAAGGTATCTACTAATAAACTATTAGCTTAATAAACTTTTTACATTATCACTATGTATAGAACATTTTACTATTAATTTATGTTAATTGTTACTGATCAGTTGTTTTTATTCCAATTCTAAAATAATTTTCAGACAATGGAAATATTATTTGTTTTCCAAATTTTGAGCATGGTATTACTCTTATTTAATACTAAATGCTTAAAATCAACATGAAAAACTAGATATTAAAACATTCAATACTTTTTACCTGAAATTTGAGCTTGCTCTCCCCTCCTTCCCGGTCTCGTTTATGCATATTCACCATTAAGGCTTCATAACAATCCTTCCAATAAAGTGCCATGTTCTCATGACCTTCATAAAATGTATGAGTTTCATACTGCTTCATATAAGGTACAATCTTATATAAAAGAGAATATACAAGATTTAATGTATACTTCTATAAAAATGATAAAATAGAAAAATTTTGCTAAAAAAGATAAAACTTACATATTTTTCAATGTAAACTTGCCATTCATTTGAACTACAATATTCTTGAAAATCTTCAAAAAATGAAGAGCTACCATTGGTAAAAGGTAAAGAAGGCAGGTGCAAATTCATGAAGAGAAGTTCATAAATTTTGGAAACCAGGGTACGAACAAGGGGAATCAGGAATGAATAGATTTCAGTCTGTTGCTTGATTGATTGACTTAAAACATGTTCCAGCTTTCCTAAAATGTAACATGCTTCGTCCTGATTTTCAATCACTTTTGTCTGAAGAAGGGTATTTAGCTTAGCTGATGCCATTGCACAGACCTGGAAGAAAACAGTTTAGGTAAGAAAGAGCAGACTAAAGCAAACATTTAGTGACAGCACAAGTTCTGCCTGACTCAGCAGGGTCAGAACTTTTATACAGTAACTGTCAAGAACTGTAAAGGGTCTTAGATCTTACCTTATCTCCAAGCTAACAAGTTAGCCTGCCACAGTTTCACAGATGTTGGCAGAAGACACAAGACTCCTGGGTCAGAGACAAAAATCTACAGCAATAGCAATAGCCAGAGTATTGGCTTTTGCACTGGTTCCCCATAATACAATTCCCACAGTGAGAAACAAAGAGGACTAGATGATACCTGCACACGCAAGCACATTTTAGGAGAGGAATCCTAAGCATAGGGAACCTAAATCTTTTATATTAGACAGTAAGCTTGTCTGATCTTTGTCACAGAGGGAGACATTATCATTATTATATTGGACAGTAAACTACTCTGCCTTTTGTTCTGGAGGGAGATACAACCTCTATTTTCCAAAGTTGCTCACACAAACAACCTCAAAAAGGCAGTTCATAACAAAGGCAGCCAGAGTCTCTATTCATAAGATATGCAGAAAAACAACAACGGCCTCATGGTTAAATGTCTACCAAAAATGACTGTAGGAGGAAGTACTCTTTCTCTGGATATGAAAGAGGTAGCTTAGGGCCAGGTGCACTGGTTCATGCCTGTAATCCCAGTATGTTAGGAGGCAGACACAGAAGGATCACTTGAGGCCAGGAGTTTGAGACCAGCCTGGACAATACACTGAGACTCTGTCTGTACAAAATGTAAAAAAATTAGCTAGGCATGGTGATACACACCTGTAGTTCTAGCTACTCAGGAGGCTGAGGTAGCAGGGTAGCTTGAGCCCCGGATTTTGAGGCTATAGTGAGCTATGATCATTGTACTTTAGCCTGGGTGACAGAGTGAGACCCTATCTCTCTAAAAAAAAAAAAAAAAAAATAGGTAGTATACAGTCCCAATTGCTGTTGGGCAGCCATTTTGTATTCATAGGGAAGACAGTTTAAGATGACAGATGATCGAGAGTAGTGCTATGAGAACAGCAAATAAATAGAACCAGAGTCCTGACTGAACTCTGCCTTAAACTCATCTTAACTATGGAAGTGTAAATTATATGAGCCACTAATTCTTCTTAACTAAGTCAGTTTGAGTTGGTATTTCTGTTACTTGAAATCAAAAGTATTCCGATACATAAAGAACAGGTATATAGGAGTCCAAGTTCTTGATCAGAAACCTAACTACACTTAAAATTCCCATATTTGGAGCACAAGCCCCCGCAAAGAAATATATTATATTGTGTGTGTGTGTATATATATATTATATTACCATTAAGCTCTGACCTTAAACCCCAAGGTGGAAAGGTAAATTAGGCCATTAGGGGGCTAGAGAAAGATCTAAGCCTTAAAAGCAAACCAATAAAAGTGATACATTGCACTTCTTTCGCCTTCTCCCTTAACCCTATTTCCTTATTTTGGATCTTCTCAAATAAAGAAAAGCAAAAGAAAATTAAAAAGTATTAGAACCTGACACCACTTCAAGAATTTATTTGTGCCAAAAGCTAGTCTGGAATGTACACACAGGTCTTTGCAGGATAAGGCAACAAGAAGAGACCTCAGGCAGTCATTCTATGCAAATCTTAACAAAGCAAACAGCATTAGAGAAACAATCTCTAAGATGGCTCAAAGCTTTAACTTCTCTACTAGAAAGTGAAGCTTCTCCATCCTCTTCATATTTTCTCCTAACCCTTCACCTCGCTTTAGTCTTTGAATCTGACTAAAGGGACTTAATTCCAATAGAGTGCAATAAATGAAAGAAAAAAAAGTTATAAAATCTCTACATCCAGGAAATACCAATGCTAATATTCTGGGCTTTTTTTGCTATGTGTCTTTAAAAATACTTTTTACATAAAAAATTGAATATCTAGTGCTTTGCTTTTAATAAATAAACTCTGTAATGAATATGAGATAATTTATTTGACCATTGCTTTAATTTTGGATACACAAATACCACATATATTCCCCCTCCTACCTTCTTTATAAACAGTGCTGCATAAGGGTCACCTGAGGAATTACTAAAAAATACTGATGCCCTAGTCCCTCTGATTCTGAATTAATTACCATGGGTGATGCTCTACAAATGTATTTTTTAAAAGCTCCTCTAGGTGCCAGCGATGAAAATCCCTGGCTGAGCTAACACAACTGCGGGAGTAGGGAACCACACCAACTGAGGACCATATGCTGCAACTAAATGAATCAACAACCACGTAGTCCTATTTTTGAGAAAAGCTGGGAAATCTTGGTTTTCGGATGAAACCTCCTCACACTTAAATACTTACAATTAATACATATGGGCCAAACAAAACAACTTTCCTAGCCAGATTCATTTTGCAGGCAGCTGTATTATAACCCTAATAAGAAAAGAGATTCCTGTCCTAACCTTTAACATGTACAAGCTCCAGGAAATATGCTTTTATTTCTGAAAGAATGAAATTAAACAACAGGCTAGTGAGAAATGTTTTAGGTCACTAGCTACTGAAAGATAGGATCAGTCTTATCTGTAGCTACTGTACTCATTCATTTATTTATTTAATGAGTATTTATAGAGCCCCTACTATGAAATAGGCATTGGATATTTAACAGTAAACTAAACAAAGGCATTTTGTTTTGGGAAATTTCATCAAATAAAAAAACAGGGTAAACTATGAGTGGAACACAAAAAGAGTCCCAACATCTAAAATAAATAACTACCTGATATGCTAGTTGCAATTACTTTAATATTCATTATGCTAATATTAATGAAAAAGCCAAAAAGCTATCCTCATTCTGTTTCTAGGTAGAGGAAAAAAAGAATATTACAATGCACATCTATGTGTATAAAGATTGTTCAGTAATATTATTTTAGGATTAGTTTTAGAGTACAATTACTAGATGAATATAATCATTTTTTAAAGTTCTTAGTTCATATATTTTAAAATTACATTTAAAAGGCTGTACAATTTAAACTACCATCTCTCTAGCTTAATTACCTAAATACCTTGATACCCTAAAAATACTCTTGTTTATTAGTTTTCTGGCATTTTTCAAGTTTTCTACAATGAGTATGTGTTACTTTAAGGATGAAAGGAAACAAACTTCTATTTTAAAAAGTTAGTAACATGGAAAAATGAGTTTTATGTAATAGGAAGAGAAAGAAAAAGAATACAAAATCACCCAAATATATGATCATTTCAATCTGAAAAAGATATATTCATTAAAAAAAATAACAGGAAAAAATATTAAAATACTAACAGTTGTTTTCTCTTAGGTTATGAGATATTGAATAATTTATTTGTTTCTTCTTTATGCTTTTGTGTATTTTCCACAGTGAGCAGGTGTTACTTTTACAATCAGAAATAAATAATTATTGAAAACAGAATCATCAGATCATGGTCTTTTTAAAACAGGGCAAGTTTACATCAGAAATTTAATCTTTCCATGTTCTTTTTTGTTTGTTTGTTTTCAGACAGAGTCTCACTCTATTGTCTGGGCTAGAGTGCCGTGGTGTCAGCCTACCTCACAGCAACCTCAAACTCCTGGTATCAGGCAATCCTTCTGCCTCAGCCTTCCAAGGAGCTGGGACTACAAGCACATTCCACCACGCCCAGCTAATTTTTTCTATTTTTATTAGAGACAGAGTCTCGCTCTTGCTCAAGCTGGTCTTGAACTCCTAAGCTCAAGTGATCCTCCTGCCTTGGCCTCTCAGAGTGCTAGGATTACAGGTGTGAGCCACCATGCCTGGCCTTTAACCTCTCCATGTTATTATCAACACTCTATCTAGTTTATATACATTAGAAACCAGTCCAATCCCAAAGATCCTGCACCAAATACAAAAATTGAAACATCAAAAGAAAATAAATAGGGTCAGGTAAATAGTAGTGGGATACCTGTCATGACTAACGCAACACAGATTCTTACAAGTACCCATGTAAATAGAAAATGACAGACTAAAATTCACTTGAAACTTTTCCAACCTTTTAAAATTTTAATTTAAAATAGAGATAAATATTCCTTGTGACCAATATTTTATTTACCTTTATTTCAAAACCTAGCACAATGCTTAGTACTTGAAAGATACTTGGTGTTTGATGAACAAAAAAAAATATGAGAAAGAATGTAAAATTGTGGATTAGTAAAATATTAGAAAAAACTTTGAAAGAACAATTTAAAAAATAATTTTCCTAAAAATACAAGCTCTAAAATTTACATATATAAATAGTTTATGCAGGCTGTCTAGTGCCTAGCTGGCTTCACTGAATATAGATGATATGAGTAATGTTTTTAATATAAGCTATGTATAAATCCTACAAAAGGAAGCCTTAAAATTATACCAACTCATAAATATCAGGAAGAAACAATCAATTAGCTAGCTGCCTCTCAAGCTCTTGTCTGATCTCACAAAACACAAACTCCAAGTGAAATCATGGATATTTTTGGAACTAATAAAATAATTAAAATACTTAAAAGACATTATCATTTAGTTGTCACAAAAATAATACTTATGCTGCATGCAAGTATAGAAAATAAAGTAAAAGAATTGACAAACCTGCAAATTACCCCTTCCAATGAATCCAAGAAGCAACTGGATCTGAATTTGAGAGAGTTTTACCCATACTGGACTTTCAGAATACCAGACTGATAGACAGTCAAAAAGCAGCATCATATCCTCTAAAAGCTAAGGAAAAAATTATGAAGTAAAAACATTCAGTTTTTTAATCCACTGCTGAGTTTTCCCCAACACTAATGCAAATCATAAATATTGCAAAACTAGCCCAATGTTCAGTTGGCAAAAGCCAAAAGAGTCATACTAGCAATGGCTAACAAAATCTGTGACTATTCATCACATCTTACTCATGTTTACTGTATCTGATTATGTATTAATACTCTAAAAAGAGGGGGTACAAAATTTCATTCTCTGAATAAAGTTCTTAACTTCCCAAAATATAATTTCAAAGAGATATTACTGCACCTTCTCAGTCCACATATTTGAGTTAACTAGTCCCTCGGATTGCAGAAAGTCTTGTACGATCAGCATGAGTCGGAAGCCGTTTTCAGCAGTTACTGGGTTAGTTTTTACTTCTCTGCTTTCTGTGACTGCCCATTCTAACATCTTCTGTAGCAAACTAAGTGTAAAACAAAGTCCTCTTAAAACCACTGTGATCTTAGGAAGATAGTAGGATATGAAAAAAGGAAAAAACAGCTTGAGAGGCAATATTTTATCTCCAAAGATATACCATCACTGGCAGATATCACTAAGACACTATGGATGGAATTTAATAATGATGGAGTAATTTTTTAATTTTTGGAGTATCAATCTTTAATACATCTAATACTAAAAGTCAAAGTAAAAGTTACCGGTTTTACTTGACTATAAAAAAGCGATGACAATAATTCACATTCCATCATCTATGAGATACTTAAAACAGTTTCTATAAAGCTGGAAATTGGGAAGTTTAGGGAAGAAAGGCTCATTATGCCTTACAGAGAGTCTAGCCCTGTAGTAAAACAAAGAGGTAATTCTACCCTGGTGTGCTGTTGTTACACAGTCCTATTATTTACAGGGAACCCTAAATCCTTCAGAGAAGTAATTTTCATGAAAACACTACTCCCTTCCCTTCCCTAAGCATGGAAACACTCAAAATTTGGACAAGCCTATAAAACACCATGTATCAAGTCCTCAAATCCTGCAGAAAACAATTTAAACAAGGAATCTGTAATCTTTTAAAATTTAAATTTACTTAAGATTTCAATCTCCTCACATTTGAGTAGTTTGGGATTTCTCTTTAGGTCCTACTAGAATGGCAAAAGATAGGAAAAGGAATTGAACACAAAGTTTCTCCTTTTCTCCCTTTAAATCCACTGAATACCGAATAAAAGTTCAATAACGAATATAATTTCAGACTCCTACCCACTTCAAAAGGAGGGTGGAAAATCACTAACTGAAAGCTTACGTTAGTTTTATTTCATCTGATGGTCGAAGTAGCTCACTGGATATTCCTGGCTTAGTCAGTGCTGAAAACACTTGTCCTCGTTCAATCCAAGTATCATCATCAGACTTTTCCAGTCCCTTACACATCACATGATTCAAAATATTTGTCAGTAATTGAAGAAGCTCCTCTTCACATCTCTAGAAAAGATAAAGGAATTTTAAGTAATTGGAGTGAGGAGGTGTTAAAAGGACGTAATAAGAACTATAACACATAATGACTGTAATTGTTTAACACAGTTTTAAAGTGCCTTGATGAACCTGGAACTTTTACTAGGCCTAAAGATACAAGATGAAAAAGACATTGGCTTTGCTCTCAAGAAACTCACGATCTTATGACTTCTAGGCTTCTAAACCTTAAATCATAAAACTTAGAACATGAATGTGAAATTTTTAACAACTGCTTGCACAATTCTAAGGATTAGAAGTATATAACATACATAAGAAAATAAAAATAAGGAATTTTACCTCTTGGCTTTCAAGTAAAGAGAAGTCATCAGTAAAGCCCATATCATTTGTGATGCTGCTTTCCTTGTCAGACTGCACGGAAAATGACTTACTAGACTCTATAGGGGATGGTGTACTAGGCAGGCTGTCTGGCATTTGACTTCCACTATCACTCATTTCACATGAGTCAATTCCACTGAGATCTAAACTCAAATGTGAAGGGTTACTATGCCAGAATTCTTCTTGATTCTCTGATTTGAAAGACAATTCTCCTACAGAGCTATCTTCTTGAAATAACAGTGTGTTTGAGTCTAAAGAGTGTCTGTCTTCCAAACTCCACTGATCTGAAGACACATTAGCTGAGGCAAAATAGTTCGTTTTTTCCTCATCTGTCTTTTCATCAAAGTTCCTCTTAAAATCTTCAGTTGATATGTTTTTATCATTGTCTTTCATTAAAGCAGCCCTACTGTGCTTATGAAGAGTATTTCCATTTTCAAAATTTGCTTTTAAAAAAAGCCTAACTAAGGTGTCTTGCCAACCGACTTGTTGTGATATTTGATGTGCTGCATCTGGCTGGGACTGCAAAATCTGTAAAATCTGCAAAGAGATTAAAAATACAAAATTCTTCAAAAAGTATACAGTACTTTATATCAAGAATAGTCTCTTTTCAGTTATTTTAATGACAAAGCAATTGGATGAGAAACTACAGAAGGATATATTTTCAAAAGATTATGTTCTTAATTAGATTATAAACCATTTGGAGGACTAACATTGTGTTTCCAACTAATCTGCATACTACTCATTGTACAGAGTCAGGATGTACTAAATTCTTTGCTGAAAGATAAAAAAGGAAAACTTTTATTTTTTCCCGTCCATTCTAGTTTGTCCTAAAGGACAACTAAAATGATCTTTCACATGCCAAGACACACATGTTATTAATTTAATTTGGTCACGGAGAACATATAACTAGAATGATTATATATATAAAATATAACAAGCTCTCTATATAACAAGTCCTCTCAACTAAATACTTTCCACAAGCCTACTATATTCAGCAAATATTATTGAACGTGTACCTATGGGCCAGGCACAGTTCTAGGCACTAGGGTTAGGGGATTGAATAGAACACATAAGACACTTTGATAGAAGCTGGGTATACCAAGAATAATGTTTTCCTGTCTCATCTTTTTCCCAAGAAAGTTAATGGCTGCTTTTGAAAAACATTTTGTTCAGTAAATCTATACTGAAGTTTATCTTATCTAGTAAGTCAATGTTGTACAAACAAAACAAAAACTAAACTTTAATTCCAAAAAATTCATTCCAAGAAAAGAGCTGCTACTTAGCTAGAAGAAGAATTTGAAATTAAAGAGTAATGATGACATGGAAATATGTATGATCTCCACTACTGAGATTATTTCAATTTTTGGATAAAAACAAGTTCTTAAAAATCTTTAGAAATTCAGTTAAGATCTTTAAGACATTTTTATCACAAAGTCAATAAACTTCTATGTAGATGAAAAGAATTTTGGCTCTCAAAGTTTTGAATATCTCTCTTAACAGAAGTTCTAACTCTGACAAGTTCATAGCAGGAAATGAATAATGTTGGCAGGGATTTCAATATTAATAGTACTAATATATGCTGATATACAAAGCGGTGAGTCACAATGATATGTGAAGTTTCTTACTTCACTAATGTTATATCAATCAGTGAGCTACCATTACTTAGTTGGTGCAGAATATGAATTATTTTTCCTTCCAGATTAAGCTTTGCTTGGCAAAGAAACTTTTCATGATTTTATGACTTTAAAGTTTCCACAAAATAAGACTTATGTCTATTTCACACACATATAATGGATAAAAACCAAGCAGCACTTAGAGTTCTTTTTAATTGCACACTGAAATGAAAGGATCAATTTACATGACCTATTTCAAATTCTCAGGGTTGACATGTGGGGAAATAGTCACTGCCACAGACACTGTGTAAATGTAAACTGGTATAGTTATTTTGAAGGACAATGTGTGCCTGCAAAGGAGGAGGATGGAGAAGAGCAA
>VBSM01001562.1:43485375-43502371 GCA_008086735.1 Cheirogaleus medius | reverse complement strand
AAAAAGGGAAATTGAATCCCCGTCCTCACTCTACCCCTTAAAAAAAACCACACACAACAAAAAGAAAAATAAAATAAAAAAATGAAAAAAAAAGAAACAACAACAAAAAAAACACTAGATGCTTGGAAAAACTTTTTCCTGTTTAAGAATCACAGCATATATTCTTATGACAGTATTCATCTATATTCCATAACTTGGACCAGTACCTGTACAATTGTTTTCTTTTTCCTCCTTTGTTAGCAATGCCAAGAGACAGCTGATCCTGATCTAAGCAAAACCAAGCACTAAAAGAAAAGGCAGACCCTGGCCATTTCTGTATGGGAGGCACAGAAATTCCTGCCATACTATGTGACAAATTAAAATACTGCAGTGCACTCTCTAGACTTAGTTTTCGGGCCATTGTCAGGATTGCTCGAGTCACAGGAGTGATGTAAGGGTGAATATATTCAGATTCATCCACTCTCAGCAATCGTAGTAGTCGATGGATTTCTTCTGAGCTCACTGACTGACTCCCCAAGGAACCATGGATTGCAATCAAATTCTCAGCACAAGTTCGATGGAGGGAAGAATGGGAGTCAAGTGTTTCAATGATTCTAATTCCCATGTTTGCATTCACACAAATAGTCCGACTCTGCCTATTAAGACAACAAATTCTTTTCAGCCAATCAGAGATGAAGATTTGCAGGTCATGGGATTCTAGTTCTGGAAGCCACTGGATAAGAAGCAAGAGAGGCTGGACATTACTAATGCCCAAAATCCCAACCGAAGTGTGGTCACCCTCTACAGCCTGGAAAGCAACATAAAAGACAAAAGGTTAGTTGCTATTTTTGAAATGGAGATAATGGAACTTCTTTCAGTAAAGATTAAAAACTCACCATATTCATAAGTTCTTTAAGTAGTTCCAGTGGTGGCTGACCCAGGGATTTTAATACTTCAAACATATGTGTGTAACCAATTCTTTCTTTAAATACTTCCTAGAAGGGGAAAGCAATATATCAAAGCACATTTTCAAAGACTAACTTTGCTGGAGTACTGAAAACAGTGAACAATACCCATTTAGGCTAATTACCTTAATATTAAATAAAAATATCATGAATTCAATATGTTTTCTTAAGTCACATGCCTTCACCTTAAAAAACAGAATCCATATATATTCTTTTTTTTTTGAGACAGAGTCTCACTCTGTTGCCCAGGCTAGAGTGAGTGCCGTGGCATCAGCCTAGCTCACAGCAACCTCAAACTCCTGGCCTCAGGCGATCCTCCTGCCTTAGCCTCCGAAGTAGCTGGGACTACAGGCATGCGCCACCATGCCCAGCTAATTTTTTCTATATATTTTCAGTTGGCCAATTAATTTCTTTCTATTTTTTTGAGTAGAGACAGGGTCTCGCTCTTGCTCAGGCTGGTCTTGAACTCCTGAGCTCAAATGATCCGCCGGCCTTGGCCTCTCAGAGTGCTAGGATTACAGGCGTAAGCCACTGTGCCCGGGCAGAATCCATATATATATCTAGAATAATGAAGTTACAATAATCTACCAAAATGCAAAAAAAATGAAATTAGCATTAACTGTGTATTATAGAATTATTATATTATTTGCAGATTAGGGCATGACACTTCCTCTACTTTTTTCACTTGATTTGTAATTAGTAGAATATTAGGTGAAGTCAAAACAAAACTAAAGAAAAAATGAGACTTTGAGGGTAAGAAGAGTCAGACATAAACCTCAAAGGATTAAAGAGTTCTGGCAATTTTGAGTGGTGGCCAGAAAGAAACTGAGTACAAAGAGTTTTCTCTCTGCTATTTTGTATCTAAATGGCCTGAATTATCTGGAGCACCAAATTTGTTTTAGGAAGTCCTATATCGCATGTATTTTTGAATGAGGGGGAACCCAAGGCCATGAAGTAAAATATAAAGACAATCAAAAAACCTAGAATATACTAAATTGGCCCATTAAATTAGGTAGAAATATATACACTCACTAAAATATCAAAAGGTTTAAATTAAACCAGTAAGACTGGTTGCTTCTGGGGAGGGGAATAATTGATTATGGGTCAAGGATAGGAAGGAAATCTTTCTTGCAAAAAGTATTTTTGTTATATAACCTTTTGAATTTTAAACCATGTAAGATATTACATAGTCAAAAAAATTATCTTTTAAAAATACTTGAATATCTTTGAGGTTTGAATTCAGAATACAGTACAGGTGGTCCATTATAATCATAAACCAATTACTTAGAAGTTAAAATGATTTCCTCCTAATAGAAACTACTATTAAATGGAGATGAAAGTCATAAGCCAGACTGTAAAAGTTGTACAAGCCTATTCAATAGTAACCTAACTGTGAGTTACATTAACATTTCTTGAGCAAAAGTTACGGTCTCCTAACACAAACCAATGGAAACTAAGGAATACAACTGAAGGCATGGCTCAAGGAACAGGGAGTAATTAATTCATTTCTGGTAACAAAAAGGCAAGGCATGAAGTATATTAGATGTTTGGGCAAATTAAAGCATAAAGTGGTAATAATAATAACCATCAATGACATTTATTAAGCACTTAGCATCTGCCTGGCACTAGGCTAACCACTTTACACAGATGATCTCACTAATCTGGACAACAACCAATAAGGTAACTATCAGCATGTAAGGTAATTACCAACATAAGGACAGAAGAATAGTCAGTGGTAGAGAATGAGAAGGAACAGAAAACCAGAGGGTTAGTGACTACAAAGAAGCAGAATTCCCATGGCCACACAACCTGGAAAAATAATCCCGAATTGATAGGCTACTCACATGTGAAAAATGTTCATATTCTAAGCAGTCATAAACGGACTAAATAGTGATTCTTTTATTAATGAAGAAAAACTATAATATAAAACATAATTTCTTAAATTCACTAACCATAGAATCATTTAAAACGATCATTTCAACATTTCAACACCAGTACTACTGTCCCATTCTTTGACCAACATTGTAAATCCCAATTAGTTTGCAGTTCAATAATCAATGTCATTTAAAATTCTAAAGTAGTGCCCACAGGGATTTGTCTTTAAAATTATCAGCAGTATAAGCAAACATTAGTATGCTTATTCTTATGCTAAGATGATATTATTTTGTGAACTATTTCATTTCAGGTGTTAAACCATAAGTATTATATACTTTCATATATTACTTCAGGATTTATATAGTGAAAACTAGTATATCGAAGACAACATCTTAAAGCTGGGGGGATATATGGTTCACCTTAGCAGCTGGAGACTTGTTCATTACTGCTGTCAAAGCCTGAATGGTTGATACAGCCAAACAATCCAACTGTCCCTGAAATGCCTACCGGATGGGGAAAAAAAAGCAAGAAATTAACAAATGTCTTCAAGATTTTTATTCAGTTAGGAAACCTTTGTCCTGAAAACCTGAAAAAAAAATTACTTAACATGCATTACATTCCTCTTTCAATGAAATGGATTTCTGAAACACTATAACCTGCAAGAAAATTACCTACTTAACAGAAAATAAGCCATGTGTCAAGTAGGATAAGACAACATTCATTCATTACATTAAAATGTTTTGAGAAAAAACACCAAGCTTAACACATGCTTTTTAAAAATAATGGACAATCTCAAGAGGAAGGGAGGGAGATCTATCATTGGAAATTCTATTATGTTTTAATTTCCCTTCAAATATACACTTAAACTTTCCAGGTTTAAATTCCATTTGCATGTATAAGATAGCTAAAATAATCTTCTTCACCTCATTTCCAAACACTTTGTTAAAACTGAAACGGTATATGTATACACCAATTAATTATACTTGTAAACAATAATGTGTATCTATTTTTACATAAAATGCAAACTTTAAAGCAGATACATAAAATGACATACGTAAGTACTGTCATGTTTTTCAGAAGGCACCTTTTAATGCCAAAAGTTTTATGAAAAAATAAAAACTAGCTTCATTTTACCTTTTATTGTTTAAGCTTCATCATAAAGAAGAGATGTGTTAAATTTCAGGGCAGTACATTTATTGCAGAAACCAAAACTAAAATCAGAACACAATTGTTATATCAGGCTTAGACAATCATGAAGCATAGAATGAGGACTAGAAAGTTGTAAAAACAGTCTCCAAAATCTTCTTTCAGGAATATATTACTATGATCTGACTGTAGTCATTCCAAAAATAGTATTTTCCTCTCTCCCTCCCAGAAAAACACATTTGAGTACTAGATCTTTGTAGTATTAAGCTAAGCTCTATCACTTTTAGGCAAATTATTTAATCTAGAATCTTGGTTTTTGTTGATATTGTTTGTTAAATATTGCATAGAATAAACATATTACAATATGCACTAAACATTCTGCATACAGAATTTCATACAAATAAAATCTGTCCTAGACTTCATCCAAGAGAAGTAAGCAAAGAAAACCTCATTCACCTACAACTTGGAAGTGTAACATAAGCCTCTAAGAGACTATTACAATCGTTTTATTAATCCATGTAAGTAGGCCTTAAGATAGATTAATACTTACAGGAAAAATCTAAAACAGTACTCTGTAAATTGATATTTCACATCCAGAATAGAAAAAAATAGATTATAATGTCTCTTGTTATACCATAGCTCTATTTATAAACCTGGACATTAAAACAAAGTTAATAAAAAATATAATGTAAGTTCTCTCACAAACATTTTGGAAAAGAAAATGGCAAAGTAATTTTTATAGGTAGTTTTCTTCCAAACTAAATTATCTAATGTATTGTGAGAAGCAACAAAACTACATATTTTTACTTTATCATACCCATATAGAGTTGATTTTTTTTTTTTTTTTTTTTTTTTGAGACAGAGTCTCACTTTGTTGCCCAGGCTAGAGTGAGTGCCGTGGCGTCAGCCTAGCTCACAGCAACCTCAAACTCCTGGGCTCAAGCGATCCTCCTGCCTCAGCATCCCAAGTAGCTGGGACTACAGGCATGCGCCACCATGCCCAGCTAATTTTTTCTATATATTTTTAGTTGGCCAATTAATTTCTTTGTATTTTTAGTAGAGACGGGGTCTCGCTCTTGCTTAGGCTGGTCTTGAACTCCTGAGCTCAAACGATCCGCCCGCCTTGGCCTCCCAGAGTGCTAGGATTACAGGTGTGATTACAGGTGCGCCCGGCCGAGTTGAATTTTTAGAATGGAAAAAAGTCAACTTTTATGCTAAATTAACACTCAAAGCATTCAGCATCTTCTTCCCTTCCTCCAAGATTTGAGTTGTCCATTAAATTATAATCATTACTTGTCAATAAGAAGCAAAGAATCAAGATATTAAGAATGACCATACATATTCACAAACAAAGCCCTCAGGCCTCAATGTACCACAGTGCTTAGAAAAGGAAGCCCCCAAAATATGAAGTCACCACCAGGTGGACAGCATTGATATTTGGGATCCCATTCCTGTACTTTATATCTCCTCAAACTAAAAAAAAATACACATATAGAAGGAATTCTATTGATTATTTATATCAACCATGAAGATATTTATCCTTTAGATGAAAGCAATTTTTATTTCAATTTTTAAATAATTTTCAAAAGTAATCAGTGAATATTAGAATTAGATACTGTTTGTGTATTTTAAGATATAAGAAGAAAAGTACAGGAATAGTTACTCCCATTGACTGATTCTGGACTTCAGCTGAAACAAGATGCAGGCTTTGTAGATACCTGGTCCTCATTCATTTCTGTCAGTAATTTGTTGGCAAGGTCTTTCTCGTTCTTGTCTGCCACCTTATTGTTAGCATTTAAAAATAGCTGTTAAAAACAGAGACAAGAATAATGGAGAAAGAATATTAAATTGTTACCTATAAGCAGTAATGAAGATTAAATGGATTCCCATGTCTCTTGAAAATAAATCCAAGAATCCACTCGTGAAGTATATCACACTTTTAGAAATTAAAGATTATTGACTTTTTGTATTATAAACTACTATTAGTTTATATACCATATATATATATATATATCGGAACTCAAAGTTATCAAAATAAGAAACAACAGCAATAATCAGAATTAGTTAATATTCCTAAATTCTTAAAGAATCAGCAGAGAATGCCTCACGGAAAAGAAGGCAGGCTGCTGTTGAGATAGACTAAAGATACTGAAATGAATAAAACACAGTAAGAGTCCTATAGTCAAGTAAGTTTGTGAAATCCTATCAAACTAATTTTAAAAAGGGTTCTTTCCAGAACTACCTCTCAGAGTCTCAAATATACTAGTATGTACTTTCACAAAGGAGGTCAGTGTGCAGCATTTACTGAATTGATCTAACTGCACATTTTATTAAAACTTTAGATAACAGTATTCTCCAAAGTCATCAAGGGTTGAGCTTAAGTTATATTAGCTTGTATTTTGAAAAGAGATTACCCTCTTCTGAATTAAATAAACTAATTAAGAATTTTAGTTTCAGTATATAAAACTCAGTACCCCAAAAGGCCTTGGCCTTAGCTCAGTTTGGGTAAAGAGAAAGATAATTCAAAAGAAAGTAAAAGGGAGGCCAGGCGCAGTGGCTTATACCTGTAATCCTAGCATTTGGGAGGCTGAGATGGGAGGATTGCTTGAGGTCAGGAGTTTGAGACTGGCCTGGGCAACATAGCAAGACCCTGTCTCTAAAAGAATTTTTTAAAAATTAGCCATGTGTGGTGATGCACGCCTGTAGTCGGGAGGCTGAGGCAGGAGGATCACTTGCCCAGGAGTTTGAGGTTGCAGTGAGCTATGACACCACTGCACTCTAGCCCAGGCAACAGAGTGAGACCTGCTCCCCCGAAAAAAAAGAGTAAAAGGGAGAAAAATTTAGATTTAGATTTATAAAGGAACTTTTATTAAGAGCATCCTAAGAAAGTTGTTCTTTATGGGAATTATCACCAGTTTTCACTCATGAGCTAAAAATTTTGGAATATATTTATTATTCTTTGAGTGAATAAATATGGTATCAATGTTTCTATTTTACAATGAATATGTACTACTTTAGTAATCATAGAATATGTTATTTGACCTTGACAGGGCACCAAATTATTTATAAATTTTTATTTAAATTATGTAAAAATATTACATGTTTAGAAAGAAGAATGGAAATAAACACATAAAATTATCATTTTGGACATTACATAGTGTAAAAGGTAAAAACAAAGGCCTTGAAGTCAAAAAGAAATAAACTGAAACTCTGGCTCTGAAACTTCTTGCCTAATCTATCAACTGGTCATTATGAAGGCAACATATGTTGTGTGACCTCAGAAGGTACCTAACAGAGTGTACATGATAAAGTAAGCAGTTAATAAATAGTAGCCTTTATTCTGGTTGATAGAATTATAGGGGTTACCTTTTCTTTTTTATTATCATCTCAATTTTTCTACAATGAACATTTTCTACAAAGTACATGTTTCAAATATATGCACGTAATTAAAATTTTTCAATTGGACAATATGTCAAAAAGCCTTTATGAAATGTAAACCCAAAAAAAAAAAAAAATTACCCTCATCAAATGCTTTCCTTGTTTGATTAGCTAAGTCAGTCCTCTATATCCCTGAGTTCTGCATCCATGGATTCCACTAAACTTAGATCAAAAACACTCAAAAAAAAATTGCATCTGTACTATGTATGTACAGACTTCTTTTTCCTTGTCATCATTCCCTAAACAATATAGCATAACAACTATTTACATGGCATTGCATTAGGTATTACAAGTAATCTAGAAATGATTTAAAGTATGTGCATAGGTTATATGCAAATACTATGCCATTTTATATAAGTGACTTGAACATTTGTGGATTTTGGTATCCAAGAGAAGTCCTGGAACCAATTTCCCATGGATACTGAGGAACCATGGTACTGGTAGAAAACATTCCAATTTGGTTTGAAAGTAAACCCAGTAAAAGAGAAGCAATATTTCTATTTATGTGAAGGTGAAATTTCAACTTAACAAAAATGGAGTTCAGGATAGGTAACTTGGAGTCAGGTTTACAGACTGTGATAGAAGACAGCATTTCTATGAGAAGCTGAATTGTTTTTCAAAGAATTAAAGGCAAAATCTTGATCATATTAATATCCTTTGACACAGATAGTTAAGAAAGCTCAGAAGCAACAAATGACTTAAAGGACCTCAAAGATATTCCTGAGTGGAATCAAAATAAAACACTTCATGTACTGAAATGCTTCCCATACAAAGAAATTATTAATAGTTTCCAGTTTGACTACCATTAACGTTGTTTTTTTTTTCTTTTGAGACAGAGTCTTGCTCTGTTGCCCTGGCTAGAGTGCAGGTACCATCATAGTTCACTGCAACCTCAAATTCCTGGGCTCAAGTGATTGATCCTCCTGCCTCAGCCTCCTGAGTAGCTGGGACTACAGGAGTGTGCCACCAGGCCAGGCTGATTTTTTTCTATTTTTGGTAGAGACAGGGGTCTCACTCTTGCTCAGGCTGGTCTCCAACTTCTGAGCTCTAACAATTCTCCCACCTAGGCTTCCCAGAGTGCTAGGATTACAGACATGAGCCACTGCACCTGGCCACCTTTAAAGTATTTAAACAATTGCAAATGATATAATAATAGTTTTAATTCAAGATAAAACTTGGTTATATAATTAAATGCAAACACAAATTTATTATAAAAATTCAGTACTGCCCGGGCGTGGTGGCTCACACCTGTAATCCTAGCATTCTGGGAGGCCGAGGCAGGCAGATCACTCAAGGTCAAGAGTTCGAAACCAGCCTGAGCAAGAGCGAGACCCCAGTCTCTACTAAAAATAGAAAGAAATTAATTGACCAACTAAAAATATATATATAAAAAATTAGCCGGGCATGGTGGCACATGCCTGTAGTCCCAGCTACTCGGGAGGCTGAGGCAGGATTGCTTGAGCACAGGAGTTTAAGGTTGCTGTGAGCTAGGCTGACGCCATGGCACTCTAGCCAGGGCAACAGAGTGAGATTCTGTCTCAAAAAAAAAAAAAAAAATTCAGTACTAATATGCTCAAATGTGAATTAAAACACAAACAATAGCTTATTAAAATCAAAGACAATAATGATAATAGAGAAATACCTTGCAGTTCTGTAGCAGTCGTAAGAGATGTTCGAAACAATTACTGTTCAGAAAAATGGCCTGAAGAACAGGCCTGTCTGTGCAATCTAACATGGCTGTGATGGTATCTAGGAAAATAAAAACAAATCATCCGTGTAAAATGAAAGTTTGAGATCATATGAATATTTAATCATATTTTTAATTTAGGCTTTTCAGCTAACAAAACATGTAAATGTTTTGGGAACTAATAGGGTTGAGGAATAGAAAACAAATTCTGTAATTATCACTTGAAAAGAAAAGTGAAAAATTTTATACTTTATTATTTAAAATATTTAAATTTTAAATGAGTGATATCTATTTTCCAGAGACTTATTTAGTTATTCTTCCATCATAAGTCTCAAGTCTAAGTGCCCAATTTGCTATTAATAAACAACAACTGGTTATGTTTGGCAAAATAGTCACATTTATATACTATAAAATTGATATATGGCCATTATGAAAATTAGACCTCATTTAATCCATTTATGACAATGTTTTGCTCTTGCTTCCTACTGAAGGGATATCCCTACCCAGAAATCAAATGGACATTTGTCCATTCAATATAGACTTAAACTTACTTACAAACTTAAAATTTACAATAATTATAAAACATGGCATGTTATATAAAATAAAAACTACATAAGACAAATCTTATTTTCCTAAAGAAACAAATGTTGAAATGGATCATTTTCAACAAAATTATGATATCCAATATGTTTAAATTGACACCACCCACACACACATAAACATAGAAAAGCATTTTTATGTCTTTAGAAGCTATACACCAAAACATTAACATTGTTTATGTCTGGGTGGTAAGATATAAAGAACTATTATTTTCTTTTTACTTATCTGAATTTCCTAGTTAGCTGTAATGAAAACATTTTATTTTTATAATAAGTAACTATGTGTTAATAATATTTGCATTTAATGATAACATGGGAACACAACAAGAAATCATGTATGTTGGTGAGGGAGCTTGCAAAGCAGAGTGAGATGTAAGCATAGAGAGACACAAAGCAACCAAAACAAAGAGAAAAAGAAACAGACACAGACACACACACAAACACACACACACACACACACACACACACACAGAGGATCTGACAAAGAACAAAAACAAAAAGGGGCCCTCTAGAGGAAGGGCAGAGGTTGAAGTGACCTCTACAGAGATGTTATAGAGACATATATAAAATTGATTGTATGTGACTTTTTGCCATAGGTTACTACAAATGGCACTTTCTGAAAATTTACTTTTCCTATAATTTAAAGTCATAGCTGACTCTCTTTTTAATATTGATGCGTTTAGTGGACTACTCTTTCAGAAAAGAATATAGAGACTTGACTGTTGTCGTTAAAACAAAGATGTTAGACAAAATGATTCTATGTTAATTATTTGCAAGTCAAAATCTAAACAGTCACACAATAGCTGAATTAATCAATACTTTCCACACGATAGCCTTGTATTTCAAAAGAAAGTGAGAAATATGAAAGCAAAAATTAGACTCAGAGAAAACTGTCTTTATGTAATACTTACTCAGCATTTTGATCTGTAGAGCTATGAATCGGCTTTCCCACTGCCTGGACCTTCTTTGATTAGGTAAAGCTGAATGATCTGAATTTAGCAATTTAAAATAGTTCTCCAGAATAGTGCTGGTTTCCACTTGACGCTGGTCAGAGCTGCTACTGAGAAGGATATGTACCACTTCGGTAAGGCACTTGAGAGTTAGTTCTACCTTCCTACCCACTTCTTCAGGATCTCCGTCCTCCCAGGAATCACAATCTGCTAAAACTCGCATAAGAACTTCCATGGTGGCTGGAGAAATTGCTTGCAAAGCATTCCTCTGAAATATTAAAGATGATAAAAATGAAACCCAAACCTAATTGAAGCTCTGTATGTTTGTAACGAAGAGAATTTAATAAATCTGCAGACAAGTTTTTCTTTTAATAAATCAACATATATAAGAATGTTTAACAAATAATTTGACAGACACTGCTAGTGGTTTATACATTTTAAGTATTCCCTTCCTCACAGAAAACTCACTTTCCACCCTTCCTTGCAGGTAAGGGTAGCCATGTAATATAGTTCTGATAAAGAATATTTGGCAGTAGACTATGAAGAGGGTATTACTTTACAAATAAAAGGAGAAGGACTCTTTACCCTTGGCCTTTTCACCATATTCCTGCCTAGAATGCCTGGAGGCCCCTTTATATCATGAGGAGATAAGCCCAAGAATTAAAGTAGCAGGCTACAGAAGCAGAACAGGAATATCAAAAGACTTTAGTCCTTGAAGTTATCATTGAGCTGCTGTACCAGCCCAGAACTGCCTACATTTGGATTTCTTAAGCAAGAACAAAACAACAATCCCAAATTGTTTACATCTCTCTCAAGTTTTCTGTTGGTTACAACAAATCCACTCCAACTGATTTAGATATATAAGATGACTGGCTTGGATCTGATTCTATAAACATATTTCTGAAAACTAAGTACACTAAGTAATACAGTGAGTAATTGGTAGCTATATTGAGGTGACCAGTAAAACTTGGAAATAAACAAACATATGTATTGCCCTAAATTGTTAAATCGAAGCATAATGAAACAGAACATAGTTATGGAAAATCATCTCAAAGTAATAGCACTTAGGCCATTAAGACTTGTTATTATCAATAGTTATCAACATAATAATGTCAATAATAATAAGTACTATTACAGAAGAAACTGCTGATGGCCCACCCAATAAACAATCTCCCCCACCTTCCTTATTAATAGAAAACCCTGATGTTTTCCTGGACACATGACTAACCAGAATAAAGATCACATTTCCTAAACTCTCCTGCTGCCAAGGAGGCTGAGGAAGCAAGTTTTATCAAACTTTATATATGGACATATTTGCCTTCTCTGCAGTCATATGACCAAGAGCTTGGCAAATGAGATAAAAAAGGCACCAAATGTCAGCTTTTCAGCATCTCTTTAAAAGATAGTTGGCACATGCCATTTGTCTATTTCTTCTTCGTTACCCCCTCTATCTTTGTGCCCCAAATACAAACATGATAGCCAGAATTATTTATTTATTTATTTATGAGACAGAGTCTCACTTTGTTGCCCGAGCTACAGTGCTGTGGCGTCAGCCTAGCTCACAGCAGACTCAAGCAATTCTCCTGCCTCAGCCTCCCGAGTAGCAGGGACTACAGGCATGTGCCACCATGCCCAGCTAATTTTTTCTATATGTATTTTTAGTTGTCCAGCTAATTTCCTTCTATTTTTTTTAGTAGAGACTGGGGTCTCGCTCTTGCTCAGGCTGGTCTCGAACTCCTGAGTTCAAACGAGCCGCCCGCCTCGGCCTCCGAGAGTGCTAGGATTACAGGCATGAGCCACCACACCCGGCCGATAGCCAGAATTTTAAAAGCTATCTTGTAGTGTGAGACAGAAGAGAAAGATGACAGACTGACATTCAGAAGGAACCTGTCTCCCTGAAAATCATAGAGGTACCAGATTAACTGTGGACTGTTTAAAAAATTTTTTTAATGAGAAAAAAATAAACTAACTTAAGCTGTTACAATTTTATTATTAAGTGCTACCTACAGTGAATCATAAATTTAATGGATATAATTGTGATTTACTTAGTTTTTATAAGTACAAGCACTTTAAGTGCTTTACATATATAATATTGTGATTTACCCCTTACAACTATCCTATAAATGTCACTTTTTCCATATTATAAGGAAACTGAAACACATATAAATAGTTTATCCAGGGTCACACAACTAGCTAGAGATGGACATGGAACTCAAAGGCAGGTCAGTTTGGCTCCAAAACTCTTGTTTTTACCACAACACAAAATATAACAGGTTTCAATATGCCAATGGGAGGTCCAGGTACAATTCTTTAGGAAAGGAGACCAGTAATTGAACTTAAATTTTTCTGTTCTTTTTGACAAGATCATTCTTACATCTATAGATATTCAATTCATCTAAATACCCTTGTACTGATGCCATATTCAACAAATAATTTTCTGCCTTTTATATTACTCTAACTATATGCCCTGATCACAAGGATTTTGAGTATTTTTAGCACATAAAATAATAAATTGGGTTTCCGGTATCTGGTTTCTCATGTTAGTTTTCATTACAGAGGTCTCTTGGGACTTGATTACTCCTGGGCACTAAAAAAAACAAATCTCTGTGCTTAAAAAAAAAAAAGAAAGGATCCAGTCAGCTTCTACATTAGTTAATAACAATGCCACTTCCATTTTCATTCGTGTACACTAATTAATTCTTTTTAGCAGGAGTGGAGAAATAATAGAAATGGGAGATAATGACCCCAAAGAAGGATATCAGCTATTATAGGAAAGTGATTAAGCAAACATAAAACTAGAAAATAGCCCACAAGGATACCTAAGTAGAAATTGTGGCTGGTACCAAAAAAGGGACAGAATCAATAAAACGAAATAGAAGGAAATTTCAGCAACACTCTGGAAGCTAACAGGATACTAGGGTAAGAGGCAATAAAAATACTTTTTTAAAAATGCCCATGGATTCATAAGTCCTTACTTTAAAACAAAAAAAAATGCCCATTGAGCACAAGGGCCATTCAACGAAAAAATGGTAACTCAGAGAGAAAACAAAGTAAAGACAAGGAGGAAAAGGGAATTGCAGCAGTACTAACATATAGGAAACTCTTAATCTCAGGATGGTTATTTATAAGATTAAAACCAAGGAAAATATATCTAAATTGGGCACATTAAAAAAAAGAATTACCCAAATACACAGTCATCTGCTTATGAAGCACACTTGAAAACTGAATATTATACTCTTAAATCTCCAAACAGAATAGGAAATGAAAAATAAATTATCAAATAAATAACAATTGCCTATGCTACAATATTAAAATTTCCCTACTACTATAAGATAAAAAAGAGCTTCATAAAAGGCTCTTGAACTCAAATAAATGCCCAAGTATTAACTTTCATGATGTCTTCCAGAACATAGACAAGGATTTCTTCTAATGCCCAAAATGATAAGGTGATACGCCTAGTGTATTATTGGCATAATTTTATATCTTTAAATAAAATTAAAGTTTTTAAAAATATAGGTTTCTAAGTTTTTAAATAAAACTGTAATTTAAACACATAATTTGGTATAACAATATAAACGACATAGTACACTGATGTTAGTAAGAGAATGTTTCATGTGAAAGAAAAAGCTATTAATTTAAAAAAGGAAGATAAGAACTTTCAATCTAAGAGAGAAAGGAAGAGATGGAGAAAGAGAGGGAATTGATGGGATCTGAAACGTGGATAGAAAAAGTTGTATCTTTATTTCCACTAATCTCTAATTGAAATTTAGTATTTCCTTCAAATTTAAATGTAAGCAACAAAGCACAGTAGTATAAGTAATATTTGTGATTTTTGTCACCTATAAAAACCATTAGCATGTTCATATAGTTGTTGCATCTCTCAAAACATCATTATGCTCATCTCTTTTTAAAAATGACATTAGTTATTAGCCTTGCTGCTACATCTTTTTAATTAATGTGTCATAAAGAAGTGCATATTAATATGTCACAGGTTTATTAATATTTTAGTAACTGCATTTTAGTATAGTTCGTTTCCTTTGTATTTTATTTCAGGCATTTAAAAACATTCTGACAAGGGGCTTTATCAGATTGCCAAAAAGAGTCTGTGTTACATAAAGTACAAAAAGTGTTATGAACCTCTGATCTAAACTGTGGTTTAAGAAAACATGTAGAATGTTCTTTCTCAACTATAATCCTATTATTAACTAGAAGTTATATTCGAAGTTTATGACAGACAGCTTTTAAGATGCTTAAAGTAAAAAAAATTACTAGAAATTCTTTCTTGTAGTAAACCCAACCGCTAGAGTGTGATTTCATTTGGACTGACAGGGTTGACTTCCTCCATACTCAAAAGTAAAAACTAGTAGCTGAAAGCCAACACAAATAAGACTTATCAAAAATTGTTAAATCTTGTTATCTATCCAGTAATTTTATTGTCAATGCTAAAATTATTACTTAGGTTTTTGAGAAGATAACAAAAGAAATAAGTAAATAGATTAGTTTAAAACAAAATAGAAACGTAAAAATAAGTGTATGGTTCATGAAGTTATAAAAAGACAAAGAATACATTAAATAATCCACCAAAAGCTTTTTGCATTGTTAACTATTATATATTAACTTTCAACACTTTCCTCACCTGCCCACCGGCTACAATGGCTCCAAAAAGATGCAATAAGCAACACTTAAGACTTTCCTTGAGATGTTCACTTTCCTGAAAACATTCTGTAAATATAATACACAAATAAATAAATAAATAAGATTTCTCTTTCACAATATGATTTATCTCTAAGGAATGTTTCATACAAACATGAAGAACTACTTGTGAAAAGGCTAAAATATATTCAAAAAAGCCTGATATAAGTTTTGTCTTAGAAAAACAGAAACCATCTGTCAGGGGGTAATTTAGGGTCCTCGATGTTATCTCATTTAGTTCTCATAATACTCTATATAAGGATGATATTTTGCCCCCATTTATAAATATAAATTTTGCCCCAATATAAATGGAAGGTCAGAACTTAATCTCTTGCCTGGTTACTAAGTGACAGCACTAGAAATTAACCCAAACCTGACATAAAATTAGATGGCTCTTTAGTACTGCTGCCTCTTATTAGTATAGTTGACTACAACTAGTCAATTATAAAATGAAAGAGTTGGACAAAACGATTTCCTAGTTCCACTCTAGGGCCAATATTCTAAATTCTGGTACCAAGAGTAACCTTTATCTTTATAAATTATATTATTGTTTTTAAAAGGTTATACATACACATGACAAAAAAAGTTAAAAAAGCACAAAAGAGCTGACGAGAAAAAGTAAGTCTCCCTCTGACCTATTCCTCAATCGACCACATTATCCCTGCCTTAAGAAAAGGAAAAAGCTAAATATATACTCCTACATCATGCTTTGTTTATTAACTTAATACATTCTGGATATTATTACATTTTTACAGATATATCTGCTTTATTCATTTTATGCCTACAGAGCATATACCACCACAATGAGGTATCTACACTTAACCTGCTGATAAATGTTATACATTTCCTCTTCTGATGCCGATAATTTCATAATGAATATCCTTTTGCATACATCATTTCACAGTTAGACAAGACTATAACAATACAATTATTTCCAATCTTTTACACAATAAATGTCACCAAAAAGAAACAACTTTGAGGTTAAATGTACTGATTGAAATTTATAATTAAAAAATTAAGTCATTCTAGCAATGTCAGAATAACTGGCACTACACGTGACTTCCAGCTATGAACAAGTAGAAAACTGGACAAAAGAGGTTCCATAAATAGGGTCATAGAATTGTGAGAGGCCTAGGCAATTGGAATCTGAAGTAGCGTACTGGAATGGAGAAAGCCATACAGAGAAAGTGCTCCAGAAATATACAAATAGCTTACTTGGTGTCTCAGTATCAATCCTCACATACTAGTGTGACATCTCATAAGACAGGCCAAAAAAACTACAAAGAACCTATAAGCTGAATAATTCAACGATTTCACACAGAGATAAAAGATTATAGAGTATAATTCAGCCACAGTAGACACACAGAAAGGTAATACACATAAAGGATGTAAAAATATATACCATGTAAATTCTAACCATAAGATTGCTGGGGAGGCTATATAAATTCACATCTGACAAAATAAGGCAAGGAATATTACCATGGGTAGAGAGGAACATTTAATTATCAAAATAGGCCATGAAAATAAGACTCAGTAAATTTAAATTGATTAAAGTCATATAGAATATGTTCTCTCACCATAATGGAATTATAAAGTAATAAAAAAAAGAGACCGGGCATGGTGGCTCACCCCTGTAATCCTAGCACTTTGGGAGGCCAAGGCAGG
>VBSM01001562.1:43455099-43466553 GCA_008086735.1 Cheirogaleus medius | reverse complement strand
GTAGAGATGGGGTCTTGCTCTTGCTTAAGCTGGTTTTGAACTCCTGACCTTGAGCATTCTGCCCGCCTTGGCCTCCCAAAGTGCTAGGATTACAGGTGTGAGCCACCGCTCCCGGCCTAACTGTACTATTTTTAATGAAAATATTCAGAATATGAATTAATTTACTTTCCACTTAGAAATATTATTAATATGTATATCAAATATTATGTATACTAGAATGCATGTCATTTCTAAAAGAAGCAATAACTACCAAATAAAAATGAAGCACCTATAACAAGTTTAATATTTGTCCACTGCTTTACTAAAAACATCATTGACCAACCTATAGACTCTGGAAGCCATGTGATCAGAAGAGGGAGAAAGATAACCAGCAAAAGGAAAGTAGAAAGATATGAAGGTGGGTAAAAAAAAGGGTGAATGAAGAACCCTTAGCATGAACATCAATAGAAGATTTTTTAAAGTTTTTCAACCAATGTTTTGTGACAAGTGATTTATGTATAAGAAGACTGTACGTTTCTTTAAGGGCAAATGCCAATATCAGATGTGAGCAGCTCCTCTTGTGTGCCTCTCATAAGAAAAACCTGCACCTAGATTCAAAGTCTTAAAGACTTAGGTACTAAAGAACTATAAAAATGTCCTTTAAACATACCATCACTAAAGCCTAAGAATCTTTTCATGAGCCATTGTATACTAATTTCCCCTACTGCTATTAAGAAAAATGTCCAAATGTGAAGGGAGCTTCCTAAAGAGCACCTATGATTAAATGACAATTATACTTTCATAGTCTATTCTTCAGATCATGCTTAATCTGAAGCATTACTAGTATTTTTACACTTAAGTAAAAGGCTGATTAACTGCAGACAGAAAAATTTGAAGCACATTACCAGTAGGCAAAAAAATACATAAAATAAATTTAATTAGTCTCTTTCTGAACCATCATACAACATAAATTAAGGAAGTTTTTTTTGTTTGTTTGTGTGAGACAGGGTCTCACTCTGTCACCCAGGCTGGAGTACAGTGGCATGATTACAGCTCACTGCAGCCTTGAACTCCTGGGTTTAAGCAATCCTCCTGCCTCAGCCTCCCAAGTAGCTGGGACTACAGGTGCGTGCCACCATGCCCAGCTAATTTTTTAAATTTTTTGTAGAGGTGGGGTTTCACTATCTTGTGCCAGCTGGTCTTGAACTCCTGGGCTCAAGCGATCCTACCACCTTAGCCTCCCAAAGTCCTTGGATTACAGGTATGAGCCATGACACCCAGCCACAAAGTGTCTTATAAAAATAACACTTGATTTTAATTAAATTACACAAAAAATAAACCACAAAGCACATTAAAAATAATGTCAAATTCTATAACCAACTAACAAATGTTTTATTTTAGTCTGGGTATCACTTCACTTGTAGCTTTGGATTATTTCATTCTCTTATGTATAGGTAGTACCAGAAAAATTTCTCATTTTTAAATATACTTTTTTCCTGCTAAAGAGTTAAAGAGAGGTGGTCAAAAAAACCAGAGTACTCTCAAAATAATAAAGATTTAGGCTGGTCCGATGGTAGTGGATTATCAGAACTTATTAACATTAGTGTCACTAAAGTTGGTATTCAACTTCCCACTGCTAAATTTGACTGGCTTTAAAAAAAATAAAAAATAAAAAAGATTTAAATATACTAATTTTCAAGACTAGCCTAAACTATTCCTCCCCACTTTCCCAAAAACATATCAACAACATTAGATTTTCTAATATTTTATCCTTCCTATTTAAAAAAGGATTTCCCTTTGTCCTTGGTCATCTTGTTCTCTATTTGCACGTTACTTAACTAGATAGTGTAAAAAAAATAGCTTCTAAAAGAGAAATTTTTTTTAAACTAACTCTCAATAAAATTGGGGCTCAGTTAGAACATGCCTTATATAATTCCATAAATCCTAACTCCACAAAGTTGAAATTTTGCCCACGTTCCTAATGTGATGAGCATTTAAAAAATTGGAAGATGTTACTACCTCTAGCACTTTACTATCCAAAATCCTATCCTCTTTTTGTTGTAATTTCCCAAATTCCAGAAATCTGTTCCACTCTTCTGTCTGGCTATTGAATATCTATTATAAACAGCTGCCAATGCTTGGCTGTGTGTAACACAGGAAGAAGCCTAGCTTAAGGTTCAAGGCTTTCAACTGTGGTAAAAGCCATCTCTGCCTTGCATTTTGAATTCTCTAACTTGGAAATTCTATAAAGTCAGTTTACTTTAAATGAGGATTATTCATGTGTTCCTTACCTTTAAGGTGAGTTAACTAATTTTATTCAATGTCTTGCATATAGCATGTACTTGAAAATCTGAAGGTTTTCTATTAGTAAAATTAAATTCATGGTTCAGTTTTTTCAGTTTTGATATGAAACACAATTTTAAATAAACCAACTACATTGCAAATAAAGCAGTGTTCTTGGTATTCTTCATCTTACTTGAAACATTGTGATGGTATAAGTCTACATAATATTTTTTGGAAAAGATCTCCCAAGAAAGGAGACATTTTCAATGATGTGTAGATGATAACAACTGCAGCTTAGAAACTTTAGAAGCCTTTGCTCCAATATTTTAAACATTCAAAGGCCCAAGTCCTAACTCCATAAATCCTTAGGCCCATGATTTAAAATAAACTGTACGCTGGGTGCAATGGCTCACACCTGTAATCCCAGCACTTTGGGAGGCCAAGGTGGGATGATCACTCGAGGCTAGGAGTTTGAGACCAGCCTGGACAACATCACAAGACCCCATTTCCACTAAAAATTTTTAAAAATTAGCCAGGTGTGGTGGCATGCACCTGTTATCTCAGCTACTCAGGAGGCTGAGGTGGATCACTTGATCCCAGGAGTTGGAGGTTGCAATGAGCTATGATCATGCCACTGCACTCTAACCTAGGCAACAGACATTCTGTCTCCAAAAAATAAATAAGAGCTGTAAATTATTCAAATAAAAGTATTTCTAAGCACAAATTATAATAATATTCTGGCTGGGCATGGTGGCTCATGCCTATAATTCCAGCACTTTGGGAGGCCGAGACAGGAGGATCACTTGAGGCCAGGGGCTCAACACCAGCCTGAGTAATACTGTGAGATCCCCATCTCTAAAAAAAACTTAAAGAACTAGCTGCGCATTGCAGCATGCCCTATAGTCCTTGCCATTCAGGAGTCTAAGGCAGGAGGATAGCTTGAGGCCAGGAGTTTGAGGCTACAGTGAGCTATGATTATTCTACTGCACTCCAGCCAGGGGAACAGAGCAAGGCTGTGTCTCTAAATAAATAAATAAATAAATAAATATTTTTTATTAGTAGAAATCAATAATACATAACCTTATTTGGGGGAAAGCTCAAGATTTAATACTTTTAACCTTTATAAACCTATCACAAGTAATATTCTAATGAGGAAGAAATCTGAAACTGTGAATTTATACATAATGAAATACTACTCCTTTCTTAGTACAACCACATCCTTTCTTGTACTCAACATATTAGTCCAAAGCACTAGTGATTTCTCTGGATTATCATAATTACCTCTTAACTGGGCTTCTTGTCTTCAGTCTCAGCCCTCTCCAATCCAACCTCTACAATGCCACCAAAGTAACTTTTGAAAAACAAACTTGATCATGACATTCTACACAGAAAAATTTTCAGTAGCACTCTTATCTTCCATAATAAAAAAATCAAAGTCCATTAGCATTGCATGCATAGCACTTAATGATCTGGCCCTTATTTGATTCTCCAGACTCAACTCTCCTGTACCTACCCTCTGAATGCCTACCTCCATTCCCAAACAGCAAATACTTTTCTCCTTGCAGATTTTTAGTTCTCTAGTTACTCTTTCTCATCATTAATCACCATTCAATCCTCCCCCACCCAAAACATAACTGGAGCTCCTTTTGTAGCAAAATGTTTCTCCCATTTCTCCTGTTTTTTTACCCCACCTAACCTCTCGTAACTGACAACTACTAGGTCTTTAAGATAGCTTAAAATATAGAAAAAAACTTTATCTGGGAAGTGAGCCTGGGAAATGGTGTAAAAGTGCAGAAATGGTGGTGGGTACAGGAATGGAAGAAAAGATTTGTACTTTTCCATTAATTTTTTTCTCACATTATGGTGGAAAAAATTCTAGTTTTTAAAAAACTAAATACTTCACGTCCTCTAAGATGTTTTCTAAGGTCCTACTCTAAGACCAGGAATGGAAGTAAGTTTCAACTCACATGGCTATGATATAAAAAAGAATATATATCTGGTCTTTGTCCCAGTTTCCTGGCACAGAGCTTCAAAAACTCTCAGAATTTTCTGAGTGACAGGAGTGTCTTTTGTTATTCATTACAAACTCCTTTGGACTAAATCTGAGTTAGTGCAAATAAAGTGACTCATGGTGGGCCCTTCAGTCAAGGGAATGATCAAATCAGAAAGACCAAACACTAATTAGAGGGTTAGAACTTTTAATCTCACCCCCACCCCATTCCCCTGGGAAGGGAGAGAGACTGCAGAATGTGCTCAACAACGTCATCAATAATGTAATAAGACCCCAGTGTAACTCTGGACACCCAAAGCTTGAAGAGCTTCCTGATTAGTAAACACACTGACGTTCAGGAAGAGCAATGTGCCCTGACTCGGTGGGGATGGGGCATGGGCATGGACGTTCTGTATCCAGGACCCTTCCAGACCTTGTCCTATGTGTATCCTTTATGATAATGGCGTAATCATAAGTGTGTGTTTTCGTTGAGTTCCTAGAGTCAGTGCAGTAAGTTACAGAACCAGATTGGGGATGTAGGGGGAGTGAGAACCCTAAATTCATTGTCAGTTGGTCAAAAGTATAGGTGGCCCTCAAGACTACTGGCTAATATCTGAAGTGAGGACAGTCTTGTGGAGGACTCTGCCTTTAACTTGTAGGATCTGGTGCTAACACTGGGTAGTGTCAGAAGGTGAACTGCAGGACACACAGCTGGCAGTCTATCACCAAAGCATAAAAGAGGCTTCTAGAGGCCAGATCTAGTATCACCAACAAAGACTGCTGTGATCAATTCTTGATGTCTGCCATGAGAACAGGTTATGCAGGACTATCAACAGTGTAGCATAACTGCCATCCTTGATAATATGTCATCAATAAAATCTTTGTGCCAAAAATGAACAAACTCATCCAAGGTTAAGAAATTAGTGTTTCTACATACCTGGTAGGCAGCTTTTCAAAGTCAACATCTAAGAATTGTTCATAGCTAGAAACAAAATTGTCCAACCATAGCTTCAGGTAATCTGGATCTTTCTGAAAGAAGAAAACCATCACAATATTCAACATATCTATTGGGAAAAAAATGTTTTCACATCTATTAAGCAGATATTTAAAGAAACAATATGAGATCTCTAAGTGATATTCAGGAATACATATGTGTTGTTTTAAAATATGTATTAAGTATGGTGAACCCTCAAATGGTTTTCCACGTCACTCACACACCTAAAGTCTTAACAATGTGCTATGAGATTCTAAACTATCTGCCCTTCCATATCACTACGACCTTATTCACTGTTAGTCTGTACTACGACGGCCTCCTGGCTGGCCCTGAGACATGGCAGACATGCTCCCACACTAGGCCTTTGTACTGGATGTTTTCTGTACCCAGGACACTCTTATCCCATATACCTGGCAGGGAGGCTAACTCCCTCATCTTATTCAAGTCGTTCTTTAAATAACATATTCTCAATGAGGCCTACTTTTTACCATCCTTCTTCAAATTGCAAAGCTTTTCACTGCCCTTTACCGTATTCTGTTTTCCCCCCATTATCCTTTACCCCATCTTATCATACTCTATAATTTACTTATTCATTTAATTTATTGTTTGTCACTTCCCCTAGAATGTAGGTTTCATAAGTGCAGAGATTTTTATCTTTTTGTTTCCTAATGGATACCAAGTGCCTGGTACTAAGAGGGTGCTAAATAAATTTTATTTGTCCAGTGAATTAATAGGAAGCGTAAAATGCATAAATAAAGTCAAATTGGATATCTAAACATAAAAACTGAAACCAACATTTTCTGGAAGAAAATATAGAATATCTTTGCTGCTCATGCCTATAATCCTAGCACTCTGGGAGGCCAAGGCAGGGAGGATCACTTGAGGTTAGGAGTTAGAGACCAGCCTGAGCAAGAGTAAGACCTGTCTCTACTAAAAATAGAAAACAATTAGCTGGGCAATTAAAAATAGAAAAAAAAATTAGCCAGGCATGGCTGGGACATTCCCATAGTCCCAGCTACTTGGGAAGCTGGGGTAGGAGGATCTCTTAAGCCCAGAGAGGTTGCCATGAGCCAGGCTGACACCACAGCATTCTAGCCCGGGCAATAGAGCGAGACTCTGTCTCAAAAAAAAAAAAAAAAGAGTATCTTTGCTAGCTGGGGATAAACAAATGTTTCTTAGGTAGGACACAAAAATCATGAACTAAAAAGAAAAAAAGATAACCACTGTTAATCAAAATTAACATCAAAAGATATAATTAAGAAAATGGGAAGACAAGCCATATATTGGCTGAAAATATTCTCAAAGACTTGAACCAAGATCTTGCACAAATATAAAGATCTTGCACAAATCAATAACAAAAGAACAACTCAATTTTAAAAATGGGCAAAAGGCTTGGATGCTTCACAAAAGGGGATACACAAATGGCCACATAGTACACAAATATGTGCTCAGTATCATTAGTTATCAAGGGAAATTCAAATTAAAACCAAATGGGATGCCATTATATACCCACTAGAATGGTTAAAAGTAAAAAGACTGACCATACCAAATGTTAGTGAAGATGTGGAGTAACTGTAACTCTCATACATTACTGGTGGGAGTACAAAATGGTATCATTAGCCAGGCAGGGTGGCTCATACACATAATCCTAGCACTTTGGGAGGCTAAGGTGGGAGGATTGCTTGAGGCCAGGAGTTCAAGACCAGTGTGGGTGACATAGCAAGACCCTATCTCTACAAAAAATTTTTAAATTAGCTGGCTGTGGTGGTACATGCCTATCATCCTAGCTAGTTGGGAGGCTGAGGTGGACGGATCACTTGAACCCAGGAATTCAAGGTCACAGTACATAGCTACTGATTATACCACCATACTCCAGCCTGGGCAACAGAGTTAAGATCCTGTGTCAAAAAACCAAATATGTGTGTGTGTGTGTGTGTGTGTGTGTGTGTGTGTTGTATCTTGATGCTCAATTTCTTTCCTTTGCCTCCTCAACACTTCTTTTTTTTTTTTTTTTTTTTTTTTTTTGAGACAGAGTCTTACTCCGTTGCCCCGGCTAGAGTACAGTGGTGTCAGCCTAGCTCACAGCAACCTCAAACTCCTGGGCTGAAGCGATCCTTCTGCTTCAGCATCTTGAGTAGCTGGGAATACAAGCATGAACCACCATGCCCAGCTAATTTTTTCTATTTTTTGTAGAGACAAGATCTTGCTCTTGCTCAGGCTGGTCTCGAACTCCTTAACTCAAATGATCCGCCCACCTCAGCCTCCCAGAATGCTAGGATTAGAGGTGTGAGCCACTGCACCCGGCCCTCAACACTTCTTTATGCCAGTCAAATTTCAACATGTGATTTAGGAGTCTCAGTTACTTAGTCATTAATATCATTGCTTAAACACTGCTCTTGGATAATGGGAATTCAAAGAACTTATTTGCCTAAAATAAAATCATTACACTACCAATCAAAATCTAAAAGAATGTTCCCTGAATATGCAGGGACTGTGACCTTTTGTGTATTTGTTCCTTCTATTAATATACTGTTCCAAAATCAGCTTATAAACTACCACTATCTACTCCATCACTGAGAAATTAGAAGAAGCAAATACTTTCGAAAAAGAGCTATCTTTTGTGAGAAATTTTCTCAAGAGTTTCATTACTTGCTTTTTACATTTCCAACCAGGATGTCATTCATTTATTCATTCATTGATTTATCCATTCAGAATAGAACTCCAGAAATACCAGTAGCTAGAGTTTTCCTTACCACTGTTCTCTCTAATACAGCAGCAGATTATCTCTTGGTAAAAGATACAAAACAGTCACACAACACCATAAAGAATTAATGCATTTCTCTTCATATTTTATTTAGGAACTCTGGTACTATCTGGTCAGGCTACCAAGTATTTGGCAAGCGCAAAGTTCTAAAAAAACTGAGTGACGATAAGGAAAAAAATTGTACTTAAATTTGGAAATGTTTCATTTACTAAGAAAACACAATTTTTTGAGCATCTACCATGTATTAGGTAGTACAGCAGGCATTTTTAAAAACACATCACCCCATTTACTCCTTAAAACTATCCAGAGAAGGTTTAATTTTCCCCATTTTATAGGTTAAAAAAGGGAAGTTCTAAAGATAAATAATTTGTCCAGAGTCATACAGCTAGTAATTGACAATGCAGGGATTAAAATGCAAGGATACATGAATCCAATGTGCACTCTTTCCACTACATTAAAATGACTTTAAACTGTGTGCATAAATAAAACTGAGCTTTTAGTAGGCAAAAAGGAAAAGGGGAGTTTAGTCAAGATCAGTAAACTCAAGGCCATAAAGAATTTAACACAAAAAGCAGTCACATTCCACAGAGCCTGACAAAACCCTTAGAAGATCTATACTTCACTGCCAAAGGCAATAAAAAGAAAAATGTCCACACACACAGAAATAGTATTAATTAACTCTCAAGCTTAATTACTTTTATGGTTTGGTATACTGAAACACCACCATATGGTCTATCTCCCCATTTGCACAATATTTATCAATTAACACCACACCCAAATGCATTAAGTAGTGCAGGAGTACTGGAGCCAAATTACCTGAACCCTAATCCCTGCTGTCATGTTCTTGAACAAGTCAGCCTATGTTTGCACACCCAGTTTCTTCCTCTATAAAAATGAGCATAATGATAGACTCTATCTCACAAGACTGTTGCAAAAATTAAATAACCCAATACATGTCAAGGGCTTAGAATGCCTACCACATAGTATGTGCTCAATAAACATCAATATTATTTTCATAACCTACTATGTGACAAAATTAGGAAACTCAGAGGACGGGAATCTTCTATGCTATACATATTTAAATATTTCATAATTCCCCTTGCCACCTGATTTTTCACTTTATTCTTTTCCTCTCAAACCTCTTTGCATTTACTGTTTGTGTGACTTTGGGCAGGTTACTTCACCGCTCTGAGCTTTTCTTCATTTATAAAATAAAGATAATGCTTCCTACCTCATATTGTTGTTGAGAGCACTAAATGAGATAATGCACACAAGGCACTCAGCAGTGCCTGGCATTTAGCAAACACTCAAAACATGCTGGTTACCAGAATAATTACAGTATAGACTCTGCCATCAAGTTGGTCATAGACCGATATAAGAAAATAAGCAAAATAATTATGAAATCAAGTTTATTGATTCTGTACTCAATCATCTCATCTGCCATTGTTTAGGATAAATAGTCTTTCATTTTAGACTGTTATTCAGCTCCCTACTGGACTGCAGCTTCAATTTCTCCGATCTATACACAGCTACTAATGGGATTTATTAAATTTAACATATTGACTGCAACACTAGAAAAAAAAATTTTTCCTGGGGCCACAGTGTTTTATTAAAACGATCCTTTCTAATTTGTTGTTTTTTATTGCTTTCTGTGCATGAGTTATATGCAAGGCAATCCACATTTTTAGAATTAAATTGTCAACATTAATTGTAACAATAAGAACATTAGCAAGATTTTCACAAACCAACTGCAGGGTTTTGCTTCACGTGGCCCCAGGCTCAAAAATAGCCTGAGTTAAATACAACTCACAGGGCAGTCAATGTGTTAAATCCAATCATCTCTTCTCTCCTGCTAAAATACCTTCAATGCCCGCCCCACTTACCATTAGCAAAGGATGAAATCTAAACACTTAAATTTAGAGCTGTGCTTTCCAACAGGGTGGCCTACAGGCACATGTGATTACTTAAATTTAAATTACATTAAAGCACAGTAGGCTTTTATCTTCTCATAACATCTACCCCACCCCACACACCCTACCCTGCCTTTGGGGAGGCTTCAGAGGATAATAAGAATTAAGGGATCCGTGTAATTTTACCTAGTTCTTAAGGGATATAGTTACAGCTAATAACAAAGGGAATACCTTACTTCCTCCATGCAATGATATTTGGATTATAGTATTCATTCAAGTTTTTAAAATATAAACTTTTAGATACATATGCGTATTTCAATCATATGTTGGGCAGCTCTAAACTTACTTATGAGTTGCATTGTTAAAGTTCACTTAAGTCACTTATATTTATTATATATTTTCTAACACTCTAACAAAAGAAGATAAATTCCCCTCATAGAACCAGGAATCATTAATGGTGATTAGTCTTTCAGGTCAGGCCTCAAGTTTTGCTGACAGAACTTAGAGCAACTATAAAAAACATTTAATAAGTACTTGCCAACAATGTACCAACCAGGAAACATGCTAGACTCTATGGATATGAAGACAAATAAAATAGAATTTTTTCCTCAAGGTGCTCATTGTTCAAGAGAAAAGAGAGGCATAAACAAATGCAAAACAACATGAGAAGTAACATAGAGAAGTACTGAAATAATACAAAGTGAGTTATTCATTCTGTCAAGGATGGATGTAACTGAGTAACAGAATCACTCAAAAAAACTTTCACAGAATCATAAACCGATATTCTCAAGAAGAGAAGGAGGAAAATAGGAATTCCAGACAGAGAAAATATTGAGATATGTTCAAAGATGTACCATATTTGTTATCATTCCAGTGTGGAAATGACAGGAAGTAGTAGGAGGGTTATGTAGGATTACAAGATTGGAGAAGTCAACATTTCATAAGCAAGTATACCACCCAATACTGTTCATTTGCGTGATAAACAGGTTATGATTTGAAAAGTTTTTTTTTTAAAATAGGATGTCCGTAGCTTCTCGGCCTTTTGGCTAAGATCAAGTGTAAAAAAAAAAGGATGTCTGTGCTCAATTAAGTTTCAGAAGCACTAATTAAGATAAGTTAAATAAGATTTTTAACAAAAGATTGTCTTTAAATGAAATGTAACTTGTGAAGGGGATTGAAAAGAGTGAATATAGTATGAAATTTCCCAAACATATACATATAACCACAAATCTTTTCTTCTTGACTCAAGTTCATTAGCCTTATCCAAGAACCAACTTTTTATTTGGTTGATCCTTTCCAATATGTTTATTATTTCATTAATTTCTACTCTTTCTAAAAATATTTTATTAAATAAAATTTCAAACATACATAAAAATAGAGAATGGAGACTTGGCTTCAGTAATTACCAAATCATGACCAATCTTTTTTCATCTATAGCCCCATCCTCAACTGCATTAGTTTGAAGCAACCTAAATGTATCATTTCATCTACAAATACTTCGGTATATACAGTATATATCCTTTTTTTTTTTTTT
>VBSM01001562.1:43428682-43448427 GCA_008086735.1 Cheirogaleus medius | reverse complement strand
CCTCCCAGAGTGCTAGGATTACAGGCGTGAGCCACCGCGCCCGGCCTGATTCTTTTCAATTATGTGAGTCTTCATATCATTTCTCTGGAACTTAAGAATAGTCTAATTATCCATATCTTAACATATATACACATAAAACTATTTTTAGTAATTGTATAATACATTCTAATAGTGGCAAACATACATTATCAGTAACCCCAGAAAAAAGTGAATAAGGAACTAAATTGTCCATCATTATAAATTAGATTAATCTATGATTTCAAGTGGTTATACACAAAAATATACACATACAGATACATGCCTCAGCCACAAAGTCTGAAGCTACTGTAATGGAAAAACCCAGTCTTTTTCCTGCTAAAATGAGGAGACAAGTAATTCTTATTTCCACTACTATAAAGTATAATGTTGGAGTTATTAGACAATATAACTAAAGAGAACCAGAGGCAGAAGAATTAAAAGGAAAGAGAAGCCCCCACTTTTTATAGGAGACTTTCTAATGCAGAAAGCAGGCTAAAGGAGTTTGCTTAGTCACAAGAAAATACATAGTCTCCGATGCCCTCTTAAGATATAGCAAAAGGAAAATGATAGAAAAACCACCTCCAAGAGTATAAAGCCAAAATCAAGAGAGAAGAGTGGCCTGGGCAGCTATTCCCAAGAAATAGAATTGAGTCAAATCATGGAACATTCTTTCTCTGAGAGTAGAGGGACCAGGCAACATTTCCCAGAGTTTTCAGAATTGCTGTGAACCAGTGCTTTCTACCGTGTTTCCCTGAAAATAAGACCTACCCATAAAATAAACCCTAGCAGGATTTCTAAGCATTTGCGCAATATAAGCCCTACCCTGAAAATAAGACCTAGTGATGGGCGTGGCTATGCAGCGAATCTGCACAACCCATGCATTCGTGGAGCAGTAAAGAAGACGAGCAGCCCTTCTCATCTGCCCCATCGTGACAGCTACTATCCCAGAGGTGACCGGAAAGGTGCGGGCAGCCCCAACAAGGTCGGTTCCCTCTGTCAGGTCCTGGCCATCCTGTGCGTGCTGCAAGCTGAGGCTTTGAGGGGAAAATAACACATCCCCTGAAAATAAGCCCTAGGGTGTCTTCTTGAGGAAAAATAAATATAAGATCCTGTCTTATTTTCGGGGAAACACGGTATGTGCCTCTCATTCTTTCCCTTTTGAAGAATCTCTACTGTGGCATTCCTATCTCAGTTTCACCACGATATGATGGATCTGTAGGGGACAGATATGAATAGTGTCTTCTGAGTTCACAGGACTTAATATCAAAAAAGTCCACAATTAGATCTGATACACATCACAAGATCACGTCAAGACTGATATGACTGGATGAGAGCTTTGAAGTTCTTCAGATGGACATGAAGTGTATGTTTTATATGGAGGGATATGAATAATTGTGACAAGAAAACAGATTGTGGTAAATTGGATTCTTGATCCCAATTCTTCATTCGTTTATAAAAATTTGCCATGTAATTTTGCAAAAAGGAAAGGGAAGCTGTAGAAGAGGCAGAGCAATAGCAGTACGTCAGATATAATAATTGATTAAGGCTTGTGTTCTTTTTTTTTTTTTTTTTTTTGAGACAGAGTCTCTCTCTGTTGCCAGGGCTAGAGTGCCATGGCGTAAGCCTAGCTCACAACAACCTCAAACTCCTGGGCTCAAGCAATCCTCCTGCCTCAGCCTCCTGAGTAGCTGGGACTACAGGCATGTGCCACCATGTCTGGCTAATTTTTTTTTATATATATATATATATTTTTAGTTGGCCAATGAATTTCTATTTTTTAGTAGAGACGGCGTCTTGCTCTTGCTCAGGCTGGTTTCGAACTCCTGACCTTGAGCAATCTGCTCACTTCGGCCTCCCAGAGTGCTAGGATTACAGGCATGAGCCACCGAGTCAGGCCCCTAAGGCTTATGTTCTTGAAACTGGGGCCAAGAACCCTGGGGGTTATCAGAAATATTTTCAGAGGTCTATAAGCTCTATATAAAAATTTTTAAAGTTTGTATTCTTATTTCTATGAATTTTTTAATTACTTTTAAGCATATTAAGGATGACTATCTTGTAACTAATATTATTATTCGATTTCAATGGTCACAATGCATTGGTATCAAGTGATCATAACAGACTATTCAATTTATAGAGCAGTAGTTTTCAAATTACATATCTCCAAAGTTACAGATGGATTCTTGGGAATCTGAGAATTTTCAGATGCTCTAGAGCAGTGCCACATAAACACAGACCAATAAAAGTCCTTAACCAGGTTAATACAAAAATGAAGAGGAAACGTTAAATACTTTAATAGCAGTGTGGTAATAATTTTAAGTCTGTTGAATTTAATAATTTAAAAAAATAATATGGAGTTGTATTTTTAATATTTTTTCACTCTTTTTTAGAACTGCTTTTGCTGAAGCCACCAATAATCTCTGAACCATTGAATACATGTTCCTTAATGCTTTTCTTAACTGTGTTGAATTTGACACTGTTGACAAGAAAGCTGACTGTGGTAAATTGGATTCTTAGTCCCAATTCTTCACTCACTTACACAAATTTGCCATGCAATTTTGCAAAAAGGGAAAGGAAGCTATAGAAAAGGCAGAGCACTCCTTTTACCTTTATAACGCCCCTCTACTTTCTGAAGCAACCACTCACTCTTGGTTCTCCTCCCATTCAAACTCCTTAACAAGTTCTTCTGCTATCTTCTTAAATGATCATGTCCTCCAGGACTTCCTGACTTTTACTCCATTTTCTTCTCATGCTCAAATAACTCTCCAAAAACTTCCAATATGACCACTCTCAAACCTTTATTTCCAGCATAGACCTCCCTTCTGAACAATACATGTGGAGTATTTCTATCTAAATGTCCCACAGGCACTGAAAACTCAGCTTGATTACATGAAAACCTAGTGATCTTGTATTAGCTAACTTTCTGAATGAGATGACCAAGTATCAGTTTCCAAAACAAACCAACCTGGAAATTATTTTAGACTCTTACATATCTTCACATTATGCTCCATACCTACACATTAAGTGCTATCAATTCTACATTCTAGGCTGGGCGCAGTGGCTCACGCCTATAATCCTAGCACTCTGAGAGGCTGAGGCCAGTGGATCGTTTGAGCTCAGGAGCTCCAAGACCACCCTGAGCAAAAGCGAGACCCCATCTCTACTAAAAATAGAAAGAAATTAATTGGCCAACTAAAAATATACATAGAAAAAACTAGCTGGGCATGGTGGCACATGGCTGTAGTCCCAGCTACTTGGGAGGCTGAGGCAGTAGGATCTCTTGAGCCCAGGAATTTGAGGTTACTGTGAGCTAGGCTGACACCACAGCACTCTAGCCCAGCCAACAGAGTGAAACTATGTCTCAAAAAAAAAAAAAAATTCTACATTCTACTAAGGAAATTAAATTTTGATACTGGAAAAATAATAAAAAAGAAAGAATAAAACATTTTCATTCATCTCAACAACTTTTTAGAGTAGTGCATAAGCTCAAGTTAAACCACAAAGTTTCCTATGGGCCAACGTCAGGTTTACTGGTATAAAATATGGATTTCTTGCTTTCACATCTAACTTTCTAAAACAAACCTATAACTAGTAATGACTAACAGGCTGTTAATGATTTTGTTTTCTTTTCTTTAGTGTCAAAGAACATTACCTTCCTACGTACAAACTCATTATTAAGTCAAAGAAAATCAACAGCCATTTCCACACTTTGTACATACCAGGGACTCATTACATATGGGTTACATTATAAGGGTTGATGTGTATTGGTCCATCTTACTAAAAGCTTCATTTAGGATTATAACCAAAGTTATACTAATAAATTGATAATTTTCTCATTAGATGAGTATTTGTGCATTCCATTTTTTCCAAATCTATGTATAAAAAGAGGTACTTGCCTTTTTAACTAAATTAAAAAACCTCTAAATTCTATTTTCTTTATGAAGCAAAACTTTTATTCTGAAAAGGAAGTTTACTCTGAGCTCACTGCAAAACTATCTATTTCAGTCATATTCCAGATTTAGCAGGAAAAAGGGCAACAGCAGGAAATGGAGCATCACCAAGGTCCAAAACAAACTTGCTTTAGCATAGAGAGAAAAAAACCTCAAATCATTACTCAACATAATTGAGCACTATGCTTTCAAAGCAAAAATAAGTGCAGATTAAAAATTATTTAAAACATTCATGAACACAGCTTCATTACTGATAAACAAATAAAAGAATATTGCCCTCTATTATTATACAATATTAAGGCAAAATGGAAGCGATCTTGATACACACACTCCCACAAATATATTTACAAAATACTTATAAATATTACATTTATATATCTCCTTATTCTCAAGATACAATGCAAATACAATAAATTCATTTTTTTTCAACAACTCTGAAAGATATGTGAAATAATTATTTTTTCCATTTGACAGATGAGAAAACTGAGATTTAAAGAAACTAGGTAACCAACTAAGTCCTTAAGATCAGTAATATGGAGATAAAATACTGGCTCCAAAATTGTTCAGTGTAAATTAAATCTCAAAAAAAATAAGCTAATGATAAAAATGAACCATGAATTTCAACCTACATTACCACACTTCAAAATACCATGCTTTGGAGTCACTTTGTATCTTTTTACTTAGTTAATGCATTTGATATTTTATACCAGATAGAAAATAGCTTAATCATATCTAAGAATTTGATAGGTTCAGTTTCTCTCATCTACATATTCTGGTGACCAACTGCAGCACTCCTAAAAGCTCAACTGTCTAACAAAAGTACATGCTTATGCCTGTCCAACGGCAGTAGTGGAGATAGGAAGTTTATGATACATTATGTCTTTTGCTTTGCAAATATATCAATTTCAAGAAGTTGTCCAATACTATAGAAACAAAAATTGTTCTCAGCACTCTCTCTCACCTTCCGTACATTAAGTATAAAGTAACAACAAAAGATATAGTGAATAATATGGTGTCTACTACAGATAATATAAAATCTGTAGACAGAATATAAAATCTTTAGACATTAAAAAAATAAGTCATTTTGTCTTCTATACATAAGAAAAATAATGCTCAGACGAAGTAAACTATGAAACTAAAATCCAGATAGAAGATTAAAACTGTTCGAATTAATGTTTAACTTACAAAAGCTATAAGAAATGCACTGCTGGGCTGGGTGCAGTGGCTCACACCTGTAATCCTAGCATGCTGGGAGGCCAAGGCGGGCGGATCCTTCAAGCTCAGGAGTTGGAGACCAGCCTAAGCAAGACTGAGACCCCGTCTCTACCAAAAATAGAAAAAATTAGCCAGGCATGGTGGTACATGCCTGTAGTCCCAGATACTAGGGAGGCTGAGGCAGAAGAATCCCTCGAGCCCAGGAGTTTGCGGTTGCTGTGAGCGAGCCTGACGCCACAGCACTCACTCTAGCCTGGGCAACAAAGTGAGACTCTGTCTTAAAAAAAAAAAAAAAAGAAATGCACTGTTAATCAAACCCTTGACCATGGGTGGGGACGACCATTTGGAGGCAAGAAAAGTTCAAACTACATAATTTGAATTAGTAGTCTTAAACACCGGTGAAATAATCTTTAGAGAGCAGGAATGTTGGGTGATCAAAAATCATCTTGCCTGTGCTATGTAATAATAACTACATAAGGTTAGGTTAACAAATAACCTATTAGGAAGACACAGATTTCTAATAATGCATTTAAAGCCTATTCCTAGGAGAAAGTAAAAAGTTAGATCTCAAAAGTTTGGTAATGGCTGGGTGCGGTGGCTCATGCCTGTAATCCTAGCACTCTGAGAGGCCAAGGCTGGTGGATTGCTTCAGCTCAGGAGTTTGAGACCAGCCTGAGCAAGAGCGAGACCCCCGTCTCTACTAAAAATAGAAAGAAATTAGTTGGACAACTAAAAATATACATATAAAAAATTAGCCAGGCATGGTGGTGCATGCCTGTAGTCCCAGCTACTTGGGAGGCTGAGGCAGTAGGATCGCTTGAGCCCAGGAATTAGAGGTTACTGTGAGCTAGGCTGACACCATGGCACTCTAGCCCAGGCAACAGAGTGAGACTATGTCTCAAAAAAAAAAAAAAGTTTGGTAACAAAAATAAACTGCACACCACAAAGAAATGATAAGTATGTGAGGTTGAGGGATACATTAATTTGCCTGATTTGATCATTCCACAAGGTATATATGTATCAAAAAATCACATTGTACCCATAAATATATCTAATTATTGTTAATTAAAAATGAAATTTAAAAAAACAAACTGTAAAGTTTTATACCCAAATTCTTTCCAAATATAGAGTTTAATATATGGGGACTCATCTGCTAAAAACCGAAAGTAGTATTTTAATTCTACTTAAAGGACTTAATCACTAGTATTTAGGCTTGCAACTGACCCCAGACTAATAGGTATTAATAGAATACATAGTTATATATTCCATTAGCATTCCTTTGACCAAGCAGTTTTACCCAAGGGTTATTTCTGAGGTAGTCCTACTACCTACTATACCTACTAAACTCTTACAATGTTCAATGGTAACTTTTAAAACATTACATTACACAGAAACACTGCGATGGTACCTTTATATAGACCTATTGCTAACACTCAATGGAATACCTGTACCGCAGTTAGCACTGTGGCAAATATGGAGGGTCTCTCAACCTTACTGCTCTGAAGCAGTCCTTCATAAATCTTCAAAGTTGTCTTCTTTAATCAGGTATGTATACGTTTTGTGTAGACACAAACCCAAGTAGGGCAGCAAAACAGTAGATACCGTTTAAACTTTAATAAAGATGAACTTGATACTCAAGAAAAACAGTTGATGTTCTACTCATAACTGAAGAAACGACAGAGTTATACGGTGTTGCAGTATCTTAATAATTAACACATATAGGCAAAAATCACTGACTGCCACTACACTTAGGAATTATTCTAGCCTTCCACACTCAAAATAGAACCTAAATCAATCAAGCCTCTAGATCTGCCAGTTTATAGACCTCAAAAGAAAGGAACAATTACATGAAATCAAGGGAATTCAATGAGCAAAATCCAAACTGTAAGGTCAAAACCTCGTTTCTTCAACAAATATATAGCAAGGAATGAAAGAGTGTGGTGAGGGGGAACCTATAGATTATTAAAAGGTTTAACAGACATTTTCAACAAATACAATGTGTATGCTTTGTTTAAATATTCAGCCAAACTGGGAAACAATATTGAACCCAACAGGGGGAAAATAAAATTATGACTCTAGCAGAAAGGTTTCAACACTGACATTTGATAATTTAAAGAATTATTGTGTTGTGATTGTTTTTAAGAGGAATTATTTTATAGATATATTTTTACATGTTTATAGAGAAGATAAATTGTCTGGGATTTGCTCTAAAATAATTCAGGAGTAAAGACAGGGGAAATTGAGGGTTACAAATGAAGTGACTGAACATGAACTGATAATTGAAGTTGGATGACAGATACAAAAGGGTTCACTATAATATCTTCTCTACTTTGTACATGATTGAAAATTTCCATAATAAAAGCTTAAAAAAGAACTAAAAAGTTCCATGTAACAATCCACACAACAAGGACAAAAAAACTGTATTTGTCCCTCAGAGGTCAAAACAAAAATCTTAATTTTTGAGTCAGATAAGCATTCTCTCTCACACACACATACACTCTTACTCAACAAATGAGAAAAACTGAGAGCCAAAGAGGTGAGTCTTCCTCAAGATTACAAAACAGGGCCCGGTGCAGTGGCTCACGCCTGTAATCCTAGCACTCTGGGAGGCCGAGGAGGATCGCTCAAGGTCAGGAGTTTGAAACCAGCCTGAGCAACAGTGAGACCCCGTCTCTACTAAAAATAGCAATAAATTAATTGACCAACTAAAAATATATATACAAAAAATTAGGTGGGCATGGTGGCGCATGACTGTAGCCCCAGCTACTCGGGAGGTTGAGGCAGAAGGATCACCAGAGCCCAGGCGTTTGAGGTTGCTGTGAGCTAGGCTGACACCATGGCACTCTAGCCCAGGCAACAGAGTGAGATTCTGACTCAAAAAAAAAAAAAGATTACAAAACTGGATGGCAGAGCCAAAACTAGACACTATAATTGTAAGCCCACAAAAAGGTCTAAGACACTCTTGGAACTAAGTTGTAGAAAACATTTTTATACGATCTGAGCAGTCCTGAAGTTGTCTGAAAGCTCATTACAAGTGTTTTTTTTTTTAAAGGTCTTAAAAGTTTGTCAGGTGGAAGAAAAAGTCAGGCGGATTGAAGGGCTAAATGTTAGAGTGGCAGCAATATAAGCCTAGAGAGCATAGAGAACAACTGGGAATAGCATTTGGTAATTATCCTCACAGGTTGAACATTTAAATCTCTGAGGTGTATTTGGTAGATACCTGATTCAAGGTCTGCAGAAAAAAGTTGTTGTCTAGCTTACAAGTAGCTTACTCGTGAACTAGTGAAACATAAAATCATGATTTTAAATAAGTAATCTTTGAAAACAAGTGAATAAAAATTTAAATCTTAAGTGCACAAATTATTTAAATCTTAAATTATTTGCCTGTCCAAGAAGAGATAGGCTTCAAAACTTGACTATGAGAGGCCTTCATTATTGACAGACATTTCGAAGGGTAGGGATTCATATTTATATTAAACATCATTACAAATAAAATTCCCTTGTATGCCAATGAACTATACTGTGTTTTTAATAAGCACTGTGTTATTTAAATAAAATAGTAAATCTACCTAGAAACAACGTAAATAATTAGTAAGACAATGCAGCCTCATTTATCTTTGTCATTCTGAAAACAGTAAAACCTAGTTAAGTTTGATGTATTTTTTTAACAAATCATTTTCAAACTACAGGCATTTGTACTAAAAATTATTTTAATTTTTGGCTACTATGTGTTAGTGACTATTTTCAAAAGTGTCTGGTGAATTTGATTCCTTTTTTATTGGGAGAGTTGTCTATTTTTAAGAAGACATTTCTGGCATTAAATTACACAAGACTAAAAGCTATTTTAAAAATCCATATTAAACACTGCACAGTATACATCCGTTAGTAATTATAATATCAGACCAGGAAGTCAAAGAAAATTCCAGTGTAATCTCTAAAATTTAATATTACAGATAAATGAGACTATTGTTAAAGAATAATTTGCTTGTCAAAGAGCTAAAAGTATAAAAAAAGAAGCCTGTAGGGATAATGCAGAAACTGAAGCTATGATCTGAGAACTTTACCACACAGACTTAAATTAACTTAAATAGTAGATTAAGGGTGTTTCTCTGACCCTTGTCAGTATCTTCAAAGTAGTTATGTAGCTAGCTACTCACTTGAAAAACATGTTTTTAAGTAGTACTCTTCTCAATAACCTAAAAGCAAAGCTATCATTTAAAAATTCATACAGAGACAAGGAGGAAAAAAATTTTTGCATTACAAAAAAAATATTAAGAAGTCAATGAATAAAAGCATGGACTTGAGTCTGGAAGTGCTGAGTTCCTCTGCTACCAGCTACTCATTTAACCCCTGCATCACTTTTTTCATCAGTAAAAGGGGATAATCATACTAACCTTACAGGATTGTAGTGAGGATCAAATTAGATAATGCTCACGAAGTTCTAACATGGTGCCAATCATATAGTAAGAACCTCCATCAATAACCTTTTTATACAATTTAAAAGATTAATTTTGAGAAAAATGTTTAATGCGTTCCTCAAAAAAAATCTCTACTATCCCACTTTCACTTGTAGGAGAAAAAGAAAAGCACAAACAAAAAAATATTTTTCTCTTAAGGGCATAATTTTACTTATATAATTTTGGGATTTTGGGGGATCATAAGTATCAAATAAAAACCTCACCCTACACTTTTTAATAGTATGTCAATATATGTATGTGTTCAAACCTGAAAAAAAGGAAAACAGAAAATCCCTTAAGTTTTTTTAAGTTTGGAGTAATCAGTATGAATGAATACACTATTATCCATTAAATAAAGTGGTAATAAGGCCAGTCGCAAAATTTTATATTATTTTAAAGCACAGAAATAAAAAGGAAAGTGATTACCTTTGTACAATAAAGCATCCAAAGTTCAAAGAGCCTCTCTCTGGATGCCATTCTGGCCTTCACTCTGGCACTTTAATTTTTCCTCAAAAAAATTATGTTCAAGACCACAGCATGTTCATTTTATTTTCCAAGTTTTTCAGCCGTTACAGTAAAGCTCAAAGCAGTAGGGGAAACAAAAAGAAGTAAAACAAATGGACTGTCTTCTGGCCAATAAAAGGCAGTTTCAGCAATACTCCAACATATCTTCAGCAACGGTTGTTGGGCAATTAAATAAATCTATGAAGGAAAAAGACCCAAAGATTTGTTAGAAAAAGAGGCCACGTTTAAAAATCTAGACTTATCAGAAACTAAAGATTTATCTGCTTCACTTTCTCACTAACAGGCTAAACTTTTGCATTGATTGATTAGATTTCAGGGAAACTTGTGCTTCAGGAAATCATCACAGCTAACAAAATGTCACACCATAGAGTCCTCTAAGGCACATAAAAACGAATGCATACTCATAACCAAAACTGCATCCAGTGATAATAAAACGACTCCCTTACCACTTATTTTCTACAGACATAAAGGCACATATTTCAAAGTCATATTTCGCACACATGAAATCTTTTAGAATTTTCTAGTCTGCTTTTATTTTTTTATTTTTTATTCTTTTCAGATTTCTCAGGATTCAAACTAGTCTGCTTCTTAAAAGTTGTTGGGAATGTTTGCTGTGTTGCAGGGCAGGGCGTTGGGGGAGGGGTGAGGAATTCCTGGCTTGTTTGTTTTAACAATCCTCGGAGAGTGAAAGTCAACCAGCCCACCTGGCCTTTCTACCTCTCCATCCAGGAAGAAACCAGCACGCACGCACACACCGGCAAAGAAAACTGCCCGGGAAAGCCTCCAACTGTTTTCGGGGGTCTTTAAATTTCCTCCTCGCATCCCAGACGACCGAAACGGAGGCAAACTTAAGGTGTGCCAAGCTGCCAAGAGAAGCTTTAGAACTGGGGCAAGGCGAGCTTGGCGTCTCCAGACCCCGGGCTCCCTGCCAGCCGGGCTGTATCGGGACACGCCCGCGACAGCCTCGCCCCCTCACAGTCGCCCCTCACTACAGCCCCTCCACCACCAAGCACCCGGACGCTCCCACTTCTCGCCACCCGGCTCCCTCTCCCCAGCGACCCGCTTCACCTCACCACGCTCACTTCGGGGACCGCCGCCGCCTCACTTGCTCCCTCGCCCCCTTAGCAAAGCAAAGCCCCGTGTCACCCCGCAGCCAGGCAGGCGGGCGGGACAGGGAGGCGGGGCGCGAGGGCCAGGAGGAGCCAGGGGCGGGGCTGCCCCCTCGGCTAATCATTCCGGCCGCTAAGGATTTACCCGGCCCTCGGGCGGCCGCGGCTCAATGGTCGCGTAGGTTGGAGAGGGGCGGGGTGCCTTGAAGCCCCGCCCCAACATACCTGCGCAGCCGCAGTCGACAGGGCTCCTGCAGCCCTTCCCGGGACTGGCGCCAGCCCAGGCACTCAGGTCGGCCTTCCCCCAGCTGGACGAGGAGGAGGGCAGGAGTGCTGACGTCTAGGCCCCGCCCCGGCTGGGGACCGGCCATCGAGCTTTCGGCTGGTGGCGTCATTTCCGGTAGTCCTCTGTGGGCGGGAAACCCGACTTTGATAGCCAAGGGGGATCTTGTTTTGATTTCTTTGTAGAAATGGAATTGGTCCTGGGAATTCATAGTAATGTAAAAAGGAAACGCACGCACACACACACACACATTCCCCAAGGAAAAAAAACCCTTTTCCCTAATCATGTTTGCGCCTCGTACTTTTGCTGTCGCCAAATGTCAGTCCAAAGGGCTTATTTTACCACTACTAAAGTCTTAAAAAGGGTTTTGCTAGGTCAGGGAAAAAAACAAGACTTTTACTAGCTATCAACAACTTTCAGAGGGTTTGTTTCGTTAAAGGGAGGAAAAACCAGGTAGGACTAATCACCTTTGTTAAACATTTTAAAATTTTTTCAGTATGAAAAATTTCAAGTACATACAAAGTATAATAATATAATGAAGCCCCATATACTATCGCCCGCTTCAAAAATGATCAGCTAATGTCCCATCTTGTTTCATCTATAACAATGGCCTGCAAACTTTTCCTGTAAACGTTCCTAAAGTAAACGTTTTAGGTTTTGTAGCTCATCCCGCTTACAACTTGCTTAACAAAAACAAAAATGGGAACAATTTTTGTGATATGTGAAAATTAGATGGAATTCAAGTTTCCATGCTATGAAGTTTTACTGGAACACAACTATGTCCATTCCTTTACTATTGTCAATAGCTGCTTTCAATCCAGCCTGGCAGAGTTCATAGTAGTTGCTTGCAAATTATGCCTTCAATTTTTTATACTGAAATTACATTTTACATTCACCTTGTCTCCTTGGTTGTCCAGCAGGCATGTGAAACTTAACATCTCAAACTTTCAGGAGGGGGAGGACTTACTGTGGGATCTCCCATTTTAGTAATGAGCAATTCCATGCTTGTATTTGCTCAGTCCAAGAACCTAGAAAGTATACTTGTCATCTTTCTCATGTACTTTACATCCAATCTAACCCTTTCAGCTATAGCCTTAAAATATATCTAACCATTTCACCACACCACCACCACTCTAGTTTGTTACCACTAAGTCTTTTCTGGATTATTGAGATAACCTTCCAACTTGTCTCCCTGCCTCTGCCTATGTACTCTTCCCCCACCCGTGGATTACTCTCAACATACCAGAGTGATTTTTTTTTTTTTTTTTTTTGAGACAGAGTCTCACTCTGTTGCCCCGGCTAGAGTGCCATGGCATCAGCCTAGCTCACAGCAACTTCAAACTCCTGGGCTCAAGCAATCCTTCTGCCTCAGCCTTCAAAGTAGCTGGGACTACAGGCATGTGCCACCATGCCCGGCTAATTTTTTCTATGTATTTTTAGTTGGCCAATTAATTTCTTTCTATTTTTAGTAGAGACAGGGTCTAGCTCTTGCTCAGGCTGGTTTCGAACTTCTGACCTTGAGCTATCCATACAGGCGTGAGCCACCGAGCCCGGCCCAGAGTGATCTTTTAATACAAAAATAAGATGTCACTTCTCTGCTAAAAACCCTCTGATGGCTTCCCATCCACTTAATAAGGCTTGCAAAGACCTACTTTGTTTTCCTCCCATATTTCCCTCTCTGACTTCTTCTCCAACTAGTCTGTCCTTCCCTTATCTTACGCAAGACATGATTTCTTTGCTGCTCCTCAAATGCACAAAGCACACAGCAGTCTCAGGGATTTTCACATGCTGTCCCCTCTACCTGGACATCTCTTTCTCCAGATGTCTACACACAATCTTCAAGTCTCTGTTTAAGAATCATCTTATGTGTAAAGCATTCCAAGACCCTTCCTTATAAAATAGCAACCTCTAGCAGAGTTGTGCAGCAGAAGCGTGCTGGGCCCATAAAATAGCAACCTCTGTTCCTCCTTACTCTATTTTTCACTATAGCCACTTATCAGCTAACATATTATTTGTTTATTGTGTGTTCCCTCCTAGTAAAATGTAAGCATCATGAAAACAGGGACGTTATTCACTACTATATCTTCAGGTCCTTGAATAGTATCTTACACACAGTAGGAGCTAAAGAAATGTTAATATTTGCAGACTATATGAATGAAATTACCTGTTTTACTATATGTCTCTATACTGTTCCATCTCCAGATTTCCTATAAACTGTTAGTTTACAGCATGTTGGACTCTTCACAAGACTATCACTATGAAACATAAACTTAAATCAATTACTAAATTAGAGTAAAAAGTAAGAAATGTGTTGTCCATAAACAAAGGTTGATAATATTGTGAACACTGCTTCTCAAACTTTCAAGTGCATACTAATAGCTTGGGGATGTTGTTAAAATGCTGCTTTTGAAGCAGTAGGGCTGGGATTCAGCGGGGCAGCAATCTATCAAGCTCCCAAGATACCAACGCTTCTGATTCAGAGTCCACACTTTGAGTAGTAAGGTTCTTACAGTTAATAGGAACTTTTGTTTTGTTTTGAAGATAGTACTGATAGATTTGCATAGATTCATCCAGCTATTCTCATTTTCTTCCGCTTGTGACTAATGATACAGATACTAAAGAGATGTCTATGGCGGTGACACAAAACCAAACCAATTGCTACATGGAGGCATCGAATCCCCACACATGACATTATTGCAGTTACAGCTAGAAAGAGATAAATACATCCTCTGGGATGCCACGTGACTGTCCCTACTGGGACTCAAAGGATGACAGTATTTTCTTTTGTTTTGTTTTTTGAGACAGAGTCTCACTCTGTTGCCCGGGCTAGAGTGCCATGGCGTCAGCCTAGCTCACAGCAACCTCAAACTCCTGGGCTCAAGTGATCCTTCTGCCTCAGCCTCCCGTGTAGCTAGGACTACAGGCATGTGCCACCATGCCCGGCTAATTTGTTCTATATATTTTTAGTTGGCCAATTAATTTCTTTCTATTTTTAGTAGAGATGGGGTCTCGCTCTTGCTCAGGCTGGTTTTGAACTCCTGGCCCTGAGCGATCCGCCCGCCTCAGCCTCCCAGAGTGCTAGGATTACAGGCATGAGCCACGGCAGCCAGCCATTGTTTCGATATGTATCATAGAAGCAGGCCTCAGATTTGCCAGCAGGTAAGAAAACTCCAGGAGACTGACTACCCTAGGCAACCTCACAAAGGACTAAAACATGTAACCTGTGTGGCAGATCCATCCTTTCAGTCCAATAGGAGGGCTGAAGTTATGCACTAAGGAGGAGAAAATCAGGCAACTTACCCATATTGTCTCTGGGGAGTCTGCTAGTTGATCCTCTTTTCTGTCTAATAATTCTACTAAGGCTGGTGCCCACCAAAATTCTATGAACAAGAATTATCCCAGTTTAATATTGCCTTTTCCTTTTCCCTCAGACAAAATGCACACTAGATTGCAATAGAGAATTAAGCAGTTCTTTTGCTAAAGGGTTCAAGTCTCCCAAGGTAACAGATAGTCAGGGGAGATCAGGGGTTATGTTTGGCTAACTCATTCCCTTATACCACATACAGGCAACAATCATAATACCTCATTGCATAGGTTTAAGTAAGATGTTCCTCCTGGACAATCCCTAGTTTCCTAGTTCCCCCAATTCTCCTCAGTTTTCCTTCTGTTCCTCCCCAAAGACCTATCTTTAAACCATTCCTCTCCAGTATCCCCATTATCCTCACAGAATAAGAAAATATAGGCCCTAGCACCTTCCTGAGTCTGGTAAATTCTGCTGCATTTAGGTAGCATCCAGGTGTCAGCTAGATGCCAATATTCTTCCTCTGCTAAGGCTTCTGATGGCTCTCAGGAGCGGGGATAAGCTTTGATTTCATGAGTGGACCCTTCAACAACACTTAGGTGTCTCTCCAACAATGAAACTACGGCTACTTTTTCTCCTAATGTACCTCAGGTAAACACATTTACCACGCTGAGAACACATTTTAAAAAATAAGATTGTGGCCGGGCACGGTGGCTCACGCCTGTAATCCTAGCACTCTGGGAGGCCGAGGTGGGCGGATTGCTCAAGGTCAGGAGTTCGAAACCAGAGCGAGACCCCATCTCTACTAAAAATAGAAAGAAATTAATCAGCCAACTAAAAATATATAGAAAAAATTAGCCAGGCATGGTGGCGCATGCCTGTAGTCCCAGCTACTTGGGAGGCTGAGGCAGAAGGATCACTTGAGCCCAGGAGTTTGAGGTTGCTGTGAGCTAGGCTGACACTATGGCACTCTAGCCCAGGAAACAGAGTGAGACTCTGTCTCAAAAAAAAAATAAAAAATAAAAAATAAATAGATAAATAAGATTGTGTGATCCATCAGCTTCTAAAATAGCCTGGCCTTTTATGTTGAAAGCATATTTCTGGTCTGATTTTTATGACAAAAAGCCTCCACATTAACTTAAATGGTTCTACACTCAAATAGCTTCTCAGTTGATGTCAGAATTAAGAGTTTCAGTTCACCTCAATAGATATAACCCTAAAATACCACTAAATTAATTAACAATGAAAAATACACCTGCTGAGGCAATTGGACTATTCCTCTCTCTTGGTCAGGGCATTATCTCCCCATAGAAAGAATTGCATAAGGAAGTAAATTATATTCTCAGGGTTGTATTTTCATCATGAGTCATAAAAAGCAAAATTAATTAGATTAACTTGATGGGTAGTGTCATGTATAATAGCCTGCATGCAACCATTTCCACTATAGGCAACCTGCCAATTGAAACAGATACTCAATTCTGCTAGATTGAGCACAGTTTCCCTCAGACAGAGCCGGAGACATATGGCCAAGGTTTTGTTCTTCAAGCTCCCCTTTCTTAAATCCTATCTGAGCTATCTCCATTCTGTTCACACCTTTTTAGTTAGCCTAGCTAGAGGCTTATTGATTTTTTCAAAAAACCAGCTTTGCTTTTGATTTTATTGACTTCCTATTTTAATTTCATTGACTTCTGCTCTAATTTTTGTTATTTCTTTTCTTCTGCTTACTTTGGATTACTTTGCTCTTACATTGCTCTTTGTTTTTTAGTTTTCTAAGGTGGAAGCTTAGATTATTGACCTTAGATCTTCCTTTTGTTCTGATATATATATTCAATGCTATAAAATTACCTCTAAGCACTGTTTTTGCTGCATTCCACAAATTTTGATAAGTTATATTTTCACTTAGTTCAAAATATATCTTAATTTCTTTTGAGATTTCTTCTTTGACCCATGTGTTATTTAGAAGTCAGTTGTTTGATCTCCCAAGTATTTGGGGATTTCCCACCTATCTTTCTATTATAGATTTTTTAGTTTAATTGTATTGAAGTCTGAGAGCAGACATTATATTATATGTATTCTTCTAAATTTATTAAGGTAAGTTGTATGGCCCAGAATGTGGTCTATCTTGGTAAATGTTCCATGTGAGCTTGATAAGAATGTATATTCTGCTGTTGTTGGGTAAGTAGTCAATAGATGTCAATTCTATCCAGCTAATTTTTTAATTTTTTTGTAAAGACGGGGGTCTCACTATGTTGCTCAGGCTGGCCTCTAACTCCTGGTCTCAAGTGATCCTCCTGCCTTAGCCTCCCAAAATGCTGGGATACAGATATGAGCCACTAGTTTGTTCAGCTTTTTTTGGCTAGGATGGACTTCAGAGTCTTCCTAGTTTCTAGACACCAGAAGTGCTATCCATACCTTTCCAGTGGGTACCATACAGTTGTCTAAGCTACAATGTCAGATATGCTCATGAAAACACTCTCATTATGATTATATTGATTGGAATGTGGGTGTTATCAAAACTACTCAGCCACCCATTTACAGATTATTTTATTAAAGTAGATTATGTATTCTCCTGCAGTATCACAGAACTGAAGAATTGGATGTTACCATAGAGACTGTGTAATTCAGTGCCTGTGTCTTAAATATTTAAAAATCAAGGGCACCATCTGGGGGATGGACACACTTGAAACTCTGACTCCAGGGGGAAGGGGGAGGAAGGCAACACACGTAACCTAAACATTTGTAACCTCATAATATGCTGAAATAAAAAAAATCAAAAAAAAAATCAAGGCCTTAATATGAATCTAACCAAGCCTCTAGACCAGTGCTGTATAAGAAAACTTTTTGCAATAATGGAAATATTCCACATCTGTACTGTTCAAAACAGTAGGCACTAAACATATGTAGCTATTGAACAATTGAAATGTAGCTTATACAAGTGAGAAATGAATTTTTAGTTTTAATTTTAATTTTAATAGTCACAGTTAGTGACTGTAGTTAATGGCAGAGCTAATTTGAATTGTAGGAAACAAAGGGGATAAATGAGTAAGTTAAATGACAATTTATTAAAAATAAATTGAGATCCAGAGGGGTTGGCTTATCCTATAATACATTACTTGTAGTTGACAGAAATTGCACTAGAAACCACAACTCCTTATTCCTAGGCTTTTTTTTACTACACTGGGCTGGCTTTTTAGAGTCCATAGGATGATGAGGTTAGAGCAGGATTTCTCAAATTCAGCAGTACTGACATTTTGAACTGGATGTATCTTTGTTATTGTGAGCTGTCCTGTGCATTGTAGAATGTTTAGCAACATCCCTAACCTCTACCCCAGTAAATGCCAGGGGCATCTTCCAGTTGTGACAACCAAAAATGTCTCCAAATATGGCCAAATGTCTCCATGAGGGAGGGTTGCAAACTGTCCCCAATTGAGAAACTCTGGTTCAGAATCTCTGGTTTCCAGAATCTCATAGTCCTATAATATGTCCTTCAGAACCCTCATGAGAGGCAAGGTAGGTCCAACTTACTTGATAATGGTATAATAAGAACTTCAAGAATGTGATCCAGTTCTAAAAGTACAAATTAATACAGGGCTTCCTTTTGGTGGCTACCAGTAGAATGGGGAATAAAACTCAAGCCTGCATAATAATCATAATAATCATTTGTTGAACAGCTACTATGTATATAGTACTATGCTTTTACAGCTTTTATCTCTAATTCTCAAAATAACACTGCAAGGCAAATATAATTCTCCTCATTTTACAAATCATAAAACTATGATTCAGAAAATTTAAGTAACTGGCACAAGGTCACACAATTAACTAGCAAAAAAGCAAAATTTATAACAGCTAGCCATATTTGACTTTCACACCTATGTAATTTTTAATTGAATGCCTACTCTAACAACCTCTTTAGGACTCAGGGCTGAAGAAGCATATCTGAAGCATAAGATAAAGAAAGGAAAAGAAATAGAACAAAGAAGGGAATTCTTAAAAGAGGAAAAGTTTCACTGAATGGGGAGAGTTACAGAGAGATACCACCTTGTAATCACTATAGTTAGGGCAGGTATCCAGTGGAGAGTGTACCTGAGGTAGGCCTTGAAGGAATATTAAAATTCCAGTGTCCAGAAAGAAAAAAGAGAAGAATTTTGAAAAGAGAATGCATTAGGTAAAGCTTGGCTCTTGAGGAAATTTGCCTCTGTGATGTGAGGAAACCATGACTTATTTGAACCAATCTATCTAGGGTAGAAGCAGCAAAGAGATAAGATTGGGAGGATATAAGTTGCAGCCAGCTCACAATGGGTCCTTGAATACCAGCTCAATGATTTAGATTTCATTATGTGTAAAAATTAAAGTTTTAGGGGGAAGGGGGACATGGGCAATATACATAACCGTAATATTTGTACCCCCATAATATGCTGAAATAAAAAAATAAATAATAAAAAAAATTAAAGTTCTTATGCAGGGATGTAACAAGATTAAAACTATATTTGTTGTCTCAGACCTTGTGATATCTTGCCCAAGGCAACATGTAACCATACACACACACACACACACACACACACAGAATACAGTAATTAAAATTAAGTTGAAACATGAAAGAAAACCACTTCACTTTCATCTATAATGAACTTCCCATGCTGGCTGGGAAGTTAATTGAAAGTTAAGACTTCTACATTCTACACTAGAGAAAAATTCTTTAATCAAGAGAAAAAGGAAATTACAGGAAGTTTTTGTTTAAAGATTAGCATTTTCTCTTTTTAAAATCTTCTTTCCAAATGTGAAAACATTTTGAGATATTTCTTCTTTTTGAGAATGGGACATTTCTTCTCTTAAGAAAGCAGCTATTTTTTATTTTCTTTTTTTTTTGGACAGAGTCTTGCTTTGTTGCCT
>VBSM01001562.1:43392915-43403221 GCA_008086735.1 Cheirogaleus medius | reverse complement strand
AGTGCTAGGATTACAGGCGTGAGCCACCGCGCCCGGCCTTCAATAAAGATTTTTAAAAACAAAAACTTTCATGGTATGTGATTCCCACTCTGTCCTCTGGTTTTAGTATTCTTATACCCATATCACATTCCCAAAGGTTTTCCGTACTAACCATGTAATTTATTTATTTCTTTACTCCTTGGAGACAGAGTCTCACTCTATTGCCCCAGGTAGAGTGGAGTGGTGTCATCATAGCTCACTGCAACCTCAAACTCTTGGGCTCAAGTGATTTTCCTGCCTCAGCCTCCTGAGTAGCTGGGACTACAGGCACACGCCACCATGACCAGCTAATTTTTTTGCTATTTTTCGTAGAGACGGTCTGGCTCTTGCTCAGGCTGGTCTTGAACTTCTGACCTCAGGTGATCCTCCTGCCTCGGATTCCCAGAGTGCTATGATTATTGGAGTGAGCCACCATGCCTGGCCAATTTATTTATTTTTGTCAGGAATCACTTTAGTATTCATTAATGTGTAAATTTTTTGTATTCCTAAAATTTTAAGAATTCAGTCAGCAATGAATACTTGTATTATTCAGCAATAAAATTCATAGCTAACATATAAGTGGCAAAAGTATACTAGGCTTTGTCCTTATGACTAAGTTAACTAAGTAGAATTACAGATGTTTAGATATCATACCAGTATATCATTTAAGATGTCTGAATCCTAAACCAGCTGATGGGCAAGAGCCAATGTAGTCCCCATTCTGGAGAGATTAAGATTTTTCTATGGACCTTAAAAATAGGCACAGAGTGGAATAAAGCAAAAAAAGCAAAGAGGGAAAAAATTAATAATTCCTTCTCTTTTAATCATATACTTCTGTCATCACTCTTAAAATATAAAGCTGTACTTGAAGATGTCATGGTGCCAAAATGTAGGGGAAAAAAGAATTGTTTATATCTTGTTTAAAATGCTGATGCTTGGCTGAGTTGTAGAGTACTAAGTGCATATATATTCCCAAATGTAATGCTAACAGGAGTTACTGGTAGTTATGCTTAAAAACTTTCAGGTTCCAAACTAAACACAAATCTCTAGCCAAAATTCTCAGGTATTAAAGTGTTTATTCAGCATCATCAAGATGAATAGAACTACCACTATCTCCAGGAAAAGTATAAAAATAAAACTAATAAGAAAAAATAACAAAGGATTTTTAATGAAAAACTTACATTATAACAAGGACACTATATATTAAGTTACAATATAAATATACACACATTTGTTTAAATCTCTTTTTAAAATAAACCTGGTACAAATGAAACATCTTTCTCATACCCACATGATTAAGAATATATTTTGATAGGATGTAAAGAAGATGAAACACATGCTGGTAGGCCTCAAAATTCAAAACTTTTAATGCAGGACCAGATCCCAAACCTGTTTTCTACCACTTCTGTGACGTTTAGGAAACATTTACCTTGCATAATATATACAAAATTTTTCTTTTAGGTATACTAAGTGCTTACACAGAAAATTGGTATCAAGGAAAAGGCCCACCATGGCTGTTTATCTGTAATTCACTGTAGTATATATAAAGTTCACTTGGAGGTTTGGAACATGAAAACTACAATGAAGAAACAAGATGAGCTGTAATCATAAATTTCTAATTGCTTATTTTGAATGTCCAACTCACTCCTACAGATAGTACACCTTGTAATACATGGCACAAAAGAACATATGTCAAACTTTGCTGTAGAGCTGTTAGGAGAATGCCAAATATAAATACTGAAAATGTTATGTACTTATATTTAATACCCTATGCATTTAAAAATAATTAAACATTTAAATATGTAAACATAGTTTTCAAAAAGTGATGCTGAGCACCTTTAAATACAATATTGATATTGTTGACTAAACATGCATTTAGAGGACAATGAATTTTTATAAACTCATTTAGAAATCATTTTTAAAGAGCTACTATTCAAATACTTACATGAAAATATTGATAGTTCCAGTTTCTACCTAAAAACCAAAAGAGTATACAATTAGGGATTTAAATCTTTCTTCATGCTCTTGCTTTTGCAGGGCAGTTAGTTTTGGTTTTTGTTTGTGGGGATAATGCACTCTAACTTTCTGTCCTCATGATAAAAAACAGTATCAGAAGAGACATACATACGGAATGAGGTAAGAGAAGTATTTTTTAACTATACCAAAGTCTGAACCCTATGACATCTCTCATCTTTACAGGTAACTGACTAACTTTTATATATTAACAAGCAATTCTCCTTAGCAACTCAACATCAAAAAAGAAAGGAATGTCTCCAAAAGAATATAGTTCAATTGGTAAAATACTTAATAATAAACCATTACCACCATTGAGAGATAAAGATCTATTATTTAAAATCTTGAAAAAAGTTTCCATAAAACTAGAAATAACAAATGAATATTACCTACAGTGCAACACTAAATTATAAATTAATTTGGATTTATTCCTTTTAAGTACACAAAGACTAAGAGAAATCTGGATTGGAGGTGACTAAGTACATAACATAATGAAATTTGGCAACCTGCCTCCATAAATGCCAACATCAAATACTTTCAATTCTTAGGAAAAATAAAAGCAATTTTTATCAAAAATCATATAGATAACTAAATATTAACTTTGCCTTAAATAAGGTATAAATAATAAACTTTATATTAAATACAAGATAGATTTAAAGAGAAGGAATTTTAGAATTCCACCTACTTCTATTTTAACAGTGCTTTGTATTTAGATACATCTCATATACCTTAAACAAAGTGAATTAAGGAGACTGGACTCAGAAAAGGCAAAAGTGACTCATATTTATGTAATGAATTAAGTAATTCATTAATGACCTAACCTTAAATGAAATAAATTTAACCTTTATTAAGGTTAAATTTCACATTATATTGTGTATGCTCTGAATATTAAACATTAATATCCATTTGAACTCTATTTTTTTAGAGTAAAATTTAAAATATATCCACAAATGGTCTCTGGAAAAACAAAAGTGTTAAGGTTGATTTATTGACAGCTATAGTTGACATTTCTAGTTTACCAATCTTACAGAAGACAGATGCTTATAATGAATATACTGCTCAGTAGTTATTTGGTATTTGAAGTAAATATACTTACTTAACAAGGAAATATACCAGATCAGACATTTTAAAGTTTTAAATATGAACTAAATTTTAAACTATAAATACTTACCTTGAAATACTATAAATCCTAATACCATCAATTCAGTTAGAACTCTGGCATAGAAAAATGTAAATACAATTCAAATTATTTTCTAATTGGAGCTGAATTTTCAATACAAAAAAAGGGGGGAAAATCCTCTGCTATCATCACAAAGTTCCCCAAACCACCTGTAAACATCAAGGAAGTCTATTATTCTTTCCAAATTCTCTCAATTTCTGTATCTTTCTACTTATAGTGTTTTATCTCCAATATAGTATAATTACATGCTACATACATTGATTCTGCTGCTTAATTCAAGTTAAAATTCTTAGTACTTACCAAGACACTTTAAATTGATAACCATTAGTGTGCTATTGGTTTGTAGTTAAAAGTATAAAAATTGGAAGAGAAGAGGCTAAAATGCAACTGTATGGTTTCACAGACGTGACTGCTGGGCTTTGTGTCATGATGTAAAATCTATTGTTTTATCTTTCCAAATGAAACAGACTACAAATAGTCTCTTACCTGCTGCCAATTAAAAGTTTCTTCACAACTTTAAAGAGAGAATAAGTTCTTTCAGAACTTAAAAAAAAATTCATGACATACACATACACATACAAACACACACTCACACACTGTTTTTGTTGTTGTTCTTTTCCGTCTTGTAAAAATCAAAATTGGATATTTCCAAGGATGAATTAGATAATTATTTGTATTCAGACTATATTACTGTGAATGAGTTCAGGAGAGCTTTTGAAATACTGGCCTTATTAGATAATCAAAAGCATAAAAATTATACAAAATGAAAAGAGTAAAATATCTCAAGGTAAAAATATGGAATTGGCAACAAATATATCAGTTTTAAATCAAAGCTTCTTATCAAATCAGTCTTCAATCCAGTTATCACGATGACGCATTCTCACAATATTCACCTTCTTTTCTAAGATATCAGAAGTCACCAAAGTTGTAAATTCTGAAATGCTTCAATAATTTATGTAGCAGATAATTTTTTACAGTCCGTATTTTTTTTTCCTTCCATAGATAATGCTGGTTCTTTGGGTTCTTGCTTAACTTGGCTCACAGAAATGATACCTTCTGGATTTTCTTCAACTTTAAAACCAAACATAAAAGAAAAATCCTAAAGGTTAATACATTTCATGACACTGGAATCATTAGAATTATATGAATTTAGATGCAAAGCAAAAACCAGTAGTTTGGAAAAAGAACCAAATAATTGAGAAAAGCAGTTGGCATATTTGAAAACTCTGTTTCTGACATCTTAACAGTCATTCATTATTAAATTCTGTCAGTATATTTCTAGCAATCAAAAAAAGAAGAGAAAACTATAAAGTTATTCTTTTCTACAGATACCATGACATAAAAGCAGTCCATAATTTGATAAAATTATAAGGAACATCTCATGTTTAAACTTAGCCATTTAAAAAAGTATGTGTGAATAAAAGCCAGGAAGCCTCCCACCATTTGAAAATGATTTGTTTTGCAAACAGTAGGCATATGTATTACAAATTCATGGATGTGTTACTCCTATATGGTTTCCATATGTGGTCATATATCAAGAAAATGTTCATTCCCTTAAGAACCTTAACTACAATAGAAAAAACACCCCACCTCTTAAATGTGACTTAGCTGTACAAGCCATGTGTTTGATCATCTGAAACATTTCAGAATGCACTTACCACTCTGATTTCAAAATATTTATGACCAAACTAATGCAGCAGACCAGCAGCACTATTTTGAGCTGGGAATTGTAATGTCTAAGATCAAATCTTCATCTCTCTTTTTTAGAAATATCAGTTTTTCAGTTGCTATAGGAAACAGAAGTTAAGGCGACTGTGTTTGGTCAGACAAGTGTGTTGAACATACCTAATACTTGTCACATATGGGAGTTTAGCTCAAGACATAGATGACCAATAGAGTATGAATTTGAGTGACCCATAGAACTCATATCCAGCCTTTCAGATGATCTTCTAACTTGATAAATCACGCAAATTTGGATCCAAAGAGGGTCTCCTTTAAAGCATTCTGGATTAGAGCTCCCAAGAAACAGGTAGCACAACACATAGGGGAAAAGTATTTAGAGTGGGGGGGTGGGAAATCTTTGGAAAGTAGACAGATCTAGGTTTAAATCCCTTTCTGTCACTTACTAGATGTGAGCTTCAGGCAGTTAGTTAACCTCTCTGAGCCTTTGTTTCTCCATCTGTAGAATGGGGACACCACTAAGTATTTATTGGATTTGTAAGAATCAATTCAAATATATTCCTTTTTCTTCCTGTCTACTAAAGTTCCTCAGTATTACTATCATATCCCTGTGGATAAATGTTCTTAAAAGTAATGTTTCCAATAAATTTAAAAGACAATCATTCTTTTCTGGAAGAAGCTACTTCACAGTTTTCCCTACCCAGAAAAACGATGACTAAGTTGGAGGGAAAATATTTTATATACTCTAAGAATAATAGCTGTGAAGATTTTTGCTCCTCAAAGTATACTGCAAATCTTTTCCCACATAAGTGCCCAATCCAGAACAATTTGTGTTAAAAGAAGAAGTGACAAAGTTAGATCAAATAGGAGTTGACAGAGTTTACTACTATTTTGACTTGTTAGTATTTAATAATAATGTGAAGGTAACAAGGTTTTGGATTAAACCCAAGGGCCCAAGTCTTACTAGTTCCCTTACAACTTCCATAGACTACAACATTTAAGTCTATAATTCAAAATCTTCCTTTTAACCTTTATATCTGCCCACTTCATTCCATTTTTGTGTGCATGTGCATACATCAATTTTTCTATAATAATCTTTGTGCTAAAACAATTTTCCTTGTTTATTTGCTCCTATCAATTTTTTTCATGCATTATAAAATGATCTTCCTGGTTTCACATCACTACAGATTTTTCATGGAAAACCAGGTAATTAGGGAATAAATAATTTCAATTTATTGACTATGTAATTAGAAATAAAGAGAAGAAAAAATTTTTAAAGTTTAAACATTCTTAAACTCATACTAATAAAATTTCTCCCCTCATAATTTTGCTTACTTTATATAATATTATGAACACTGAGTATAAATAATAGTTTTATCTATAGTGTGATAATCCCATAAAGGTAAAACAAAATCATAAGTTGATTTTTAACTTACTAAGAGCTGGGTGGTTGTCTATAATCTGTACTGGAATGGTCTGCACATCTCCCAACAGAATCCGATGAATGCTTCCTTCCAGATTCCCCGTATCCTCAACATCTCCAACTTCAACTAGCTGATCCATTGCAACTAGATTTTGATCCGGTCTTGGAAGGTTACCCATGGTAGAGGCAGTACTATTGTTTTGGGTTAGGCATGTATCTGTTTGAAGGCTATGACTTTGACCAAGCAGTAGAGAATTATTATTCATTACAGCACTTCCTATTGAATCCAGAAGTCTTGAAGGACTGGAGGAGGGGTGGTTATTTACTGGTATCAGAGCCGGTGATACATCAGAAGAGGAGAACCTTGGTTGTAATTGCAAACCCTTTTAAAACGAAAACAGTAATATCAAAATGTTTGAATTTACTATGTATGATATTCTCATAGGATATGTTATTTTTTGACACAAAATTGGAACAAATGAGTATAGTTACTAATAAATATTAAGTGAGGATAGACACCAGAACCAAGGAAAAAGTAGTACAACTAAATTTATTGCATTTATAGTCAACTTCAAACTTTTTCAAGATTTATCGTTTGAATTATCTTAAATCGAGACACAAAGAGGTCAGGAAATTAATAATGAAAACATATTTGGTGATTATTATAATTCTATAACAATTATCTAAAATCTCTAGAAAAAGAAGAGAGATTGAGAAATAAAGAGAAAGGTCTCAAATTTGGCTATTTTACTGAATACTTACCTGTAGTTGCGTAAATATTTTTGGCTGAAATGAGGAAAGTGAGGAGAGCAAGTGGGTTGGCTCATGAGACAAAGAACCTCCTGTCTGATTTGTTTCTCCTTTGGTGGTAACTGATTCTCGTGGTGAATTTCCTAAAGTATATAAAAAATAAACTATTGAAACAAAATAATTATATGGCTTCTAAGATACTACACTTTATTACAACTCTTTCTAATAGAACTAGAATAGGAAACAAGGTCAAAGTTTTGCAAAGGACTTCAAGAAGTCATCTAGTCCACTATTTCCAGAAACTGGCAGATCATGAGAATCTCTAAGGAAAACTTTAAAAGATATATAGATTCCTAGGTTCAATCTCCATTAATTTTAATGCAGTAGATCTAGGATGGGATCTAGGAATACAGTCATCCTTTCATATCCATAAAAGATTGGTTCCAAGACCTCCCTCAGATACCAAAATCTGCAGATGCTCAAGTCCCTGATATGAAATGGCATAATACTTGCATATAACCTACGAATAAGCTTCTGTATACTTCAAATACTCTCTACTCATAATACAATGTAAAAATCTTCTGATGTACTTAATTTTTAAAAATGTTATTTATATATACTTTTTAGAGATAGGGTCTTGCTTTGCCACCCAGACTGGAGTACAGTAATGCTATCATAGCTCATTGCAGCCCCAAACTCCTGGGCTCAAGCAATTCTTTCACCTCAGCCTCCTGAGTGGCCTGGACAATAGGTGTGCATCACCACACCCAGCTAATTACTTTTTTTTTTTTTTTGTAGAGATGGAGTCTTGCTATGTTGCCCATGCTGGTCTCAAACTCCTGGCCTCAAGCAAACTTCATGCTTCGGCCTCCCAAGTGCAGGGATTACAGGCATAAGCCACCATGCCTGGCCCCTTCCTTATACTTTAAATCCTCTCTAGATTACTTATAATACCTAATAACAATATAAATGCTATGTAAATAGTTAGAAAATGACAAGAAAAAAGTCTATACATGTTCAGTACACATGTAATTTTTTAAAAATATTTTTCAATCCACTGTTAACTGAATACATGGATGTGGAACCCACAGATATGGAGGGCAAACTGCATATTTTTTTCCTTGAAAGATTCTATACCTGTAACTCTAATATAGTCCATTCTCCATGCTATAATGCTGGACTATTCCCAAACTTCTCTAGATGTGTGAAAGCTATTTAGCTTCTCAATTACAAAGACCAAACTTGATTCATCTTTTGTAGCCCTAGTGCCTAGAATAATGTCTGGCAAAAGTTGGTCCTCAATAATAACAATATTAAATTTCTTTTAGTAACTCTTTTTGGGATAAATGAATAAAAGTAAAATTTCTCTAAAATATCTCGATTTTAAATAATTGTCCTTAGAGAATCTGAATCATTCTCATGTAATTCTTATATGTTAACCCAAACATATTCATCTCTTTAAGTCAATCAAAAACTAATTATCGGCCAGGTGCAGTGGCTCATGCCTGTAATCTCTGCACTTTAGGAGGCTGAGGCAAGAGGATCACTTCAGGCCAGGAGTTTGACATTAGCCTGGGCAACACAGCAAGATCCTGTCTCTATAAAAATTTTAAAAATTAGCAGGGTGCGGTGGTGTGCACCTGTAGTCCCAGCTACTAGGGAGACTGAAGCAGAAGTATCACTTGAGCCCAGGGTTCCAGGGCTGCAGTGAGCTATGATCATGCCATTGCACTCCAGCATGGGTGACAAAGCAAGACCCTATCTCAAACAAACAAACAAACAAACCAAAAAACTAATCATCAATAAATATTTATTGTTTTCTTAATATAATTGAGTAATTTAAAAAATGGCCATGGGCAGGGAACCTGCAGCCTTAAGGCCACATGTGGCTCTCTAGGTCCTTAAGTGTGGCCTTTTGACTGAATCCAAATTTACAGAACAAATCCTAGATTTGTTTTAAAAATAAAATAAAAATATAAAAGATGAACAAAAATGTATTAATAAAAATAAAAGGATTTTATTAAAATAGAAGGCTGCAGGTTGCCCACCCCAGATGGATTTAAGTGGTGGCTTTTCTGCGTGACCTTCTATATGATACATAACTCAGTTTCTAAACTTCAGTTTCTTCATCTGTAAAATCAGTATAATAAAAGAGTCATTCCTCAGTGGACCACTGAGAGGATTAAACAGCACTCTCATTCCCTGGCTTCTTTATTTCTAATGTCCTTTTACTTCACTCTGTTGCAGTCACCCACTACTCCTGTAATATTCTGGACTATTCTACCTCAAAAATCTCAAATTCAAACATCCCATTCTCTGAGCACAACCTCTTATTCTTCCAAGATTTTGCTGGAAGAATACAGTTGTTCTTCAACTTCATGTGACCTTCCAAGAAAACCTTAGTTTTCTTCAGATCCAACGCCTTCTTCCTTAACAAAATTCTCTCCCCATCTAGCTTAGAGTCTTGGGTCTACAGTCGCAGTCACTCTCTTACAGCTACCCTAAATTCCCTTGCTTCTCTGTCCTTTGGTCATAGTCCCTTGGTAAAACCCTAACTCTGGATGAAATGGCTTCCTGGGCCTACACGTGGGAAACTGAGTGCTGCTAAAAAACGAAACTCATTACTACTCCTACTACCAATTCATGATCATCAAATTCAACTGGACATCACCTGTATCTGGCAATGTTTCTCTCACTTTCTATTCGGGATGATTTCTAATCTGCATTTCCTTCAAACCCACACCATTCTTCCTGAGACCTTTCCTCATTCTTAGCAATCTCACTTAAAGAGAAAAGAGAAGCCAACAGATAGAAATTTCTTTAACTTCCCATCACCAGCTTCACTTTCATCTTCATCTATCTTTTTAGTTCTCTACTATCTTAAAATATGTTTCCTCAACCCTGCATAGCAAAAATTCTTGAAAAAGTGATTCACATTGTTTCTACTCCTTCACTCATCTCCCATTCACTCTTCAACCACCACAATATGGCTTCCTTCCAATCCATTCCATTGAAATGCCTCTGAAACTCAAGATTTCCAAACCTGACTTTATGATCTCTTTTCTCTCCCCTACCCACCCAATGCCCTATGCTTTTGCCAGTATTGCTGATCTCAATAAACACCACTTTCAGCAAGCTGCTCAGGGTAGAGATTCAGAGGTCATCTCAGATCATTCCCACTCTTTTACCCTCCCCTGCCACACACCTAGTCAATCAATAACCAAGGTCTTTGAATTTTGCTT
>VBSM01001562.1:43337328-43348182 GCA_008086735.1 Cheirogaleus medius | reverse complement strand
AAAAAAAAAAAGAATTTTTTTTTTAGTGTATCCTATCAGACCCTGCTTGTCTGCCCTCCTTTTCTCTGGTCAAAATGACCTATTGCTCTTTTGTTCTCTATACATACTACTTATGACATTTTTTTCTTACATAGCTTCATTGTATTTGATTACCAGACTTTAACCTCTTTTGAAAACAGAGAACGTGTCTTAATTCATTTTTGTGTACTCCATGTAGCAAAATGTCTGGCCATGTAGTAGGTACCCAATCAATATTTGTTCAATGAATAAATGCATATTTGTTAAAATATCTGTAGACTTGATCTTGACATCATTTACTTTTTTACAGATATGCAGTAGATGATGTACCCTTCTCAATCCCTGCTGCCTCTGAAATTGCTGATCTTAGTAACATCATCAATAAATTGCTGAAAGACAAAAATGGTGAGTATATATATTTAGGAGAAGGCATAATGCCACTATACTAAAATGCATTACGTTTTTATTTTATTTCCTTTTTGGGGCCTCATTTTATATAATACTATATAAATTTTATAATGGTAAAATTTATAAATTATAGCATACAGGTTTCCCTGCTAGATGATACTTTGAAAGATTTTCAGAAAAAATTATTTTTGTTTCATATGTGTTTAAGGCAATACAGAAATAAGGTGATTATAATTTAGGAATAAAGATTTTAATGTAATAGTTTTGATATACAGGTAATTAAGGCATAATTGTGCCATGGAGGGCTGAGTTGTGTAGGCATAAAACAAGTGTCTTTGTGCTTAGGCCCCTATTGCTACTGAAGCACAAAGCAAAATGACAATAATCAGTGTTTGAATATTTGTTTTATGTAATATCCGAATGCCAATATTTTTTTCTTTTTTTTTGAGACAGAGTCTGGCTTCGTTGCCCAGGCTAGAGTGCCGTGGCATCAGCCTAGCTCACAGCAATCTCAAACTCCTGGGCTCAAGTAATCCTTCTGCCTCAGCCTCTCGAGTAGCTGGGACTACAGGCATGCGCCACCATGCCTGGATAATTGTTTTATATATATTTTTAGTTGTCTGGCTAAATTCTTTCTATATTTTTTAGTAGAGACTGGGTCTCACTCTTGCTCAGGCTGGTCTCAAACTCCTGACCTCAAGCCATCCTCCCGCATCGGCCCACCTAGAGTGCTAGGATTATAGGTGTGAGCCACCGCGCCCAGCCCAAATGCCAATATTAATACTAGTATTTTATTTTTTGTGTTCAGAATTCATAAAAAATTTGATATAACAAAATGTGCAAGACTATCAAGTAAAACATTTATAAATATATAAATATTAAACATATTGTACTAATATAAATTATTTGTCCATTAAATTAATTTGAAAAATGTATGTAAAAATATAGGTGAAATAAGATTGGCCATGCATTGATAATTGTTGAAGTTGGGTGATAGGTATATGGAGATATATTTTATTATTTTCCACTTTTGCATATTTTTGAAATTTTCTGTAATTTTTTTTTTAAATAATGAAACATTATATAAAAGAGAAAATTTAAACATGAAATACTGAAAGTAACATCAAGTGTGATCTTTAAAGACAGAATTTGTCAATGGAGTCACCATTTAGAGGCAAGTGTATTTTTATGTAGATGTTTTGAATGCTAAAAAGTTCTTTTGACTGTACCCTAGTTGGAGGAGTAGGGAGGTAAGAGTTGTAAACAAATGCCTAATATTTTCCCCCTTCTTCATCTTCTAATAATCCCATAACTTTTTTGTGAAGTTTGAAATAATGTTTTTGAACAATTTTGTAGGGTGTGCAGGGTCTGCAATCTTTTTATTGCTAGGTAGCTACAGTTCTTGATTCAAAGATATTCACATAGCATTTCCTGTTGGTCCTTGTCTTTACTTCATCATGGATGTATAGAGATTCTGATGTGTAGTTACCTTTATAAATTTCAAAAATGTTCTATATTTGACTTGTTGAAAAAGTCTTTGAACTAGACTGTTGCAAGAATTATTCTTTTTTTTTTGTGACAGAGTCTCACTGTGTTGTCTGAGCTAGAGTGCCATGGCATCAGCCTAGCTCACAGCAACCTCAAACTCCTGGGCTTAAGCAATCCTCCTGCCTCAGCCTTCTGAGTAGCTGAGACTACAGGCATGCGCCACCATGCCCAGCTAATTTTTATATATATATATTTTTTTTTTTTAATTGGCCAATTAATTTCTATTTTTAGTAGAGACGGGGTCTCACTCTTGCTCAGGCTGGTCTCGACCTCTTTAGCTCAAACGATCCACCCGCCTCGGCCTCCCAGAGTGCTAGAATTATAGGTGTGAGCCACCTCGCCCAGCCAGTTTTTTTAAAAATTAAAATAATTATACCAACAACAATAAGAAAGAAATTATGCCAACAGAACAAAATATTTCTGTTCTTAAAAGTCATATACTATTCTGGAGTACACAGCCTGATCATGCCATGAAAAATTCTGGAGACACTGAAAGACCACACTGGAATAATAGGTACCTCTTAGTTTTGGGGTTCTTGTATACCTCTGCCAATACCACTTCAGACTAAGAGTAATAATAATTTTATTATGTATTTTCTTTAGAGTGCCACAAACACGTGGAGTTTGATTTCCTTGTCAAGGGCCAGTTTCTGCGCATGCCCTTGGTCAAACACATGGAACTGGAGAACATCTCATCAGTAAGTTCATTTACCTTCTGTATTTTACTTAAAAGGCATTGTCAAATATTGTAGCTCAACTTCTTTTACAATCAGCCCAAATCTGTCTTTAACACCCAAGATTCTTTTGGTCATTGTTTTTTTCTATAAATTTGAGCTTCTATTTCTATGTATTTAATTTTGGAACCCCTTATTTTATTAAGAGTATTTTATTCAAAAATAAATGAATGAACATATTCTTCATATTTTAGAAGAACTGGCAAGAAAGGGAATAGCAGATATATGTGTACTAATAGTACAGGGGTACAAAATAATTCAGCACATATAAAAGCTATGGGTTAGGTTATTGTGATTTTCCCCTTTTCTCTAATTTTCAAACTTACCTTAAAATTGCCCTTATAATTAAAAATCTAATTTATAATTAATTTTACTTTTTTGGTGATTTTAAAAACTGTGGGAGAATATACATAAAATTTAACACTTTAACCATTTTTATGTGCACTGTTCAGTGGTATTGGGTACAACTGTTTCATCATCTTAAACAGAAGCTCTGTACCTATTAAATTATATGCTTTTATTTTATTTATTTATTTATTTTGAGACGGAGTCTTTCTCTGTTGCCCTGGCTAGAGTGCGGTGGCATCAGCCTAGCTCACAGCAGCCTCAAACTCCTGGGCTCAAGCAATCCTTCTGCCTCAGCCTCCTGAGTAGCTGGGACTACAGGCATGCACCACCATGCCCAGCTAATTTTTTTATATATTTTTAGTTAGCCAGTTAATTTCTTTCTATTATTAGTAGAGACAGGGTCTCGCTCTTGCTCAGGCTGGTCTTGAACTCCTGACCTCGAGTGATCCTCCCACTTCGGCCTCCTAGAGTGCTAGGATTATAGGTGTGAGCCACCACGCCCGGCCCATATGCTTTTATTTTTTAACATAAGTTTTCCAGGGCCATTAATATTTCTTAATGTTACTCTTAGCATATTGTTAAGTCAAATAAAGTTTTTGACTTTTTGAATGGCTCCAAATTTTCTGTGTTATGAAGGGGACTGATATGAAGGTGGTAAATTAAATTGAGCATCCTTTATCATCATAATTTATATTTTAAAACTATACTACCTGATTGGTTTCTGGTTTCTTTCTGTTTCTAGGAAGAAGTTGTGGAACTAGAATATGTAGAAAAGTACACTGCACCCCAGGCAGAGCAATGCATGTTCCATGATGACTGGATCAGTTCAATTAAAGGGGCAGAGGAATGGTATTGACAATTGAATGCTTTCTGTTTTCTTATATATCTTTTTCAGTGTTTTAAAATCCATTACGTGAATATTTTTCTCTGATTTGCTGTTCTTTGTAAAAGTCATTTTGCAATATGTGTACCGGTGACCATGCCAAACAAAAAGATCTTTGCATTCAGTGTATTCAAGAAGAAACAGATATTTATTAATGGGTTTGTTTTTCTGTTTCAAGGTGTTGTAGTGATATTTGTCTTCTGAATAAGTTATGTGTCTTAGGGCATTTAATTTATTTTGTTTGAGTAAAAGTATTTAAGACCAAGGATATAATTTGTGTCATAGAGGAAAAAATAACTTTTGTAGCCACAGATCTCCTGGCCTACTACCATGAAGATGCATATCATGCTATTTGAGGGTTAAAAAGAACAGACTGGAATCAAGTAAGAAGATATGGATGGCACAGCGTAAATCCCCACTGTCCTTACTTGTAGAAAAGTACCTCAAAGAGTGGAGTCCTATTAGGTCATTAAGTATGAAATGTCTGATTTCCTTAAGTACTAAGTTTGACAGTTGATATCTATTACATTTCACTGTGACGCTTCTTGTTTTATTTTTATTCTGAAGGTATATCCTTAGTTTTGCAAACACATGTTTTGGCTTGTGATTATCTTTCACAAATTTTTTTAGAGCAATTTTTGTGAAACCATGGATAAGTCAACAATTCCTATTATATTTGTAGAACCAGTGCAGCATAGACAGCTTGAAATATCAATGAAGTGTTTGGGAAGGATGTAGCTAATGAATGCACAATACATCTATGGTTTGATAAGTTCCATTCCAGTGATTTTAATCTTGAAAGTGAGCCACGTGGGAGACTTGAGACCAAGGTGGATATGGATGAGCTAAAAGCTGTAGTGGAAGCGAATCCATCTCAACCTATGTGTGAATTAGCAGCAAGGCTTGATGTTACTATTCCAACAATATTGGACCATTTGAAAAAAATCAGCAAGGTAAAGAAGCTGGATAGATGGGGGTTCCATGTGAATTAAATGAGCATCAGAAGAGAAATCATTTCGAAGCTTGCCTTTCTTTGCCATCATGACGTGAAAGTAAACCATTTCTATACCGTATCCTTATGTGTGATGAAAAATGGATTCTTTTTGATAATCTCAAGCATTTGGTACAATGGTTGGATAAAGATGAAGTGCCAAAACACAGTCCAAAACCAAATATTCATCAAAAAAAGGCTAATGGTGTCTGTTTGGTGGTCCAGCGCTGGTATTATCCACTACAGCTTCATGAAACCTGGTCAGTTGATTACAGTGGATGTCTACTGCAACCAGTTGGATTAAATGATCAGGATGCTAGTGATTAAGCAGCTGAGATTGGTCAATAGAGACAGGCCAATCCTCTTGCAAGACAATGCTAGACCACATATCATACAAATGACACTGGACTCAAACTACAGAGGCTGGACTTGGAAACTCTTTTGTCATGAACCATATTCACTGGACCTTGAACCAACTGACTACCACTTCTTTCAGGCTTTGGACCACTTCTTGCGAGGAAAAATATTCAGTTCTCAACAAGCTGTAGAAAACACCTTTCTCGATTTCATTGCCACTTGCTCATTTGCCAGGCTTCTTTGCTGCTGGCATAAACAAGCTATTGTTAAGATGGCAAAATTGTGTCGACAGTTTGGTACACACTTTGGTTAATTGTACTGCTTCCTGTTTGAGATATAATAAACTACAGTTCTGATTTGAAATCAGACATTTCATATTTAATGACCTATAGTAGGAGCTTACATCTTTCAAAGAATGTGTTTCTGGAGTTATAATACAAAGTTATATTTTTACTGGTTTTACTTTTACTGTAAATGGTTTACTGTTTTTCTCTAATGGTTTTCACTGGTTAAGTACAAAGGACTACAGGTTGAGTATCCCTTATCTAAAATGGTTAGGAATAGAAGTGTTTTCAATTTTGTATGTTTTTGGATTTTGGAATATTTGCATATACATAATGAGATATCTTGGGGATGTGATCCAAGTCTAAACAGGAAATTCAGTTCTGTTTCATATATACCTTATACGTATAGCCTGTGATATATACAATACAATATTTTTAATCATTTTGTGCATGATACAAAGTCTTGACTGCGACCCATCACTTGAAGTCAGGTATTGAATTTTCCACTTTAGGTATCACATTGGTGCTCAAAAAGTTTTGGATAGGCCAGCACTTTGGGGGGCTGAGACAGGATGATCACTTGAGGCTAGGCATTAGAAACCAGCCTGAGGGAGAATCTGTCTCTACAAAAAATAGAAAAATTAGCTGGACATGGTGTTGGGCATCTGTAGTCCCAGCTACTTGGGAGGCCCAGGCAGGAGGATGGCTTGAGCCCAGGAGTTTGGGGTTGCTGTGAGCTATGATGACACCACAGTACTCTAGCCTAGGGCAACAGAGTAAGACTCTGTCTTTTAAAAAAAAAAAAAAAAAGTTTTTGGATTTTGGAGAATTTCGGATTGGGGATGCTCAACCTGTAGTAGGCTTTACAAGTAATTTGTATAGGTTCCCTAAGAGTTGTGTTAATTATAAAAATAGTAAAAATGAAATCTGGGGTCAGTTATTTTTAGGAGGTCAGGAAAAGTCAAGTGTAAACATCTGATCTATTTTGAAATCTTGATCTTTATATTAAAGAAAAATTTAAAAGTATAATCCTAAAGGTTTACCTTGTCATTGTCTTAGAAACATAATTGATTTTCAGGGTTTGAAAAAGCTGCTTTTTGTATTTTATAGGATTTTTTTTCTTCTCATAGGATCTTGACTGGTTCTTATGATAAGACTTCTCGGATTTGGTCCTTGGAAGGAAAGTCAATAATGACAATTGTGGGACATACAGACGTTGTAAAAGATGTGGCCTGGGTGAAAAAAGGTTAGGACTCTGCCTAAACTGAGAGGAATCCTAGATAGGGGTTTGGAAATTAGCCTTTTTTAGTGCTGGGGCAGAATGGGGAGTGGGTAGGAAATATGCCTCAGTTATTGTGACATCTTTTAAAAATATAGTGTTCAAGAAAAATAGGATTATATAAAAAATTCATAAAGTGAATCTTAATGGAAATTATATTGCATAGGCCGGGTGTGGTGGCTCACACCTCTAATCCTAGCACTCTGGGAGGCTGAGGCTGAGGCTGATCATTTTTGGTTTTTTTTTCCGGGTGGATCGTTTGAGCTCAAGAGTTTGAGACCAGCCTGAACAAGAGCAAGACCCCGTCTCTACCAAAAATAGAAAAAATTAGCCTTGAATGGTGGCGCATACCTGTAGTCCCAGGCTGCTCAGGAGGCTGAGGCAGAAGGATCGCTTGAGCCCAGGAGTTTGAGGTTGCTGTGAGCTAGGCTGACGCCACGGCACTCTAGCCCAGGCAACAGAGTGAGACTCTGTCTCAAAAAAAAAAAAAGAGAGAAATTATATTAGATAATATATATTTTCAAGTTAATATTGAGTATGTTAAATTCATATCTTCTATTTTTGAAGAATCTCCCCATTATAGTGTGTTAGCTTTCTTTTTAAAAGCTGGCAGTATGAGCTCTTTATCTTTTTAACATCTTTTTCAACAACAAAACATTTCAGTTTTTCAGTTTTAGAACATGATGCACCTAGAATTTTGCCCTGATTTGATTCTTATTCTTATGTTCTCCTTTCTTCAGACAGTTTGTCTTGCTTGTTACTGAGTGCCTCTATGGATCAGACTATTCTCTTATGGGAGTGGAATGTAGAGAGAAACAAAGTAAAAGCTCTACACTGCTGCAGAGGCCATGCTGGAAGTGTGGACTCTATAGCCGTTGATAGCTCAGGAACTAAAGTAAGTAGCCAGTGTGTTATTAGTACTGTGTTAAATTAGAATTTGAGCTTCATATTAAACATTTTTTTCTACATATATTTGTTTTGATTGGCTTAGTTTCGTAACAATCAGTGACTAACAAATGTGATTTCAAACCAAAATAAGTACTCATACAATAAGAGATATAAAGATTTACTTCCTCAGTCTATCTTTGGTTTAGAATCTTATATATACTACAGAAATGAAGAAATGAAGTTAAGAAATGAAGTAAACAAGGAATTTCTTTATGTAACCTTCCTAAATCATAGTAATTGACATATTTTCAATCTGTATCAGCTATTCATAAGTGCTGTCACCAATTTAAAATGTCTCATTGATCATCTGAATATTAGTGTACACTAAGGTTAGTGTTAATATAATTTGTTTTACTATCAGTATTGATCTCTTTATCATGATAAAATGTTAAAAGGGAAAAGGAAACAATAATATGAGGGGTTACAGACTTACCTATAATTTGAAAGTTTACTAAGCAACACGGAAGTATTCTAGTCTTAAGACTGTTACTTCAGTACTTCTTTGCCAGTTAGGGTAACAGGATGTTTGATGTATTCAAAGATAAAGATTTATGATTTTTCATACTGAGCGAAAAAGAAGGTTTACATATTATTGAGTCCAAACTTAAGTGGATTAACGGTACCTTGTCTCTTGGCTATAAGAGGCAGAAACTCACCTTGAGCTTGTTTAAGCTTAAAAGAAAATGTATCAGATTGTGAGATCCAAGGAAGGAGTGAACAACCACATCACAAGAAGGGTGATGATGCTTTGGGGGCCTCAGGAATGGAGGCTTAAATGTGGCCAGCACACTCTCTCCCTCTCTTCTCTCAAGTTGACTTTATTCTCTCTCATCTCAGACTGGCTTTCTCCATGTGACGATAAACCTGGCCTTCAATATTCTCAGGTTTTACATCCTATTGTATGTGTTCCTGGAAAAAGACTAACTTTAACTCTCTGGAACACAAGTTCTTTGAAAAGATACTGAATGAGGAAGAGGCCTACTGGTATAGGGTAGGTCATTTGCCCACCCTCATCTAGGCAACCATGGCCGGGGCACAGGGCCACATAAGAATGGCAACTCCCTTGAATGCCATGCAGATTGATGGTGCTGCTTTCAGAAGACTAGGAAGTTGGGCAGTTAATAACACAGTAGTAATGTATTTTAGAGCATGTGAGCCATAGAGATTAAGCAAGCAAAGTAAATGTTTTTAAGTTTAATAGGAAAAAAATGAGGCAAATAATATGAAGTATATTACATATGCTTTTTCCCTTCATATACATCTGTTTAGTTTTGCAGTGGCTCCTGGGATAAGATGCTAAAGATCTGGTCTACAGGTAAATTAAGTATTTCTTTTACTTTGACTTATTAATGATGTTTCAAGAATTTCAGTTCAGTGAAACAGGATTTTTTTAATCCAAATTTTGCCATAAAAATAGACCAGAGCTTTTTAGAACACACATATAAAAGCATAGTATGGCAACAAATTAGTATATTTCTTTGTGTTTCAAAATGTTTTTTCTACCTCACCACCTCTTTACTTATTGTACAGTGTCACTGAATTGCTGCAAGTATCAACAACACACTTGGTACAATGGTACATAACCACTTCAGTTCTCAGAGTTCCCTTTTTCAGGAACCTGGAAATAAGAAAAAATACCTTCTCAGTTATTTTGACTCGAAGTCATTTTATTGTTAGAAGAATTTCTTGGTTAAGGTGGTTTACTTTAAAAAATTTTTTTTAATACAGTTTACCAGACTTAGTATTATTACTTTGGAAACAGATTAAAAAGAACAAATTGAGGGAGAAGGAGAAGGGTCTCCTAGAGGAAGGTGCTTTGATAGTATAGTAAGAAGACTCTGATGGGAAGAAAAGAGAGAAAAAAATACACATATTTTAAAACCTAGTCGCTAGAACTATTTATTGCACAGGAAACAGACCAGAATACCTCTGTTACTTCTGAGGGAATTGCTATATTACACAGTATGATACCCCAAATACAGTTTACCAAGTAGAGTTAAGAGGGTTCAAGAAAAGGTTAACCACTTTTAAATAATGTGTAAGATGGCATGAAATATATAATCCATTTTAGTAGATCTTATAAAAATGATTAAAGCAAGCAATTTTGAGGCAAAAAGCAGTTTAGTTTAGAAAATTTTCCTTTTGTTAGAATATTTTACTTTTTGATAATGCGGGATAAATGAAATATTGTATATGATTGATATTACCTTAAAAGGGTTTGTAAATCTAGTTAGAGAAAGCAGACTAATATTCATAAAAGATACAAAACATTAAAATCTGTACTTTTCAGTCTCGGTGTGCTGCCTAACCAAATGATGTATAACAAAGATTTTTTTGAAAATAAAAAAAAAACTGTGAAACACTTTGTTAGAAAAGTAAAATAGTCAAGGAGAATAAACATGGCTGAAATGTATCTCTTTTTATCATGTATTTACCTTATTATTCCCTCCTTCATTATATAAATATAATCTAGACATAACTCTCCTAGAACTAGCAGCAAGCAGTTTTTCATAGTTATGATAAAGTGATAAATATTTATAATGATCTTAAAGACAGTAATATTTCAAACTGGTTAGGTGTTAGTTTTTTAATATACTTTATTTTTTGCTTTTTTGTTTTTGAAGATTGGTAATTCAGGTATTATTTTTACATATAACTTTCTGTTAACCAAAATAATGAGGAATATCTTCCCTAAGCAGCTGTGATAACATGGAAAAACTGTGTATCTAGAAATGGACAGAATTCTTTTAAACAGTTTGCAATTAATATTGACTAAGTTTTTAAAATCAAACCAAATTAATTCTCTATGATGCAGTGCCTACAGATGAAGAAGATGAAATGGAGGAATCCACTAGTCGACCTCGAAAGAAACAGAAAACAGAGCAGTTGGGACTAACAAGGGTAAGTATTTGTGAGAATTGACTGTATGTGGCTTAGATCTGTATTGATAAATATATGGTAATTTAATGTGGTCTTTCTTTTTCATATATCCTTTTGTCTTACCTTGCTTCTTCAACCATCACTATGCTTTCTTTTTTTTTTTTTTTTTTTTTTTT
>VBSM01001562.1:43283648-43318344 GCA_008086735.1 Cheirogaleus medius | reverse complement strand
ATGGGGTCTCGCTCTTGCTCAGGCTGGTCTCGAACTCCTGACATTGAGCGATCCTCCTGCCTCGGCCTGCCAGAGAGCTAGGATTACAGGCGTGAGCCACCGAGCCGGGCCTCAAGTTCTTTTTCTACATACCCAATCCTACCATCCCTAACCAACTACTCATCATCATGAGTTCCTATCTTTGTTTTGTATTTTTAAAAAAATTATATTTTATATGGTATGTGTTTTAAATTTTTAAATGTTATATCATATTGGATATAATCTATACTTTTTATACTCAGTATTGTTTTTAAAATCTATTTTGATTGATATTGATAGTTCTAGTCACTAGCATATTTGTTTTGTTTTATATAGTATGAATATATCACATTTTTGTTCGTATAGCTTTTGATTAATAAGATTTTTCCCAGTTTTTTTATTACAATACTAAAATAAACATAGACATTCATTTGGTAAATATTTAGTGAGCATCTACTATGTGCTCCATACTGTTTGCTCACAGATGAAAATCTCTGCCCACATAAAGCTTTAAATAACTAGTGATGGAATTGCTAGGTCCAGAAGCATATTTAGTTTTATAAGAAACTGCCAGACCTTTTCCAAAATAGTTGTACTATTTTATACTTTTGTCAGCAATATATGAGAATTCCAGTTGCTCACATTCTCACCAATTTTGGTATTATCAGTCTTTATCATTTAAGCCATTGTAGTGGGTGTTTAGTGGTGTATTGTGAGTTGAAAATTCATGCCTGCTCTTCCTTTTATTAGAAGTTTCCACAGGCATGGTGGCATGTGCGCTTATAGTCCTAGGTACTCGGGAGGCTGAGGCTTGATCCCAGCAGTTCGAGGCTACAGTGAGCTATGATTGTGCCAGTGCACTCCAGCCTGGGTAACAGAGCAAAATGCCCACCTCTTAAAAAAAATCTTTTTTTTCCCCAAGGGGAAATTCATATAACATACAGTTATCTAGTTTGAAGTGTACAATTCGGTGTTATTTATTGTTTTCACAATGTTGTGAAATCATTAGCTCTCTCTAGTTTTAAAACTTTTTCATCACCCTGTAGAAAAATGCCTCCTACTCATTCATGAATCCTTCGGTTTGTTCTTTTTTATAGCTGAGTGGTGCTCCGTTGCATGATATTTTGTAATTTGTTTATTCACCTGTTGATAGACATTCTAATTTTTGGCTATTATGAATAAAGCTGGTAGAACATTTATAGGTCTTTGGGCATATGTTTTCATTTCTCTTGAGTAAATACTTAAGAGTGCATTTGTTGAGTTGTTTGCTAAGTATTTATAGGAAACTGTCAAATTTTCCTCAAGTGGTTATACCATTTTATATTCTCACAGGCCATGAACGAAGGTTCCAGTTGTTCCCCATCCTTGCCAACATTTTGAATTGGCAGGTTGTTAGCAAATTCAGATAGGTGTGTGCTGATACCTCTTTGTGGTTTTAATTTGCATATCCCTGATGAGCAGTGATGTTGAATATCTTTTTATATGCTTATTGGCCATTAGTATACAGTCATGTGCTGCATGATAGTTTCAGTCAATGACAGATGGCAAGGACTACATATACGGCAGTGGTCCCATAAGGTTGTAATACTGTACCTTTTCTATGTCTAGATATACAAATACTTGCCACTGTGTTACAATTGCCTACATTATTCAACACATCAATATGTTGTACAGGTTTGTAGCCTAGGAGAAATAGATCACTATACCATATAGCCTAGGTGTGTAGTAGGCTTATACCATCTAGGTTTGTGTAAGTATACTCTATGATGTTCACACAATGACAAAATCAGCTAATGACACATTTCTCAAAACATATCCCTAGCATTAAATGATGCATAACTGTATATGAATATCTTTTGAGTTTGCTCAAATAATTTACCTGTAAAAATGAGTTTTTCTTATTACTGAGTTGTAATTATTCTTTATTCAGAACACAAGTCTGTTTCTATGTGTGTGTATATGTGTGTGTGTGTGTGTGTGTGTGTATTATTAAAAGCTTCTCCCAGGCTTTTCACTTTCTTAATGGTGTTGTTCAAATAGCAGAGTTCTACATTTTGATGAAATCCAACTTATCAGTTTTTTTTTTATAATTCATGTATTTTGTAGTCTAAGAAATCTTTGTCTACTCCAAGGCTGCAAAGATTTTCTCTTTTAGGAGTTTTACAGTTTTACATTTTACATTTAAGTCTGTTATACATTTTGAATTAATCTTTCTTTGTATATGATGTTAGTTAAGAGCTGAGAAACATTTCTTTTGACATATGGATATTTAGTTGTCCTAGCATTATTTGTTAAAAGTCTGTCCTTTCCACCAGTGAACTGCTTTTGTAGCCTTGTCAGAAATAATTTGGTTTTGTATTTGTGGGTCTATCTCTGTATGCTCTTTACTTTCTCTCAGCAATGTGCTATAGTTTTCAGTAGCAATCTGGTACATCTTTCATTGAATTTGTTGCTAAATATTTCATGGTTTTGGATACTATTAAAATGATAGTGAATTTTAAATTTTACTTTCTTATTGTTTGCTATTAATACATAGAAATGTGATACATTTGTTTCAGATTGACTAATTCACTAATTGCTAAATTTACTTAGATCTACTAGATAGATCTAGTAGGGTTTTTAAAGGTTCTTTAGGATATTTTGCAAACATGATTATGTCACCCGTGAACAAAGACAGCTTTGCTTTTTCCTATTCGATTTGAAAGTGGTGTGAGTGGTCATCTTTGCCTCTTTCCCAGTCTTAAAGGAAAATATTCAGTATTTCACAGTTTCTAATAGATATCCTTTGTCATTCCTAATTTGCTGTGTTTATTTTTTAAAATCATGAATGAATGATAAATTTTCTCAAATTTTTTTCCTACATCTATTGATATGATCATATGCCATTTCTCCTTTAATGGTAAATGAATCTTGCATCCCTGGAAAAAATTCTACCTGGTTAGTCATGTTTTATCCATATATATACTCTCTCTCTCTCTCTCTCTCTCTCTCTCTCTCTCTATATATATATATATATATATATATATATGTATATATATATATATGCTTTTTAGATTTGTTAGGATTTTGTGAAGGATTCTTACATTTATGTTTATGAAGAATATTGATCTATGATAATCTTTTTTTAGTAAAGTCTTCGGTTTTGAGATCAGAATGATGCTGGATTATAGTATAAGTTGGAAACTGTTCCTTCCTCTTCTTCTCTGTGAAAGAGTATGTAAATGTGGTTTGTATCTTCTTAAATATTTGACAGAATTCACCAGTGAAGCCATCCAGGCCTGGTTTTTTTGTGGGATTTAAAAAATTATAAATTCAGTTTTTAAAATGGATATAATGTAATACAGATGATCTCTTTCTTGTGTTAGTTTTTGTAAGTTGCTTCTTCTCAAGGAATTTGTCCATTTCATCTAAGTTGTGGAATCTTTTGGTATAAAGTTGTTCACAATACATTCTTATCAATCTTTTAATGTCTATAGGATCTGTAGTGATGTTCCTTCTTTTATTCCTGATATTGCTTATTTATGTTTTTCTTTCTTTTTTTCTTGATCAGTCTTGCTAGAAGCTTATAAATTTTAGTAATTTTTTCAGGTGAACCAACTTTTAACTTTGTTGATTTTCTCTCTAATTTGTCTATTTCCTATTTCAGTGATTTCTAATCTTATTTTTGTTATTATTTTCTTCTGTGGGTTTGTTTTTCTTTTTCTAACTTCTTCAGGTGAAAGCATAGACAATTGATTTTATACATTCTTTTTCCTCTCCTTTCTTCTTCCTCCCTCTGCTCCTCCTTCTTCATTTCACTCTCTTGCCTTCCTCTTCCTCCTGCTGCTCCTCTTCCTTCTTCCTCCTCCTCCTTCCTCCTTCCTTTCTTTCACTCTGTCGCCCAGGCTAGAGTGCAGTGACACAATCATAGCTCACTGTAGCCTCATACTGCTGGGCTCAAGCAATCTCCTGCCTCAGCCTCCTAAGTAGCTGGTATGACAGGCATGTGCCACTATGCCTGGAGATTTTTTTTTTTTTTTTTTTTGGTAGAGACAAGATCTTGCTATGCCACCCAGGCTAGTCTCAAACTCCTGGCCTCAAGCGATCCCACCTCAGCTTTACAAAGTGCTAAGATTACAGTCATGAGCCATAACACCCAGCCCCTTTTTTTCCTTTCTAATATAGGTATTTTTTTTGAAGCTGTAAGTTTTCCTCTAAGCATGTTTTAGTTGCATTCTACAACTTTAGGTGTGCTTTTATTATCATTTAGTTTAAAATATTTTTGAATTCCTCTATGATTTCTTTGATCCATTTTTATCTGAATGTGTATTTTAATTCCAAATATTTGGAAATTTTTTAGAATTGTTCTTGATTTCTAAAGTAATAATATTGTAGTCAGAGAACAGAGTCTGTATTTGTTCAATACTTTTAGTTTTTCTTTCTAGCATATGATCTGTAATTATCCTTGGAGAAAAATGTGTATTCTGCTCTTGGTGGGTGGAATGGCATATAAATGTCAAGTTGGTTAAGAGTGTTCCTTTAAACTTTTATAGCCTTTTTAATGTAAGCTTATTCTGTCAGTCACTCTGGGGGGAAGTATTAAATCTCTAATTGTGATTGTAAATTGATTATTTCTCATTTTAGTTCTGTCAGGTTTTTTTCTTGTATTTAGGAGCTTTGTTATTTAGTCACATCCACAGTTAAGATAGCTATGTATTCTTAATAAATTGACCCCTTTATTATTATGAAATTTCCATCTTATCTCTGAAAATATTATACCTTGAAGCCTGTTTTGTCTGACATTAATATATACTAAGTGTTTGCCTAGTGCATCTTTATCCTTTTCCTTTTAACTCATCTGTGTATTTAAGTTTAAAGTGTCCTTCCTACAAACTACATATACTTGGGTTGTACTTGTTTATCCAGTATTATAATCTCTGCCTTTTAATGGTATTATATAGTTCATTTATATTTAGTGTAACTCTTAATTTGTTTGGATTAATCATATTGGTGTTCTTTTTCTAATTTCCCACTTATTCGTTAGTATTCTTTTCTGCCTTCTTTTGGGTGAACTGAATTTAAATATATATTTTTATATACTTATATATAAATTATATAAATATATATATATATAATTTCTTTTCTCCCCTCTTGACTTTCTAGTTTTTCTTCTTCCTGATATTTTTTTGGTTGTGCTAGAAATTGCAATATGTGTCTTGGACTAATAACAACCCATCTTGAAAAATATTTTTAGTACTTAATTTACAATACAAGAATCTTATGATTTGTATTTCCAACTGCCATCTCCTCACCTTTCATGCTGTCATATATTTTACTTCTACAGATGGTATACATTTTTTATTATTTTTAAAGAACCAATGCTCTTTTAGTGAAATTTAAAAGTATATATGTGTGTGTATATACATATATATGTAATTAAAAAAATTTCTTTGTGTTTATAAATATATTTACCCTTTTTTGTTTTTCTCTTGAAACCAAAAAGGATAAATATATACTCAGGGTAGAATAGAGTTTCTACCTGTTGTCATTTCCAGTCCACCTAAAGAACGTTTAGCATTTTTTGCAGTGCATGTCTGCTTAAGACAAATTCTTTCAACTTTTGTCTGTCTGAAATTTTATTTTGCTTTCGTTTGTGAGGGGTATTTTTATGGATATAGAATTCTTGGCCAACTTTTTTTGCCTAGGATTTGAAGATGTCTTTGCTTTGTCTTTTGGCCTTCACTGTTTTGTTGAGCAGCGTTCTCCTCTTCCTGCTGTTCTGCCAAGAAAGTAACCAAGGATCTCTCTTCAGTCCTAGGTGGGGCTACTCATTTTCTGAATTTTAGTTCATTAGCTTTTTTAGCATCCTCAGCTCTCTGATAGATGTTAAGAAAACGTATGTGGGCCAGGCGCCAGAGTGCTAGGATTACAGGTGTGAGCCACCACACCCAGCCTCCTGCTTTATTGAAAGATTTCTTTTTGAAATATCAGAAATGGATTTTGAATTTTATTAAATGTCATTTATCATGAAAGGTGAAAGATTATTGTACTTAACATTTCTTTTCTGTACTATTTTAATGGCACAATCTGGAATTTTCATCCCAGAGGATTTTCACAAAATATTTCTTATTTTTACATTATGTACCTATTATTTTAACAGTAATAACAATTAATTTGTTTTATTTGTGGTAATCATATTTAGATTTAATTGAATTAAATGCTCATTGCTAACTCCTTTTTACCATTTTTCCATTTGATAAATTCTTTATTTTTAATTATATTTTAGTTGTATGGATTATGGCTTCAAATAATTTTTGTTTTGTTTATTTTTTTATTTGTTTTAGGAGGGGTTTGTGAGTGCTGTATTCCTGATTTTTGCATATATGGGAAAAACTTTTCTAGACAGTCAAACTTATTCAAATACCATATTTCATTGATCCTAAGGAACACTTTTTTATACCTTCATATCTCTGAAATCATTTCTGAAATAATGATTTTTTAATGCATCTAACAACTGATTTGAAAGCATAAATTTATAGCTCTTTTCTTATTGGAGAGGTACATGAAATAATGGTGTACCTTTCAAATGATGTCTGCAGTTTATGAAATATGGTAAGATAATTGCAAAGTATTACTTTACCATAAAATAATTTTTATCCATAAGATTGGCAAAGATCAAAAAATTAATAACTCTGTGTGTTGGTGATTGTAGTGGATAAGAATGTTCCTACGTTACTGATATGTATAAAAATTGGTACAATCTCTATGGAGGACAATATAGCAAAATGAAGAAAAAATTGAAATGCATGTGCCTTTTGATTCAGACATTACACCTCCAGGAATTTGTCTTATAAATATACTTGCATATATTTTAAATAATACATACATACGTTTATTCATTACAGCATGGTTTGAAATAATAAAATCTGGAAACAGTCTAAATATCTATCAGTATTAGGCCAGTTAAATATATTATAGCACATCCATACAATGGAATGTTATATACCTATTACAATTATATTACAACTGGGTAGAAAATTCCATGTCATATTCTTTTTTTCCTCAGCAGTGACATAGTACTCACTTTTATCCATTATCTACTGTTGCTGAGGAGATGTCTGATGCCAGCAGAAATTATTTAATTTGTAGATGGCCCTATTTCTTCACCCAGATGCTGATAGCATTCTTTCTATTTTCTTAAAATTCAGCAACATTCCATGACATATCTGTCTTGCTCATTCTCTATTAATTTTCCTGGAACATGATGAGCCCTTTTAATTTTTAGCTTTATATCCTTGAATATCATTTGGCTGTTCCAAATGTCTGTCTCTCTGAGTCCAAAATATTACTTATGATAAATATCAATTGTTTATCTTCCAATTCTATCATCTTTGTTCTAACCACTTTGTTCAAGTCTAATCACTTTTACCTGGCGATCTTCATTCTGAATTATTTTCTTAGACTCATCATGCATCTTATTACCTTGGTTTTCTGAAGTGTCTGTTCTACTTTAGTTGTTTCTAATGTGGTTTCAAGTTCTGTAGTAATTTTTCTCTTTTCTTTCCTTATCTCTTTTCCTTCCTTCAACTTTTTTCTGATCTGTCATATGGTGTTATATACTATTTATTTGCATGTACAGCAGTTTTTCTTTAAACTGTTTTATGGAGCAATTTTTTCAAGTGTATTTTCTTCTCTTTTTCATGTTATGTTTCTTCCTCCTTTTCATGCAATTCTACTTTTTCATGTTACTTATTTTGCATGTTATTTATTGTTGAAAGGTGCAATTCTATTCTGGCCTATTCTTTGCCAAAGAATAGTGCAAGTGGAGTGATCTTAACCCCCTCCTTGTTTACATGGCAATTGGAATAACTGCCTAGAGTCTGAGATAGGAGACTGGCTACTGATTACTATGATCTCTGTTCAGTAATTGGCTGCTTGGTGCCACAGTTTTCATATGCTCTCTTAGGCCCTTTTCCATAGTATGTGTTAATCATTGGCTCCAAAGGCAGGTCAATGCTGATGTATCTATGATTAGTCTACTTTGGACCTATATGCAAGGCTGACTACCAGCTTGCTGTTTCTGTTTCCCCATAGCCATGCCTTGTCTCTAGACAGGGAAAATACAAAATTTCCTGGCTACCGGGAGACTTTAGGAAGCCAATACAGAATACCTCTTACCCCATTTTCCCCCCTCCTGAGATTGGAACCAAAGGAGCTAGACAGATAGAGTTAAAAATATCAGCTTTATTATTGAGAGAGCTGTTGGAAGATATGTATGGTATCAGTGGTCTTCTAATTCTTCTTTCCCCCATGTCTAGACCTTGGAAAGTTTGAGTCTTAAGAACAGTCACACAAAGACTTTTGCCTCATACTGATTAGGTTACAAATGGTGGGTAAGAGGTTAAAAAAAGGAACTACATTCCTCAATTTTAAGATTTTTGATAAATTAGCTCCACTCAGTCAAGAAATATGGAAAGGGGGAAAAAGTTCCCTTACAATAAAGTACATGCGATTTAGTACAGTCTTTGCAATAGCTATTTTAACTTCTCAGACATTTTTATTTGTACTTACTGATTATTAGTCATATTTCAGATAGGTCAGATTGCTATATATAGTATAGGTACTTAATGTATATTTGATAATGAATGAATGACTCCCTTTTAGATAAGGGCTTGCAAGTGTTGCATAGTAATAATGAATCAAATATAAAAATATAAAACCAAAAAGATATAGCTGGGCTTGATAATCTAGTAGACATTTTTTACAATAATAGTTATATAAAAACTAGTTATACATGTTAATTATAGTACATTTGGAAACTACAGAAAACTGTCATTCATGATTCCACTGCAGAGAAAGCTACTGTTGACATTTTGGAGTGTTTCCTACCAATTTTTTTCCCCTTAGAGTTGAATCATTTATAAACTGTGATTCTTTGAGGAATGCTGATTTGTTTGTAAGAAAATTCACGTCTTGGGAGCCAGAGTAATCAGGAGTACTATATTAATATTAAACAGCAAACGTGTCTAATGTATTTTCTTAATTGCATCAAACAGTAGAGTTATATTTAGTCAAAAGTCTTCACAGACTGTTTTTTTCAAGGGGATTTCAGTGCTTCAGTTTGCACATTAACATCACTCTGTTTTCCCTGCTTTTCAGTGATGTCATAGTAATGAGACATAAGTGAGTACAAAACTACTCTAAGAGAATATGGATTTGTTTTATTTTGTTGTAAGATTTAAACTCTAAATCCAGGAGATAGCTCAAAATTTTTAATATTTTATAGTGCAAAAAAGAATAAAGTGTTCTATGTGGTGACTATATTCAAATTTTAAAAATTACATCTTACTGGAAATAAAGGAGACTTCTGTTTAAGATAGCATAGTAAGAATGGCTCTAAACTCATAGTAGTCAGAAAAGAAAGATAGCATGGCTAAATGATAAACTTGGACAATTTAAAATCCAAAGTTGAGAGGGGAATAAAGCAAAGTCACAAAAAAAGGAACAATGCTTGGATAATAAAATACTGGTATGCTTGTGTTTTGACATTGCTGAAATTGGCATTACCATTACAAATTATTTGGAATCTTGAAATAAATATTTTCCAAATGTCAAACATGGACCAGAAACAAAACACAAAATAGTGAATGGGGCTGAAACAAATGTGCTAAGCTCTTAATAGAGAAGTAGCTACGTTGGCAGGGTGCAGTGGCTCATGCCTGTAATCTCAATGCTTTGAGAGGCTGAGGAGGCAGCATCACTTGAGGCCAGGAGTTTGAGACCAGCCTGAGCAACATAGCGAGATCCTGTCTCTAGAAAAGATTTTTTAAAAAGTAGGTGAGTGTGATGGCACATACCTGTAGTCCTAGCTACTTGGGAGGCTGAGGCGGGAGGATTGCTTGAGCCTAGGAGTTTGAAGTTATGGTGAGCTATGATCACACCACTGCAGTACAGCCTGGGTGACAGAGCAAAAAAAGAGAAGTAGGCCCTGGCATTCTGGCATCTGGGAATTCAGTTTCTGTAGGTTGGTAGAAATTAAAGTGTTTCCCATTCAATGTTCCTTCATCTCATCTCACTGAATAGATCAGTCAGTAACAAAAATGATATTTTGGCTTCCAACTACCACTCTTTATTAATTTCTTAATTTGTTTAGACTAGTGCAGGGAAAAGGATGCCATTTATTGGGTGCCCTCAGAGACCCTCAACATTTTATGCAATGGTGGGAACACTGAGAAATAAAAGCATGGAATTTTGTGTAGTATTTAGTAAAATATATAGACAGAAAAGCATTTGGTGAGACAAGGAGGTATGCTATTTACAATAGCATCAAGAAACATAAAATACTTAGGAATAAATTTAACAAAAGATATGTGACACCTCTATATTAAACACTCTAGAAAACTTTTGAGAGAAATTTTAAAAGACCCAAATAAATGCAGATACCTATGATATTCACGGATTAAAAGACTCAGTATTGTTAAGGTGCCAGTCCTCCCCAAACTGATCTACAGATTCAGGGCCATCCCAATCAAAATCCAAGAACTCTACAACTCAATATTAAAAAGACAACCCAAAGTTACCACAAGCAAAAGACTTACATTTTGCAATACAGGATACACAAATGGCCAATCAGCACATGAAAAAGTGCTCATCATCATTAGGTATCAGGGAAATGCACATTAAAGACACAAGGAAATACCACTACACATGTTTAGAATGGATAAAACTAAAAGGACTGCAAAATTTAAATGTTACTAGTGGAAATGTAAAATAGCAAGTTCTTAGAGAGTTAAGTATATACCAATCAATTGACACAGCAAATCTACTTCTAGTTATTTATAAAAATATTTATATAGGTATGTTCATTACAGCTTTATTTACAGTAGCCAAAAACTGGAAACATATAGGTACGTTCATCCAATGGAATACCATTCAGCAATTTAAAAAAATGAACTAACTAGGAAAAACTAAGGTGAAAACAATCAGAACACTTATTGCTTCTGAAAGGGTATGGACTGACTAGAAAGGGATACAGGAGATCTTTCTGGGAAGTTGGAAATGTTCTATATCATATCCATTTGTCAAAAGTATATAGCTAATGATTTCACACTCTGGGCCCTGGAGCCAAGTTTTTGCTACACGTGGCTTCACTCTGGGCACCAGCTTAGCCACCATAGAGATCTTGGCCCCATCCCAACTCTAGACATTAACACTGTGCTCACCATTGCTCCAATCCTCAGCTCCCCCAGCTGCTTCACAAGCATCTGCATCTTGTATTCTATCATTACTATGGCAGTAAGGATTCCTGCATCCCAGCACCCGTACCATTACTGCCTGGGAACTCAGAGCTATAGTCCCACCACACATACCCACGCAGGCCTGAGGCTCTGTGGTCACTCTGTGGGTGCTACTCATCAGATAACAATGCCAAGAGTGATCCTCTCAGACACAGTTTCCTTGGTGGGAGAAAAATAGATCAGAGGGGACTTAGCAGTCATTGCCACCAACAACCCTTACCACCATTGCAAAATTCCATAACATTGGCTGCTATCGGTCAGTGCAATTTTCATCAACACTATACTCAGCTAACAGAGCTGCACAGAGATTACAGAGCTAGCACCCTCACTGGTGCCAGAACCACTGCACCCCACCCAGCAAGTTCCCTTACATCCCTGACCACCATAGGGGAAAATCTTTCCACAGTGAAACTAGCCCATAAAATCTGCTAAAGGTGACTGCTCCACCAAATATGCAAACATCAATGTAAGGCAAAAAGAAATATGAAAAACCAAGGAGACAGAATACCACCAAAAGAACACAATAATCTCCCAATAGCTGACCTCAAAGAAATGGAGACATATGAACTACCTGAAAGACTTCAAAATAATTGTTTTAATACATTAACTGTTAATTTAACACATTAACACATTAACTGAGTTGTATTTAACTCATGCTACATTTGAGCCTGGGGCCTCATGAAGCATGTGTAACTCACATCTCTTTATGTTGGGAGCAGCAAGAACTCCTTTTCAAGTTGCTTATAACTCATGCACAGAAAACAATAAAAAAATTTTTCATTAAATTAGAAAGGATTGTTTGTTTTTGAAATTTTTATTCTATTTTCATAATAAAACACCATGGCCCAAGGAAAAAAATTTTTTCTAGTGTGGCAGTCAGTGTGTTAAGGAAGCTCAATGAATTTCAAGAAAATACAGAGAAACAATTCAGTGAAATCAGGATAACGATAAATGACCAAAATAAGAAATTTAACAGAGATTGAAATTATTAAAAAAAAGCAAACAAATTTTGGAGCTGAAAAATACCATGAATGAAATGAAAAATGCAATAGAGAGCATCAATGGCAGACTTGATCAAGCAGAAGAAAATCTGTAAACTTGAAGACAGGTTATTGGCAAATACACATTCAGAAAAAAGTAAAGAATGAAGAAAGTTTACAAGATTTAAAGATTATAATATTTGCTAAAAAGAGCTAATATTCTAGTTATAAGAGTTTAAGAAAGAGAAGAAAGTAGCAGAAAGTTTAAATAAATAAATGGCAGAAATTTTTCCAAATCTTGGGAAAGATATGAATATCCAGGTGTGGGAAGGTCAAAGGTCTCCAGATTCAATCCAAACAAGACTACACTGATATATAATTAACCTGTCAAAAAATCAAAGACAAAGAATCCTAAAAGCAGCAAGATAAATGAAGCAAATCACTTATAAAGGAGTTCCAATAAGGCTAGGAGTGGATTTCTCAGCAGAAACCTTACTGGCCAGGAGAGAGTAGGATGATAAATACAATGTGCTGAAGGAAAAAAAACCCATGTCAACCAAGAATGCTGTACTTGGCAAAACTGTCCTTCAGAAATGAAGGAGAGATAAAGACTTAGCCAGACAAACAAAAGTTGAGGGAGTTCATTACCATCAGACTTATCTTACAAGAAATGCTAATGGGAGTTCTTCAAGCTGAGAGAAAAGGATGCTAGTGAGTGACACAAACTCATCAAAAAGTATAAAATTTACTGGTGAAGGTGCCCATCAATACATGAGTGGATTAATAAAATGTGGTATATGTATCCCACGGAGTACTATTCAGCTTTAAGAAACAATGGTGATATAGCACCTCTTGTATTTTCCTGGATACAGCTGGAACCCATTCTACTAAGTGAAGTATCTCAAGAATGGAAAAACAAGCACCACATGTACTCACCAGTATTAACAGATCAACACCTAAGTGGACATATGGGAATAACATTTATCGGGTGTCAGGCGGGTGGGAGGGGGGAGGAAGGGATGGGTATATACAAACATAATGAGTGAGATGTGCAACGTATGGAGGATGGTCACACTTAAAGCTCTGCCTCAAGAGGGGAGGGGGGGCATGGGCAATATATGTAACCGTAATATACGTACCCCCATAATATGCTGAAATAAAAAAAAAAACCTAAAAAAAAAATTTACTGGTGAAAGTAAGTACACAAACTCAGAATACTCTAATACTGTAATGGTGGGTACAAATCACTTTTATCTTTATTATGAATTTTAAAAGGCAAACTATTACAAATAATAATTTGTTAAGGAATGTACAATATAAAAAGATGTAAATCATGCTATCAAAACATAAATACTGGGACAGGGTGGAGTAAAAGTATAGAGTTATTTTATGGGATTGAAGTTAAGTTGTTAGCTTTACAATAGCCTGTTATAAGATATTTTGTGTAAGCTTCATGGTAACCACAAAGCAAAAACCTGTAGTAGAAAGATAAAACAAAAGATAAAGCACACCACTAGAGAAAATCATCTAATCACAAAGGAAGAAGGCAAAGAAGGAAAAAAGAAATAATGGATCTACAAAGCAATCAGAAAACAATTAACAAACTGGCAGTACTAAGTCCTTACCTCTCAATAATTACCTTGAACGTAATGGGTTAAATTCTTCAATCAAAAGACAGAGACTAGCTGAATGGATAAAAAAACAAAAACAATAAAAAGAGACCTATCTATATGCTGTCTACAAGAGACTCACTTCACTCTAAAAGACACACATAGATTAAAAGGATGGAAAAAATATGCTGTGCAAATGGAAACCAAAAGAAAGTGGGGATAGATATAATTATATCAAGTAAAATAGACTTTGCCTCAAAAAACTGTAAAATGAGACAGAGAAAGTCATTATATAATGACAAAGGGATTGATTCATCAAGATAATAATTTCAAATATGTATGCACCCAACATTGTAGAATCAACATATATAAAGCAAATATTAATAGATCTGAAGAAAGACATAGAAAGACATCAATATAATGATAGTAGGGGACTTTAATACCCCCCTTTCAACAATGGACAAATCATCCAGACAAATTCAATAAGGAAACATTGGAATTAAACTATATTTTAGACCAAATGGACCTAACAGACATATGCAGAACATGCTGTTCAACAGCAGCAGAATACACATTCTTCTCAAGTGCATATGGAATGTTCTCCAGGATAGACCATATCTTAGTCCACAAAACAAATCTTATCAAATGTAAGAAGACTGAAATTAAATCAGGTATATTTTCTAACTACAATGGTATGAAACTAGAAACCAATAATAGGTGGAATGTTGGAAAATTCACAAATATGTGGAAATTAAACAACATGTTCCTAAACAACCAATGGGTCAAGTAAGAAATTAAAAGAAAAATTTTGAAAATCTTAAAACAAAAATGGAAATACAACATACCAAAACTTAAGGGATATAGCAAAAGCAGCTTGAGGAGGGAAGTTTATAGCAGTTAATACCTATATCAAAAAAGAAGAAAGATGTTACATCTCAAGGAACTAGAAAAAGAACAAACTAAGCCCAAAATTAGTAGAAGGAAGGAAATAATAAAGATCAGAGCAGAAATAAATGAGAGACTAGAAAAACAATAGAAAATACCAAAAAAACCCCCTAAGAGTTGGTTTTTTTGAAAAGGTAAACAAAATTGGTAAACTTTTAGCTAGACTAAGAAAAAAAGAGAACATACTTAAATAAATAAAATCAACAATGAAAGAGGAGACATTATAACTGATACCATAGAATACAAAGGCTCATAGACTACCATGAACAATTATATGTCAACAAATTGGATAACCTAGTAGAAATAAATTCCTTGACACATTACAACCTACCAAGACTAAATCATGAGGAAATTAAAAATCTGAACAGACCAATAATGAGTAAGGAAATTGAATCAGTAATAAAAAGTCTCCCATCAAAAAAACAAAAACAAAATCAAAACAAACCAACCCCAGGTCCTGATGCAGTCACTGCTGAATTCTACCATTTAAAGAACTAATACCAGTCCTTCTGAAACTCTTCCCAAAAATTGAGGAGGGAAAACTTCCAAACTCATTTTTTGAGGCCCTGATAGCAAAGCCAGACAAGAACACCACAAGAAAAGAAAATTATATGCCAATATCCATGGTGAACATAGATGCAAAAATCATCAACAAAATGCTAGCAAACTGAATTCAGCAGCACATTAAAAGAATCACTGTGAACAAGTGAGGATTTATCCCTGGGATGGGAGGATAGTTCACCATATGCAAATCAATAAATTTGATATACCACATTAACAGAATGAAAGACAAAAACTATATGATTATTTCAATAGATACAAAAAAAAGCATTCAACAAAATTCAACCTCCTTTCATGATAAAAACCCCCAACAAAATAGATACAGAAGGAATGTGCAACATGATAAAGGCCATATATGACAAGCCATAGCTAACATTATATTTTCAATTGTGAAAAGTTGAATTAGGAACAAGACAAGTATGGCCGCTTTTGCCACTTTTGTTTGGCATAGTATTATACTAGAAGTCCTAGCCGGAGCAGTTAAGCAAGAGAAAGAAATAAAAGACATTCCAATCAGCAATGAAGAAGTTAAATTGTCTCTGTTTGCAGACAACATAGTCTTATATTTAGAAAACCCTAAAGACTCCACCAAAAAAACCTCCTAGAAGTAATAAACAAATTCAGTAAAGTTGCAGGGTACAAAAGCAACATACAAAAGTCAGTAGCATTTCTACACACAATGAACTCTCTGAAAAAGAAATCAAGAAAACATGCTATTTTTAATAGCTGCCAAAAAATCAAAACACTTAGAATAAATTTACTTTCTAGTATTTTGTTCTCTTAACTGATCAGGCCTAAGCCTGAAGTCAGTTTAGTAGAAGAGATTAGCAGGTTGTCATACAACCAAACTGACCCTCATGCTGATAACAATTATAAAATGGGATGTGGAGGGGAGAACTTGAAAGCAGTTGAAAGCAACCAAAAGCAGACAGAAACTGGATGGGAAAGAAAAATTGCAAGTTGGCTAGGCCCGGTAATCCTAGCACTCTGAGGGCCTAGGCAGAAGGATTGGGTTGAGCTCAGAAGTTTGAAACCAGCCTGAGCAACAGCGAGACCTCCATCTCTAATAAAAATACAAAAATTAGCCTGGCGTCATGGCATGCACCTGTAGTCCCAGCTACTTGGGAGGCTGAGGCAGGAGGATTGCTTGAGCCCAGGAGTTTGGAGTTTGAGGTTGCAGTGAGCTATGATGATGCCACTGCACTCTAGCCCAGGCGACAAAGCAAGACTCTGTGAGGAAAAGGAGAGGAAAACATTGCAAGTTTCCCATAAGACTCTCTGTGTGTCAGAACAGTATAATGCTTATATCAATTCCAAGTTCCCTATGTACCCAAGATTAAACTCTATTTCTATACCAAATTATATCCAGCCAAGTTATCCAGGATAGCATATAAGGCTCAGCAATTAAATGGTGACTAATCTATACTGCCCAAGAATCTAGGAGGATATCCAAAGAACAATATCCAGAGGATATTTGGAAAAGTGGCCATTTTGGGGATGTTACAGTTTATCTTTATTCTATTATATGCTTTTTATTAAAATCTATTTTGTCTAATATTAATAGCATATCCTGATTTCATTTTGTTTTATATTTACTTGGTATCTCTTCACCTATACCTTTATTATTTCTGTGTCATTTTGCTAGGTGGTTCTCAAATAGCATATAGTTGGATTTTGGGTTTTTTTTAATGATTTGAGATTCTTTGTATTTAAGAAGAAGTTTGCATTTCTCATACTAAATAATATTATTGTTCTTATTCTGCCATCTTGGTTTATACTGTGTTGTGTTGCCTTATTCCTGTTTTTCCCACCCTATCTTTTGCTTTTGCCAAAGTTTCTCTAGCTCTTTTGTTTTGCCCCTAGTAATTTGGAAATTAGATATGCTATTTTTATTTAATTAGTAATTACTTCAAAATAAAAAGAAAGTGAACCTCTATTTCTTTACCAACATGAAGAATATAGTAGTATCTATTGATGCACCTGGAAGTGATGAATGAGTCACATATTTTAGTACCTCTCTTTTGTTCCTTCTCCCACATTTCATTGGAATAATTTGGGCTTTAGAGTCACACTCTTATTATTTCTTCTTTTTGCATCTCCTTAAGAAATACTTTTCACATTTCCATTTCCTTATATAGTCATGTTAACCATGTTAAGAACGGTTAGACATAAATTTTTATGTTTACGGTTTACAATGTCCATCTCTATTTCTTTTATAACATCTTTCTCCTGTACCTTATAAATAAGGTCTTTATTTTTGTTGATTTATTAGATATTAAAGTATTTCTTTGAGTGATTTTTAAAGGGTATGTATCTGAATCTTTGCATATCCAAGAATATTTAGTTAATGTATGTTTGTCTTACATAGCAATTATAACTATAGGAAGTTTTCCTAAGGAAATGATAGTAGTATATAAAGATGTATGTATAAATCTGTTCATTTTACAGTATTATTACAAAAGTAAACATTAGAAACTAATAAACATCCATAAATAGAGGTCAAATAGAATTATTTTCAGACACAATTGCAAAATCATAAATTTTATTACCTTTGTCACCTATATAAAATTAGTATAAGTATCATTAATCTTTTGCCTGTTTCTTATATAAATTATAATATAAATTTAGCTCACACAAAGTATGCATTAGCATGTTTGTGACCATTAATATCCTACTTAGTATTTTTTCAGTTTTTCAATTAGATTAAATAGCTAAATAGATATTTATTATTGAGAAGATTTTTTTAAGAAGTTTAATTTTAGTCTATTCATTGTAGTCACTCCATGGATTCCTTTGGGCAACCCAGACCAGAAGATAACCAGTCAGTAGTCAGCAGAATGCAAAAGAAATACTGGAAAACTAAACAGGTCTTTATCAAAGCAACAGGAAAAAAAGAGGATGAGCACGTGGTGGCATCTGATGCTGAACTGGATGCTAAACTTGAGGTAAATTTGAGTATTCTGTGTATCACATAAAACTGGCTGTATTTGGGACTCCAAGGGGAATTACAACAAGCTTTCACACTGCAGAGCTTATGGAGATAAATTAAGTTTGATAACAGAATGTTTAGTTGTATCCAACTGCCAATCAGAGCTCTGAATAGATTACAATTCTCACAAACTAAGAATTTGCAGAATTGGTATTTACTAAATTAGATAAATTATGAATTAGGTAATTTCTCTGGCACATATGTTACAGTTTTTAAGCTAAACATTAATGAATTAATTAAATTCCCAGTTGGAACCATATACTCATTATATATCATGTCATACTATTTTGTAGTACTTTGATGTGAAGTCTTATACCTCACTGAAATAAATTTAAATCAAAAAGTGAATGAAGAAAAGTTAAAGAGTTTTTGTTTGTTTTTTTATTAAGGAATACACTTATTGAAGTATTTCATAATGCCTTTTTTGGGTGTTTTTTATTTTAAATAAAAGAAGTAATTGCCATGAAACAATCTTAAACCTATAAATGTTTTATACTTTTAAGTTATTAGTCTAATTAGAGGAGAGTATCATGTAAATGAATAAAGTCTGAATTTTTAAATGCAGATTTACTAATTCCATATACATACACTAATTTAAGATAAACCTTGTAAATATTCCCAAGCAAGGTTCTGTTACACTTGGAATATAATCATTATGTTGGGATTCTTAAAAATAAAGGTCTAATTGTATAGGTCTTGATCTAAGTATTTCATTCTGCAAATAAACTTATGTCTTGGTCATAGTATGGAAATAGATAACAAATTAACAAGCTTTTACTATTTATGTTGATAAGTATTCCTCTTAGGATTCAATGACAACTGTGAAAAAATGAAGGGACTTTATTATTATAGGTGATGTATATTTTAACGTTAAGAGAACTTGTCACTGTTTCTAGATATATTCCCAAGAAGTGGGAATATATGATGTTTTTGTATTGTTTTATATTATTAGGTTATTTGTGGGTGATATATTCAGTGTAAATTTGTCAATTAGACAAATATTTGGAATCAACCAAGAACTTTCTCCCACAATTTGTACTATTTTTTTTAGAATGAGAAATATTTTCATTGTAAAAATAAAAAGCAATAGTATATAAATCTTGCAAAGACCCATGGGGGAAAAATCAACCATAATCACTTTATTGTAGTAGAACTATCTTTTTTGTATTCTTTTTTAAAATCATCTTTCATATGCATTTAAAACATGCTTTTTAAGTTGCCAAATCTGGATATCAATTTCAATTCAAACATTTCTAAATTTATATGGAAAATTGATGGTTAGTCCTCCTTTAACATTTTAGTGTTTATTATCAATCTTCCTTAGGTTTGACCAAATATCAAAATAACAGTAGGGCTGCTCCAGAGATAGAATATTCACGCTTCTTGATGATATTGGGAATTTATTTGATAATCAAAGGGTTAAGGCTTAATACAATATTATAACACAGTGCCAAGGTCTTTATGAACTAGTCTCATAAAAATTCGTCATTGTAGGACTTTGTGAGAAGGAGACTATACTCTAAAACCTTTGCTGGCTTGTTTTTCTGGGAAAACCTACATTTATAGATATTTGTAAAGAATTATGTCATGTATATACTGTGTCCTCACCTCAAATTATCATGTGCTTAACTTTGAAATGAAAGTCTACTGGATATTTTATTTCTTTTCTGTTAGCAATTAGCAATAGTAATGAGATTAATATCTCTGGAAAATTCTAAACAAAAATAATTCAAAAGTAATTTATATTTGTTGTAATACATTATTTAATTTTTATAGTAAATTCACTGACCTGTTTTTCTCAGAGCAATACTGGAGAAAAGCCAGACTCCAAGTTAACTCTTCCTGAGGTTATTTACACTCTTTTCCCACCCAGTACTAACCAAGGCTGACCCTGCTTAGCTTCCAACATCAGATGAGATTGGGCGCATTCAGGGTGGTATGGCCATAGATGTCTACACTCTTTTCATCTGTGGCTGGCAATATTTGATGCAGTTTATATTGGATTTAACTTTTTTCTATTTAGATGGTTTGGAGCTGAGAGGAGGACAAACTCTACAGTTATTTTATTTGCTCCCATCTATTTATCACCAGTTTTTTCAGCCTTCATGGAGGAAATCTAAATGTACTTTTTCCAACAGAAGTAAAACTAAAACTGAAGTATGTCATAGCCAAGGAAAATAGACATAATGTTTATAAAAGAGACATAATACTTACAAGAAAATTTTATGCTTTTGAAGTGCTTATAACAGATATTTTATATTTATGGTTCTTTAAATTGTCCTAATAAAATTTATATTTCAAGGTTTTCCACTCCATTCAAGAGACATGCACTGAACTTCTGAAGATAGTCGAGAAATATCAGCTGAGACTCAATGGTATGAAATCATAGATATCTGATAATTCTCATTTAAAATAAATATTAGCTTGCATTTTTGAAAATGAAAGATTTAATGTAAAAGTAGTGGAACTATTTTGTGGATAGTTTCATATGGCAAAATATGAATATTTATGGTGACCTGTTCTCAAAGCCCCCAGTATCCATCTTTTTTCCTCAGCTCATCAAATCCTCTGACACAGATTCATTTTGCTGATACTCAGTTTTCCCTTCCAGAGTCTTAAATCTATTTTCTTCCATCACATACAAACTCTCTCTTGACCCTGACTTGCTCTTGCAGTTAACGTCCCATTCCTGTGCTCCTCTTTATAGAAAATATTGATGTAATTGTCTGCTTGCATGGTCTCCATTCCTTTCTTTCCACTTTCTCTTGTACTCATTCCAGTCAAGTTTTCATCCCCACTACTCCACCATACTTCTCTTGTCAAGTTCATGAAGAGTTAAATCCAATGACCAGTTATGTGGCTTATCACATTATTAAACACAGTTTATTATCCCTCCTCCTTGATATACTTTCTTCACTTGGTTTCCTTGGTTTTCCTCCTCCTGGTTATTCCTTCTCAGCATCCTACCTTTGCTGGATTCTCCTCTCTCCTTGACCACTTCAGATCAAAACTCAATCTTTGGATATCTTCTCCTGCTTTAATTATAGTGGTATCTTCTAAAACCCTCTCCTCTTCGGCCATATTAATCTCTTCAACAGTAGGCATATCTGCATGGTGGGCTCCCTAACTTCCTTTTGTGTTTGGTAAAATGTCCTTTTTTTAATGAGGCCTTCCTGGAACCATATATCTAAAATGCAATACCGTTCTCCCTCAAAACGCACTGTCCACATAACAATATTTAGTATTCTATATATTTTATCTATTGTTTTTCTTCCCACCCCTAGAATATGCCTTCCTTAAGGACAGAATTTATGTTTTTTTTAAATTTCTGTGTCCCCAAAGTCTAGAAACAATGTCTAGCAAGTATTCAGTATTTAGTAAATATTTACACAATGAATGCTTTTTTTGTGTAGCTATGTAAATTAATATCACTTTATAATCTAAGCTTCTATATTATCCAATTAGAGAAAGAAATCCAATAAAGCATGATTATTCAAGTATTTTTTTGAGTACCTGCCATGTGCAAGGTTATGTATGTGCTTTTCCCAAGGAAACAGAGACACAACTTTTTGTAACAAAATAAGAGATGATACAAATAGTATGTAACTGAGTTCAGAATAGTGATATAGCCTTTAATTCCTAGGAATGAAAAATAACTGTATATTACAGCAGTTGGTAAAGGTGACTCCATAGATGGGAATTGAGTTTACAAGAGGGTTTATAGAAGTTGAGCATTTGGAGAAAAGAAGAGATTTGGAGTCCAGGGAATGAGCTTAAAGTTTGAGAACCGCCTGTGTGAGCAGAAGAGTTTGTCATTGAAACCAATGGAAGGAGAAAGGAGCAAAGGAAATTTAGGGTTATATTATTAAGGATGTTAAATATTGTACCAAGTGGTAAAAGGCCATCACAACCATTGGACCAAGTATGTGCTTTGATAGAAATGGAAATGTGAAGAAACACTGGCAAGTTTGTTTGATTTTGCCTTGACATCACTAGACATCACTTGACATCACTAGCACTCCAGTGGAGCATTTCAGGATAAGGAGGAGATACACATAAATAGATTTCATTGTGTACTTTTTGTCTTTGAGATTATATATAAATACATGCTTTCTTAAAGACTTGTGTTAATACATCTTCTGTTAGGAATAACATCAGACAAATGCAGTAGGTTAGTCTGGTGCTATAAATCTTTATGGGAATCACTTGACAGGGCAAAGACACATCAGGGTGGGGTCTCTGTAGAATTTGGCAGGCGGGTCCCAACACAGAAACAGCACAAATGCAGCCTCATCTCCTGCCATTTCTACATTGATAAAGGTATGGCTCAATGATGATTTATGTTCAATTGATACTTGATAATGAAGTATTTCAAGTTCTCAGAGGGCTTTCTGAATCATCATACACAAATGAATATTTTTTCTAGCAGTTTTCATTGAGTATATATATATTATGAAGTTCTGATTCATACATCTCTCAAGTAATCAGAATGTGAAATTAATATGTCTCCCCAAATCCCATCCCATGGATCAGGTTAGTTGTGCATAATATAGCACATGGTTTTATTAAAGATGATACTACACAGTGACAATGTGTAGACACCCATCCTCATAACACCATCATGTTCCCTTTGGGTCGTGTCACCCTTGTAGGCATGAGAGGGAGGAACAGTGGGAATGGGGAGCCAGCAAGTGAGAAGGCCTGAGTTCTATCGTAGCCTCAGAGGTACCCAGGGACTTCCCTTTCAGTTTAGGACTTCAATTTTTCTATCATTGAACTAGGGTGAAATTAGGCATGACATTTGTTGTCATTTTGTTCACTTTAAAAGATTATAGTTGGAACACTTTATGGGCTTTCCCCTTTACTAGTCTTAATGTGGTTTAGAGGGTCACCTTACACTAGATCAGTGTTTCTTAAAGTGTGGTGAAGGACCAGTTTTTTGTTTTGTGGTTTATTATACTTTCAATCTCTTATAAACTGATACTTAAAAATGAATTTTTAGAAAAATGAAATAAAAAGACATGAAAATATAAGCTCACTTTTAAAATTATTAGATTCAACAAATGTGAAATGCTCAGGCAAATTTGTGAAAGTCTCTATGCAGTTATTCTCAGTTTCTTTACTTATCTTGTCATAGGCTGATAACAGAGGATTCTGGATCAACACTGGTCCATGGCCACACTTTGAGTAGCAGTGTACTAGATGACAACCTTTAGGGTTGCTGCTGCAAAATTGTGGACAGCTGTGGGTCTGGGATGCTAAGCACAGGAAACTGAAGCCAGGATGGGAATCAAGAATGAGTTAACTAGTTTAAATAGGAAACAAATACTTTGTAAGAGACAATGATCCTAAAATGCATCTCTGCACATTTGAAAATGCATTATCTGTGACTTTGTTTTATTTTGTATCTTTGAGGGTTTTTTGTCACTAAAGATTAATCTTTCCCAAAGCAAGATCCATGTATTCACTGCATCAAAACCATCTGGAGTGCTTGTAAAAAAATAAGAAACCCAGGCCTGTAACATCAGAATCTCTGGAAACAGAGCACAGGAATTTGCATTTTAGAAATAAATCTCTCCTCTTCCTCCTCCAAGTAAATCTTAGTATAAAGAGTTATTGCTGTGAGAATTTTAGTTGTGTGTGTATTTTAAACAGATTATGAAATGAAACAATTAACTATACTGTAATTTTGTTCCCTAGTTATATCAGAGGAAGAAAATGAGCTAGGGCTCTTTTTAAAGTTTCAAGCAGAACGGGATACAACGCAAGCTGGCAAAATGATGGATGCCACTGGCAAGGCACTCTGTTCTTCAGCCAAGCAAAGGTTTACCATGGTTTTTCTTAACCTTAAATCTGTAGACAAATGACATTTTGACATGTGTACTTAAATTTTTGTATTTGTACAGGTCACTGATCATTCCAATAAAGGGTTAGAGAAAAGAGAAATATATTGCAGTATAACTTTTTTGATACCTAACTCTTAATTATTAATTTTGTATTCAAAATAATTATTTAAAGATTGATGTTCTTGGTTGCATAATTCCTAGGAATAGCCTTTAGTCCTGCATTTATAGTTCTTAAGTGGTTTAATGTAACAGTCACAGAATGGTTAACATTTTAATTTTAAATATGTATATTTCCATTGTTTTCTTTTGCTTTTTTGATACTATACTATCTATGAATACATTGGGACTTTTCTTTTTAAGTGGAAGAAATATTTTCTTCTTTGTTTTTTATTTTTTAGAGATAGGATCTTATTCTGTCACCCAGGCTGGAGTGTAGTAACATGATCATAGTTCACTGCAACCTCAAACTCCTGGGCTCAAGTGATTAATCCTCCTGCCTCAGCCTCCTGAGTAGCTGGACTTATGGTGCACGCCACCATGCCTGGCTAATTTTTAAATATTTTTATACAGATGGAGGTCTTGCTATGTTGCTCAAGCTGGTCTCGAACTCCTGGTCTCAAGCAATCCTCCCGCCTTGGCCTCCCAAAATGCTGGGATTACAGGCATGAGCCACTGTGACTGGCCCAGTTTTTTCTTCTTAATTATATACTTTCCATTTGTTATTTCACAATGTTTTAACACAAAGATACTTGCTGCAAAGAATCTCCTGTAATTAATAAAGATAGCCCAAATCTTTGTATTTCAGAGGAAAAACAAAAACAGTCCTTATCAGCCTGTAATGATGATGTCCAGTGTAAGTGGCTTTATTCTGAAACATCACATCAGTGCGAAAGTCCATCTTGAAGGAAATGACAGAGAGATAGTGCAGGGACCTCCAATTAAGTCAAAAGCAGAGTAAAAGGGTTGGATTTAATTTATATTTCTTAAATATTTGTTATTTTGTCTTCATCCTCAGCTGCTAAGAACTTCATCCATACTCAGTAGTTCTTTAGCCTTTTATCTGCTCTTCTAAATCCAGGTTTTCCCTTAACTTGTCAAATGAAAGGCTTTCTATTAATTATATTATGCTTTATGAATGCAGATTCTCTGTTACCCTCAAAACTCTTTTTCTAAATGGTACATTTACTTGGCAGGTTATTTATACATGGATTAACATCCAAACTGTTGCAAAAAATGATATATTTCCTAACATAACAAAAAGGGGGAGGTATAGGCACATCTTTATTAATACTTCAAAATTGGCTACATGATCCTTATTTGCTTTCTAAATCCCCTTAGGCATCTTAATAATTTTTTATTTGTAGAGTCATCTCATTAGCAAATATGCTTTATGATTAGTTTAAATCTTTGTTTTGTTTTACTTATATTTGTACAATCCTCTGATCTTTACCTCTCTCCTATTAGATTGGCCCTGTGTACTCCCCTGTCTCGTCTTAAGCAAGAAGTAGCGACATTCAGTCAGAGGGCAGTATCTGATACCTTGATGACAATTAATCGAATGGAGCAGGCACGCACAGAATACAGAGGAGCTCTGCTGTGGATGAAAGATGTATCCCAAGAACTGGACCCAGACACCTTGAAACAAATGGAAAAATTCAGAAAAGTATGAAAATTTATCCTTTTCTTAATATATAAAATATGGAACTTCCACAGAATAATTTAATCAAGATCATAAAATGTCAGACTATTTTTGAGAAATATACGTTTTATTACAAATTCTTGGTTGTTTGAAGATTTTATTTTTTATTTCAGCATATTACAGGGGTACAAATGTTTAGGTTACATATATTGCCTTTGCCCCACCTGAGTCAGAGCTTCAAGCATGTCCATCCTCCAGATGGTGCACACTGCATCCATTAGGTGTGAATATACCCATCCTCTCCTCCCCCGCTTCCACCTACCATACACCCGATGAATGTTACTATATGTGCACATAAATTTTGGTCAATTAATACTAATTTGATAGTGAGTACATGGGGTGCTTGTTTTTCCATTCTTGTGATACTTCACTTACTAGAATGGGCTCCAGCTCTATCCAGGATAATACAAGAGGTGCTAGATCACCACTGTTTTTTGTGGCTGAGTAGTAATCCATGGTATACATATACCACATTTTATTAATCCACTCATGTATCGATGGGCGATGGGCACTTGGGTTGTTTCCACATCTTTGCAATTGCGAATTGTGCTGCTATAAACATTCGAATCCAAATGTCTTTTTTATAGAATGACCTTTTTCCTTGGGTAGATGCCCAGTAATGGGATTGTTGGATCAAATGGTAGCTCTACTTGTGACTCTTTGAGGTATCTCCATATTACTTTCCACAGAGGTTGTACTAGTTTGCAGTTCCACCAGCAAGGTATGCGTGTTCCTGTCTCTCCACATCCACACCAACGTTTATTGTTTTGGGACTTTTTAATGAAAGCCATGCTCACTGGAGTTAAGTGATATCTCATTGTGGTTTTGATTTGCATTTTCCTGATGATTAGAGATGTTGAGCATTTTTTCATATATTTCTTGGCTATTAGTTTGTCTTCTTTTGAAAAAGTTTCTGTTCATGTCCTTTGCCCATTTTTTAATGGGGTTGTTTGATTTTTTGCTTGCTGATTTTCCTGAGTTCTATGATAGATTCTAGTTATCAACAACCCTTTATCGGATGTGTAGCATGTGAATATTTTCTCCCATTCTGTAGGTTGTCTGTTTGCTCTCGTGATAGTTTCCTTGGCTGTGAAGAAGCTTTTTAATTTGATCAGGTCCCATTTATTTATTTTTGTTGTTGCTGTGATTGCTTTTGGGGTCTTCTTCATAAATTCTTTGCCTAGGCCGATGTCTGTAAGAGTTTTTCCAACATTTTCTTCTAGAATTCTAATAGTTTCAAACCTTAGGTTTAAGTCTGTTATCCACCATGAGTTGATTTTTGTGAGAGGTGCGGCTCCTGTTTCAGTTGAAGATTTTAGTTGAAGTACAAAATGTTGTCACACTTTTGTTTTTACTCTTTGGCATCTCCATACCATCAACTTTTTAAAATTAATTTGTTATCGCCCCATAATAGATCTAATTACTCTGCTTGCCTGGACTTTTGATATTTGTTTCCAGGAAGAAAATAATTTATTACTGAGAGATAAAAATGTAATTTAAGTAAAAACCTCATGTAAAATGATTAATTATAAGAAAAAGTAAAAGTTATCAGATTTTTCATTCTGCTACAATACAGTTTGACCATAAACATTGTAAGCAACTATCTATATATGGACACATGTTTTTGCTAAATAAACTCATTATAAATTATATCCCCTAAATTTATCATATATGAATAAATTCATTTACTCATTTATTTTATAAATATTTTGAGAATCCATAATAAAAATCATAATATTTAATATGGTTGGAGCCTTTACTGTGTGCCAGCTGTTATAAGTGGTTTGCCTCATTGATTACACGCAATAGCCCTAAAAAGTAGGTGAACATATGGACTCAGGCCACAGCAACCTCTTATTTTATCTGCTTTACAATCTTTAGCAATGAGAATACAATCTAAGGGAGTGGTTGCACAACACTGTGAATGCACTAAATGCCACTGAATTGTATACTTTAATATGGCTAATTGTATGTGATCTGAATTTTACCTCAATTTTTAAAAAAAGAATACAATTCATATCTCTATCTGGACCCAAAAAGCCCTGCATGGTCTGATCCCTGGTCCCTCTGGCAGCCTCATTTTGTACCTACTTCCTATGCTCAAGGAAAGATATGCTCTACCTTCTTCCTTCCTGTTTTTCAAATGTGTCAAGCTCTTTACCCCCTCCCACTCCCAGGACCTTTTAAAATTATTTATTTATTTATTTATTTATTTTTTAGACATACATTGCCCAAGCTGGTCTTCAAACACATTGGCTCAAGCAGTCCTCCCATGTTGGCCTCCCAAAGTGCTGGGACTGCAGGCATGAGCCACCTGGCCTACTCCCAGGACCTTTGTCCTTATTTGTCCTTGGTCCTAGAATGCTCACCTCAGGGTCTTAGCATGGCCTACTCATCATTTTTCTGTCCCAGTTCAAACATTATACATGATCTCACCATGGGCTTCTGTGATTGTTAATATTTTATTAAAAGTAGTCACCCATTGCTGTTCACTTAATTTGCTGCCTTTGTAACCTGAGATTATCTTGTATATTTATTTACTTCTTTTTCCCCTGTGCTTCTCTACCTTAGGATGGTGGGGAATAACATGTTTTGTTCACCATAAAACAATGCTAGTGCCTAGAACCATGCCTTGAACTTAATAGCCACCTTGTAAATATTTGTTGAATGAATGAATGAATGAATATATTTGAAAGTTGAGTACACACACTACCTGATGACATATTACTCACCATACATCTAAGAAATACAATAAGCCTCTATTGAAATTTGTAAATATCTCCATGATTCTGAAAAAAAAATTTTTTTTTTTGAGACAGGGTCTTGCTCTGTCGCCCAGGCTGGAGTGCAGTGGCCTCATCATAGCTCACTGCAACCTCAAACTCCTAGGCTCAGGTGATCCCCTGCTCAGCCTCCCAAGTAGCTGGGACTACAGCCATGTGCCACCACACCCGGCTAATTTTTCTATTTTTTGTAGAGACGTGGGTCTCACTGTTGCTAAGGGTGGTCTCAAACTCCTGGCCTTAAGCAGTCCTCCCACCTTGACCTCCCAAAGTGCTAGGATTACAGGCATGAGCCACTGCACCTTGCCTGATTCTGAAATATTACTAATGCTTCTCAACATTTTAACTAGCCCCCCTTGCTATTTATTCTTCTTCTCTTAGCTAAATACTACCCATGCATAGATATTTCTTTTTATTTGGAAATTTTTTTCTTGACTATACACTTTCCATCTATTATCTCGTACCTTTTCAACATAAAGATATCTGCTGGAAAGAATCTCCTACAATTACTAAAAATAGCCAAAATCTTTATCATTACTCATGAAATATTAATAATATAAAGAAAAGAAATTAGTCTACTTTATTATACTTTATACTTGAAAATATGTATTATCAATATTTATTATAAATATATAGTAAATATTTATTATGTACCTGTATGTTATGTATGTCTCTGTATTATTGGAAATACTAATTGGCATTTTTGTGATTGCAGGTACAGATCCAAGTGAGAAATAGCAAAGCTTCTTTTGACAAGTTAAAGATGGATGTTTGTCAGAAAGTGGATTTGCTTGGAGCTAGTCGCTGCAATATGCTATCTCATTCACTCACTACCTACCAGGTACCCACCTCCATGGTCAGCATGTCCTTGCAGTAAAGATGAGTGGTGAGATTCCTTTTTAAAAGTTGTCTAAAGGGTACAAAAAATTATATAATTGATTAGATTCCTTTGACTCTGTTATGATTGATTTATTTAGGTTATGACAGAGAATCATAAAGTTCTAAACTGAAAAGGACCTTAGAGACTGTCTACTCCTGTAGCTATTCTCCTTGGTGTCCTAGGAGAGAGACTTAGGGACCATCTGAGATTGAAAAAGGGAATGTTGAGAAGGCAAAGTTTAAGGCCCATTAGCCCTGGTTCAACTAGAGCTGCTGCACTTCTGATTTTGAACTTCTACATACAATTTCATTTTAAGCAAAGGTGCTGTGGCCCCAAAAGTTTGAAAACTTTTGTGTCATTTTATGGATGAGGAATGTGAAACCTATAAGAATTAAAGTAAATGGCAATGTTGGGCTTAAAAAACTAAGCTTTCTAATTCTAGGTTGTTCATTCTTTTCATTTTGCCAAGTTGCCATCCCCTATCACTGTAACCTCAGAAGTCACACTTGTGCTTATATTATCCCAAATCACATATACAATGAAAAAGTTAGATATCATTAAGTAGCAGTTGCTGATTTTAACATATATTCATACATAGCAAAATAGAATAAACTGTACCTATATAATAAAAGAGTAATCAACTAAAGGAAATGGATATTCACTCCTGCTTTTAGGGAATCTACCTAATTTAGTTCAGTATTATGGAATTCAGGAATCAAGAAGGGATGCTCTTAAAAATAAAAGTACATGACCATCTGTGTAGCATACCACCTGAAACACAACAGCTATTAGTTTAATTCTCCTTTGTTCTCTCCACTCATCCCCTTCACTTTAAACAGGAACCCCAAAGCAGCAAGGAAAATTCCTAATTACTTGAGTTATTAGCTTGAGAACACATTTTTTGGCAAATCTTTCTTGAACCTTAGAAGAAAGATCAAATTTAGAGGTAAATGTTATTTTTCTCTAATTAAAAAAATGCTTATATATGCTATCAACATAAAGATTACACATATGTTCTTTTTTTTAATTTTTTTTTTTTTGAGACAGAGTCTCACTCTGTTGCCCGGGCTAGAGTGAGTGCCGTGGCGTCAGCCTAGCTCACAGCAACCTCAAACTCCTGGGCTCAAGCGATCCTCCTGCCTCAGCCTCCCGAGTAGCTGGGACTACAGGCATGCGCCACCATGCCCAGCTCATTTTTTCTATATATTTTTAGTTGGCCAATTAATTGCTTTCTATTTATAGTAGAGACGGGGTCTCACTCTTGCTCAGGCTGGTTTCGAACTCCTGAGCTAGAGTGATCCGCCCGCCTCGGCCTCCCAGAGAGCTAGGATTACAGGCGTGAGCCACCACGCCCGGCCTACACATATGTTCTTGCTTCTATAGAGATTGGTATTTTTGTGCTTCTAACATTTCTCTATTGTATACCTCCGGTATTCTAATCCCTTGGTTTTCATCTCTTAGCTGCAGTCACACTCTGTGTGGCTCCATTGTGCATTCCAGTGCTGTATACAGATGGGCACATGCACATACAGATGCCAATTCTTTCCCTGCCCTGTTTCCCTTGTCCCTCCCTCTCCACAGATGCCAGTTCTTGTGCAAAATTACTATTTGCAGTGCTTTCTGGTTCCTGAAACTTGAATTTAGTTCCAGCTTCTTATTTGGCAACTATTCCTCTACTGCACTAGTAAGGAAATAATAGCACTTAAAAGTCATAGAGGAGAAGCAGAATTATAGTGTCACCCTTTCTTTTTCTGCAGAGAACACTGCTTGGATTCTGGGAGAAAACAGCTCAAATGATGTCCCAAATCCACAAAGCCTGTATTGGCTTTCATCCCTATGATTTTGTAGCTCTGAAGGTACATTTATTTCCATGTTCTCTTGTTTAAATGTATTACATTTTATTGGAGTGATATCACTGAAACTATTTTTTCTAAGCCTAATTTCAAATGTGTAAAACATTGGGAAACATTCTTCTGCACTCCTTTGGCCAAGGATCAGTATTTCCCTGTTTCCAAATGCTGCCAGCAACACTAAAATACATGAGTGAGAACACTACTGGCAGGCTCGAGAAATTAGTAGGACAGGGAAAAAAAGAGAGAGAAACTTAAAAAGAAAATCAAAATGCAAAGGACATAAGAAAAAGCTATGGAAAGGAAAAACTTAAGAAGAATGAGTGATTGAAAGTGGTCATGTGTTCTCAAAAATGACCAAATTACCTACCTGACAATTTCAGAAGTTAAAGAAAAATTTCTTTGTTTTATTTTTACATTGATGTCACAGATAGGGTTCATGATACCAAAATTATACCAGTTATGATGATTATGTATATATGATTGCAGCTGAAGAGACTAACGTGTGAGATCAGCTCTTTCTGTAGCTCAAAGAAGTGAAAGGTGCTCTTTGGCTATAATGCTTTTAACATTTCCATATCTTCGTGTCACCTTCTTTGCATATGGCTTATCCAACAGAGTCACATGGTGATAATCATTTCTTCAGTTCTGGTAGGCTAGGTCTCAGTACCTTTTAACTTACATTCTGCCTTATTTTCAGTAGAACTTGAAAGTGTTGCTGGTTGGTTTGTTCAAGCTGGATGTAGTACTGGTAATGGGTTCATATCTCGTAACCATATATTCCCAGAGTTTGGGATGAATTTTTAAGTTATGTTCTGATATGGCATCTTCCAGCTCAAAAGATGCCCTTGAATTAGGTTATCTTTTATTTTTTACTTTTTCTATAATAAATGCTTTACTATATAGCATACTGTGTATTTATATCCAATTTCTGCTCAAAAATGAAGTTGAAAATTTTAACTATATTTAGGGCATTGCAATACAGGCTAATAACACAGTTTAAGTCTTTAGGCTTGTCACAAAGTTATTAAATCAACCTGTGGCAAGCCCACATCACTGTGTGTGAGGTTCCCACAGGCAGCCAGGATAAATAAGTACATGAGATTCAGTTCAAATTACATTAGCGTACATTTCCCATATCTCTCACTCTCTAGTTTAAAACTATTCCTATCTTATATTATTCTTTAGAATTTTTATTCTCATTTTGTTTGCAGAGAGAAACAGATTTTTTTCCATCTACTTAACATTGAATTTCTTATCCTTAGCAACTACAAAACACGCCAAGCAAGCTTACCGAAGACCACAAAGAACAAATGGAAGGCAATTTTCTTACTGAAAACCTCAATAAGTAAGGAGGCATAAATTATACATTATGTTATTTTATAATTTTATATTGTATAATTGTATATTCACATTGGTACTCATGTCATCTCCTTTGCCTGCCATGTTAAAAATTGAAGAAAAAAACAAAAACACAAACATATCATTATATGATATATGTGGAAAGAATTATTTCTACTCTGGCTTACTGAATACTTATTTCCATGTCATTTTTCTAGTCAACAAAACTAAACATTTGTGCCTTAGCCCTGGGGTCCCCAACCCCTGGATCGTAGCCTGATACTGGTTTGTGGTCTACTAGGAACTGGGCTGCACATTTTGCCTGAGCTCCACCTCCCCCTCACCCCCAACCCCTGTCTGTGGAAAAATTGTCTTCCGTGAAACTTAGGAATGGGGACTCCACAGCAGGAGGTAAGTGGCTGGCTTCATCTTCATCCATATTTACATATTTACAGTGGTTCCCCATGGCTGGCATCACCACCCCCATGGAAAAATTGTCTTCCATGAAAACAGTCCCTGGTGCCAAAAAGGTTGGGGACTCCTGTCTTAGTCCATTTTGTGTTTCTATAACAGAATACCTGAGACTGGGTAATTTATAAAGAAAAGAGGTTTATTTCTTATAGCTCATGGTTCTGCTGACTGGGAAGTTCCAAGGCATGGCCCTGGGTTCTGGCAAGGGCTTTCATGCTGTTATAACATGGCACAGAAGGTCAAAAGGGAAGCAGACACTTGCAAAGGAGCAAAATCTAAGGGGCATTCTGGCTTTATAACAACCCACTCTCAGGGGAATATCCCCAAGAAAACTAATCCAATCTCATGAGAATGAGAACTTACTCAGAACCGTGAGAACAGCACCAAACCACTCATGAGGGATCTGCAACCACTGGCATGACCCAAACATTTCCCACTAAGTCTCACCTCCCAACACTGCCATATTGGGGTTGAGATCACATTTCAACATGAGTTTTGGTGGGGACAAACTCAGACCTTATCAGTTTGTTTCGAAGCCTTATAGTTTTGTTTTTTCCTTCCATTTTTAACATGGCAGGCAAAGGAGATGACATGAGCACCAAACAGATCGGAGTATTACTCCAGATTCTGCCATTTAGGAGACTGAGCCTTGTATTAAGAGCCACAAGTACTTCTAGTGACTCCCAGAAGGGGCAGCTGGAGAGAAGAAAGGGACAGGTGCCAGCAGCTGTAAGACAAACTATTAAAACTCTGCCTCCAAAATAACACAGATGGGACTGGGACTGGTTACCCAAAAGGGGCTCTTGCCATGTACAATTTTTTATGTTGACTGTTTCCCTTTTATTACATCATTCCTTTGTTTTTCTTTCAGAGCTGCCACTTAATTCTCATTTTAACCAAACTGTACTAAGTATAATAATAATCTCAGAAATAAGGGCCAAACAGTGACAAACTATATATTGTTCAGTAGAAGGTGATCCTGAATATAGGACATTTCCCCTATTTTCCCTATGGGGAAATCCAAACCAATTTTTTGGCTAACTTGAATATATAAATGTTTTAGGATCAACATTTATCGAACATCTAGTTAGAAATTAAACTTATCAAATGTCTGTTTATAAATCAGCAAATATCTATTTATAAATTAAACTTAATAACTTAGTTATATATTGACATTTAAAATCATATGTACATGAACTATATTAATTTAGTAAATTTTTTCCATTTTCACATTTCATGAAAGTTTTATTCAAAATCTTCTCACTCATCTTCAGCCTTATGAGAGCTACTTTTTGAGTTAACATATTGCCAAGCACTTCACCTTCTCTCCCATCCCATCTAAATTCTTTAAAAAAAACCATATACATAATAACTGTCATTGAAAATTTCATTCCAGGCCGGGGGCGGTGGCTCACGCCTGTAATCCTAGCACTCTGGGAGGCCGAGG
>VBSM01001562.1:43266267-43283548 GCA_008086735.1 Cheirogaleus medius | reverse complement strand
ACTGCAGAGATAAAAGCTGTAAAAGTAAAAGCATTTGGCTGTCGACTAAAGTCGGCACTCGGCTGTGCGCATTCATATCACGGCTGTCAGCTAAAGTTGCTGTGCGCGTTCATCTGTGGCTGTTGTCTATAGTCAACGCTCATACCGAAGTGGTTAAAAACAACGTCCAATACTGGTAATTGTGAGGTTATGCCCCAGGTATGACTAAATTTGTGCTTAATTTTTTTGTCTTACTTTTTGACTATTATTAATACATCAGATGGATGCTATAAATATCCAAAATTAGTATTGATAGAGGATATTTTAGGTTAATGTATCTTCTTTTGCATACATCATTTTGTTGTACAAAATAAAGTACCCCATTTTTTCTGGAGTTTTTCATTCCTTCAATTTAGTTCTCAAGTGTTCTTGAACAAAACCCATCAGTGCTTGAAAATGAAAAACTTCATACTCCTTTGGTGATGGAAGTTCTCGAACATATAGTACTTGGTGCAGTGCCTACAATGCTAAACATGATGCCTGGTGCTTTGTAGATACTCAGTAACTGTTTATTGAAAGGATAAAGTGTGAAAGGTTTTCCCTGTCTGTATAGATCTATAGAAGTAGGAAATTCACTTAGACATAGATTTTAGGAGATCTACTGGACAACAATTTTATGTATCCTGAGTTAACATTTTTTAAGCCATATAAAACTGTTTGAGGAATATGAATGCCAAATGTATTTTAACCAAAATCAATGCATTTTTGTTTTGTTTTTACTTCAGGTTAGTTTTGTCAGATGAGGAAGCAAGCTTAGGGAGTGAACCAGGTAAGACAGTAAATTAATTACTTTGAAATGGTCACATTTTAAATTGTCAAAACAGTTTATCACAGCCCTTTAAAAGAGATTATGTTAATATCCATTCACTTAAAAAATATGTTAAGTAATTAACTTTATAAGTATCTTCTGGACAAACACTTTTTAGTTATCTTTCGAAGAGTATCGAATTAGAGGGTCTAATAGTCTTCCTTAAGGAATCTGGCCTTCTCAAAGATAGATGGTGTTAGATGCAGAAATCCATTTTTTAGGGTTACATGATTGAATTTTGAGTTTTCTCTCATACTTAAATTCATCTTATTTTTAAAAATACATATTATATATACAGTCGACATATATTTGAATCACTGTGGTAAAAAAGCGTATGTGTTTTGGAACCAGAAAAATCTACATTTGAATTCTGGCTTTTTAAAACATATCATTTATGCCTCTCCCAGTTGCCTCATCTGAAATATGACTCATTTTTGCCTACCTTACCAGAGACATTGGGGCTAGAGATAATATTTATCTATTTATCTATTGCCATATCCATTCACTCAATGTAAAATGAACATCCATTGAATGAGAGTGTCAGAGGTATGGGGATCAGGCAGAACAAATTAAAATGGACTATCAGAGAGTGTAGAATAGAACAGGTCCACCAAGGAAGGAATAGGCTTTGGAATGTGAAAGCTTTTAACTTTCAAGGGAACATAGATGTAATAGAGGACCTGAATACCTATGGTATTATAATATTATATGTTATATACACACAAATGTGATTTATATATATAAGATTCTTTACCATTTTATATCTCCCTTTTATACATATTGTAATCTGATATGGTCAATTGAACACTTAACCTAATTATAAAATACGACAGTGAATAGGCTTGCTAAATTTCTTCTTGTTCAACTTATCCTTTATATGCTCTTGTTTTGGCAACCACAGATTACAAGGAAAAACATTTTCAAATGACAGAATTTAGAGCACCTCAGGTTTCTAACTCTGAAAATGGTAGGAAATTATCATTTCACTATATATATGAACAATTTATTATTTAAAATTCTTCAATTTTTATTTCACATTTCCTTATTTTCACATTTCCTTTCTTGAACATTTATTTCCTTATTTCCTTTGCATTTATTTCCTTAAGAATTATTAGCTAATTCTTTCTTCTGCTAGTTCAAATCTACAGTTGTGCCCCTCTAGTGAATTTATCATTTCAGTTATTGTACTTTCAACTCCAGGCTTTGCATTTTGTTCATATATATATGAACTAAATTATATATATATAATATATATAATTATATGTAATTTCTACCTCTTTATTGATATTCTCTAGTTAATGCAACATTGTCATCATACCTTCCTTTACTTCTTTAATCATCATTTCCTTTAGTTCTTTGAATATATTTATAAGGGCTACTTTGAAGGCTCTGTCTGTTAAATCTGACATTTGGTCACTCTCACATGGAGTTCTGTTGTGTGCCTTCTTGCCAGTGTATGGGTCATACTTTCCTGTTTCTTTACCTACCTCACAGTTTTTTGTTGGAAACTGGGCATTTTAGATAATATGTTTTAGTAACTTTGGGTACTGATCCCCTCCTCTGAGGCTTATTATTATTTGCTTGTTATTTGTTTAGTGACAAGTTTGATTATTTTATTGGAGTCTATTCTTCATCCCACCCCCAACAGTTTGACTCCTTATGGGATGCAGGCTTGGGTATGCCCACAGTCACCCAGGGATGACTGTGGTTTTAGCAGAGCTCTCTTTGACAGTCTATTTCCCTGACCACACCCAGCTGTTAAGCTCCACTAAGTTCCAGCTGGTTGCAATATTGATTTCAACAATGCCCTGGAGCATAAATTGTTCCACAGAATAATCAACTTTGGACTCCTTTGGAAAAATACCTCCCAAGGTCACTGTTTGAAATTTGTTCTGACCACAACTGGCTTTTTCCCTGGTTCCTTTCAGGCAAATTATCAGGTCTACAGTTTAGCCTACATGTCCAATCAAACTACCAGTCTTCTCCCAATTGCCTTTCACTACAACCTCCAATGTTTTTGAGAGCATCCTTAGGCTTGAACTTCTCCATGCTCTGTTGTGAATGAAGTCAGTTCCTTTGGAAAGAGATTAGTAGCTATCTGTTTTATGGTCTGCTTCTCCCATCAAGGAAAATCTCTGAGTCAGGGCTTCACCTGGGAGTGGGGACACGGCAGCCTTCTCTCTTAGTGATATCCTTGCGCTAGGAGCTGAGTGTTAGGTGAGGATGAGTGACAGTAGCCTTAGATCTTGGCTTGCCTGTTTCTTCATGAAACTACAACTTTACAAGCAAGGTCAAGTGATCAGGGGCCCAGTATTCTCAGAACATGGTACCCAACTCAGAGTGGAGACTGGGTAGGAGATGGGAGCCTCCACCTCTTGACTACACTCACCTGGGATTTAGCTTCAGCAACAAGTAACTGGGGACAAGATGTGAAATGCTGGCATCCTCAACAGAGCTCAGGGGAGAGGGAGCCCTGTGTTCTTGGCTGCACACCAGGCTGGAGGGGAATTTCCATCTTTCTGAGTTGAAAAGGCAAGGATGGGAGTGGTTCTCAGTTCAAATACCACAGATTCTCACTGTTTTTCCTGAATTCTAATAGATTTTCTTGAGTGTTTCTTCATTTGCTGTATACCCTTAGGACCATTTCCAGAGACTTTAAATGCTTATTTAAAAAAATTTTTTTTTCACTAGTTATGCTGGGGTACAGGGCCATGGGGCTCCTCACTCAGCCATGCCAGAAGCTCCTCCCTTTCATTTTTATTAATAAAGGTGTTTAAGGGCTATGATTTTTCCTTTGTTCATTGCTATTTAAGTATTTGTCAAAAGACAATTAAAATAAATTTAAAGAAACAATTGGCTTTTATTTGCAATTCTAGACTCTAGAATGAGTGTTTTGATGAGCTGAGCAGAGGAGTTTGGTTTTATAGACAGAAAAGGGCTGAGGAAAGCAAAAACAGAAAACAAAAAGTAGACTGGTTGTTTCAAAGTTACTTTTCTTATAAAGGTTAAAACAGAGAGGACTTCCTTATCATGTCAGCTAGGGCTGGCCTGCTTGGGGATTTCTGCTATTATCTCTTGCTCTTTCGATTTCTTGAAAGGTCAGATAAACAACTTATTTTGGTTTGGTGATGTGGAACTTTAGCATGAATAACTCCATTTTGGTTTGGTCTGTTGGCCCCAGTGCAGGAGCTCAGTCCAAACCAATGGTCTCCTATAAATTTTACTTAACACCATGGATTGTGATACAAAATGTTTTATCATTATTTTTCAGAAAATCCATTCTCCTTTCGACCCAGAGTTGTTTTGTTAGGTAGATAGTGAGGGATTCCGGGTCTTCTAGGGACGAAAGTAGGTGCTGTTGCCCCCATCTTTGTCCTGCCCCATCCTAATTCTCCATACCTGGGGGAGCAGGGAATACCATGAATCTGCCAATCAGAACTTGGCGCACCAGCTGCAAAAGAATGCAGAGCACTCTCTAGCCCACAGGCCAAGCCACATGGGTATCATAAAGTTCGGAAAGTGACCTGGAACCCACATGCACAGTTAAGGCTCAGGTCATGTGACTCCCAACTGTCCAAAGTGGTTCCATGGTAACCTCTGAACCATGAGGGAGGTCCCTACCCAGGCACTATAAAGTAAGACGCAGACCATAGCCAATCTTTCTATCGGCCCTTCCTTTTGCTTGCCCTGCTGCGACAATGGGTCCGGTCATCATCTGTGGCACATGTACCATGCTCTGTGAACCTATATCTTGCTCTTGCCCTATAATCCTGTCTTTCCCTCCTCAATAAAACTCATTTTCGTGCTTGCCTAACTTTGGCATATCTGGTCATTCTTCAGCAATGGGTGCGCCAAGAACTGACAGTTTCAGACTAAAACCTAACAGTTTAATAGAAGGTTTTAAAATGTATAGGTAGAAGAACCTTTTTGGTTTCATTTTTTGTTTCTTTTTATTGCATTATAATTAGAGCATGTTGTTTGTAATATATCTACTTTAAAAACTGATGTTTGTGTGCCTCAGTATAATCAATGTTTGTGAATTTTCAGTGTGTGCCTGAGGTTTGTTTCTATTATCATGGTTGTGTATATCCAAAATAACTACCTTATTGATTATGCTGTTTAGATTTCGTATATTTTCTTGGCCTATTTTTTACTCAGAGTGGTATATTAAATTCTCCTATCATTAATTTTTTTCTATTTCTTTTTGCATCTCCTTTAGTTTCTATCTTAAATAGGTTGTACTTTAATTGTTTCATATATAGATATTTATAACTGTTATATCTTCATTGTGAAAAGTGGCCATTTTAATCTAATCCTGCCTAATTAGAAATAATTTTCACATAAACTTCTAATCTAGTTGTTCATTAAAAATGTCAATAACAGTATGAGAACAATGAAACAAATTTGATTTGTCCTATGTCCTACTCTCACTTCCTCAAAAAGAAAAAAAGCCTTTCTGTTTTCATTTGCACTCAACAGTTGCAAAAGATCTACCTGTAGATTCACTGGAAGGAGAAGATTTTGAGAAGGAATTCTCATTTCTGAACAGCCTCCTAAGTCCTGGTTCTTCAAGTACTGGTGAATGTACCCAAGAATGCCAGACTGCTTTTGGGAGCCCCATTGCCAGTTTCACGTCCCAGGAGCCTTCTGTGGGGTCTGAGCCTCTTGCTCATTCCTCTCGATTCCTTCCTTCACAACTCTTTGACCTTGGCCTTCATGCTGCTGGAGCTTTCAACAGTAAGTGTCTTTGAAACATTTGGACACATGTGCCTTATTTAATCTTTGTGAAGCAAAACTATGTGCTTGCTGATGCTAGGATCAACAAGGAGATCAACTTTAACTTCAGTACTACTAGATAAAATCTGTAGACATACAATCAATTGGAAAAATATCAAATATAATCATGAATGGAATCTGTCAACAAGGCTGAAACAAGAGCTGCTTCCCTGCCACCTCCACGAAATCCCACATTTTTGTCTTTTTTACTTTCCCAGGTGTCTGGTTTAAAACACCTGACCTACTAATTACTTTTACCTAGGGCAGGTGATACTGTTTCTTCCATCAAGCAAAACCCGGTGTGTTCTCATCCTGTGGGTTCAGAGTTGACAAGAGCTCTGGAGGCTGGTTCCAGGGTGGCCTTCTGAGCAAGGCAGCAGGAGTGGAGGACTGTGGGAGAAAACTGGGGTGAGGGTATTCCTGAAGAAAGACTCACCTGTTTTGTTAATGTCAAGACTGTACTCACCTGCTATCCAACTCTGCACCTTGGGAGTCATTTTGTTCCCCACACAACAGTCCTGTCAGTTCTGTTTCTGAAACATGTCTCAAATTTCCCACTCCTCTTCTCTGCCTCCACTGCCAGAGCTATTTAGAGCCACGTTTCATTTCCTGGGTTGCTGCAAGAGAGTTCCTAACAGGTCTCCAACTCCAATTAATCCTCCACACTCCCTCCAGAGGTCTCCAAGAAGCAGATTCTGATGTCAGTAACCATACTTACATTTTTAAAAAATGAAGGACCATGGTCTCCAGGATAAAACCTGCTTCTACCTGCATTCCATCCTTACCTCCTACTTCATTTCAAAATACTTACACCATTTTCTGTAACCATATTGAGTACTTCTAGATCTGTCTGAGGCATTTTTGCTTGTGTTGCCTTTTTTGCTTATGATGTTCAGTAATGGAGTTTGGGCTTCAGCTTGAGTATTAGATTCCCAATCCACTGTTTTCTCCATGACTGCCAATCCTTGCAGCTTCCTCAGTACTGCCCATTGGAAGTGGTTTCTCCCTTTTCTGGTCTCCCACAGTACTTCACCTGTTTTCATGGCTGTAATCATTGTTTATCTTGCCTTATATCCCTGTCTCTCATCCCCTAGGAGATTTTAACCTCTGAAAAAGGTTAAAATCACGGCACCTAGCAATGTTTTAATGCATTATACTTGTATTAAAATACTTATGTTCATTATCAACAAGCATCCCAAGGACATGGCATGTGGGGTGAGTTATCTTTATGCTTTCTATGACAGCAGCATAAAGTTAGCTCAATAGGTAAAATAAATATCAGTTAAATAATAACTCAGTAAGAACTTACTGAATAGCCTAAAAGTATTATTTGATAAAGAGGCACTCTATGTAGGATAATTCTGGTGTTTTTCTATAGTAAAATTTTGGAAAATATTTATTCTTACATGACATATCAATGGTCCAGTAGTTATAAAGATTTACAGATTCATTCTCTACTGTGAAGTCCTACTCCTCTTTCTCCATAACTCGCCACATCTCTAGCAGTACTGGACTTCGTTTCTGGCAATGCAATGCCCACAATATTTTTGTCACCACTCAAAATATTTGATGTGATCCCTTGCCTGCAGGCACACAGGATATTTCCATTTCATAGCTGAGACAGTTGAAACCCGCAGTGTTTGAGTAACTTGCTCCAGGTCACCAAACAATTTAAACATTTAAGAGGTGACCAAAATCTGGTCTCTTACCTCTTCATACAGAACTCTTTCCTTCACCAGCCTTTCCTTTATGCCCACTTTTTCTTCTGTGATGTAAACCAGGAAAGGGAGCTGCCATGAGAGTTAAATGATCTGTGTTCTAGGAACCACATCTAACTTGGGCCTCAAATGATCACTTCTATACAAGGAAGGGATTAGGCAGGATAATGTAAGTTCCTTTCTAGTTCTGTGTCTTAATTATAGCATAAATCATTTTTCATGTTGTAGCAAACATTTCCTCATGTTCCCATAGTAATAATGACACTTTAAAATTACATAGTATTGTCACTTTATATACCTTAATCTACTTAATTCCTTCCTTATTGTTTCTCCTTGTTTATTACAGATAATGCTGCAATAAACATAATCATGCATGTACTTTTGCTTTCAATTACATTATTTCCTTAAAATAAATTGCTAGGAATGAGATCACTGAACCCGAGGGTATACATATATTTATAGGTTTCAACATTCTAATTCTCAGGCCTATTCCCTCTCTTCTTGATTCCTTAGAACTTCTCTTTCTAGACCTTTTCTATGTGCAAAAAACCCTATGTATTTATTTCAGAACCACTTTGAAAAATGTAAGGAAGTCTAACTCTACCTGGAACTAAATTTAGATGATTGAATAAAATATGTAACTGTGGATACATTTTCAGTGTTTTATACCTCTTATACTATAATACCTCTCATACTGTATAATCTTACTCTTGCACAAAGACTGAAGGACTTTTTTTACCGTTCTTGTTTTTTCTGATGATACTTCCTACTTCATTAACAATGAATAATTCTTACTTCCCTTCCCACAGGCTGGATCTCCCAAGAAGGATCAGAGCTTCCTCTTTCACATATTGATAACCAGCCAGTGCCTTCACAGAGTCAAAAGAAATTAACAAGATGTAAGTTCTTTATATTATTTGCCATTGCATTAAGAATCAGTTAAATTCAGATAAATTTAGAAAACGATCACTTTATAGTCTTTACCTCATGTTGTCTAGAAAAATATTTTGTTAATAATGAGATTAAAATGAAAGCTATACCTGGCTATTCCTCACCATGGAGAGCACTGAATAGAAATTGTGAGCTTGTCATAGTATACCAAATTCTACACTGTAATCTTTCCTACTTTGTGTTAAAGTTTGTTGATAATTGATATACCATTGAAGATAGAAGATGTGTTTTGATTATAGGATATCTATTGACAAAGAATGCATTCAGGCAGTTAAGATGGCTAACCATGTCAATCATTTTTAAGTGTACAGTTCAGTAGTGTTAAATTTGTTCACATTGCTGTGAAACAGATCTTCAGAACTTTATCATCTTATAAACCCCCAAACTCTGTATCTATTAAACAACTCCTTCCCTCTTCTCCTCAGCGCCTGCTAACCATCATTCTACTTTTTTTTTTTTTTTTTTTTTTTGAGACAGGGTCTTACTCTGTCGCCCAGGCTAGAGTGCAGTGCCCCAGTCATAGCTCACTGTAACCTGAAACTCTGAGCACAAGGGATCCTCCTACTTCAGACTCCCAAGTAGTTGAGACTACACACCCAGCTAATTTTTCTTATTTTTTTTCATAGAGATGGGGGGGTCTCACTATGCTGACCAGGCTGGTCTAGAACTCCTGGCTTCAAGCAATCCTCCTGCCTCAGCCTCCCAAAATGCAGGGATTACAGACATGAGCCACTGTGCCTGGCCTTATTTTCTGTTTCTATGAGTTTGGTTAATTTAGATACCTCATACAAGAGGAATAATTCAGTATTTATTTTTATGTGACTGGCTTATTTGATTTAGTGTACTGTTCTCAAGGTTCATCCTGTGGCATGTGACAGGATTTCCTCCTTTTTAAGGCTGAATAATATTCTATTAAATGAATATACCATATTTGGTTATCTGTTTATCCACTGATCACATTTTTAAACACCCTTCTACTGGCCCTCAATACTCTGCTATAAAGAAAAGTAACTTATTTATTATCAATATAATAAATTATTAATTTATTATCAGTATAAATTCATATGTTTTCAATGGTTTATAATCATCACTGTACTTAATCATTTTGGTGCTCAAATTGCTCATGTGTTGGGCCAATAGAAGCCCTTTCAGGCTGACTTCTGAATCCATGATAGCAATATTTTTAAATTTTGAAATAATTTCAGATTTATAGAAAGACTACAGAAGTAATACAGAGTATTCCCACTTAGGTTTCTCAGAATGTTACCATGTTTGGTAACCATGATTCTCTAAAATATGACCATGTTTTATTTTCTCTCTCTCTGCATTTATCTGTAAATTTCTTGTGAAATATTTTAAGTAGCAGACATAATGCCCCTTTGCCACTAAACATTATTTCCTGAAACCAAGGACATTCTTTTGCATAATCACAGTACAATGATCAAAATCAGGAAATGAACACTGCCATAGTATCATTATCTATAGTAATCTATAGATTTTATTCAGATTTGTCATTTATCCTACTAATGTCTCTAAAGAGAAAAAGGTTTTGTTTTGGTTTTTACTAGTCCAGGATCCAATCCAGGATCATTTATTTGTCAGGTCTTTTCAGTTTCTTTTAATCTTTAACACTCCCTCAATCTTTCATGACCTTGACTTTTTTGTAGTGTACAGGTCATTTATTTTATGGAGTATTCCTTGAGTTAGATTTATTGTTAATATTATTTACTTTATGAAAATTAATTATACTTATTTGGGCTCTTTTTCTCTATGTATATTATATAATTCAATTTCTATTTGCTATCCTGTAAGAGTCTCTGGAGGCAATAATAGCATACATAAGAAGAGGCCCCATAAAAAAATTTAAGAGACCTTCATTTTCAATTGTAACTGATGAATGTAAAACTATCCTACATTTGCATAATACTGTACAAATTTTACATACTCTTTAGAACCTCTCAACAGCTTCATGAGAGAGGTCAGGTATTACTATAGTGACCACCTGTCCTGGTTGACACCTATTCTTCCAGCATAATTAATGGCTCTCCATTTATTCTCAAGTATCTTGATTTAATGATGAACCATATGGTTATTACTTTGCAGATGAGGAAAGAGTTCCTGAGGTTAAATGACTTGTGCAATATTACCTCTTAGTAGGTAGTATACCCAGGACTCAAAGCCAGAACTTGTGTGGGTATCACTGATACTACCTCAGGGTACCCAGAAACAGAACTGGACACAAAGTGAGTGAAGCCTTCACTCTTTCCCTGATCCTTGAAGCTTAGGATCCCCACAACTCAAACCCCATCCCTCTGTTCTCTGATGTTAATCATGATTGTAAAAGATGATTTCCTTGGCTCTTCAGAGTAGGATTGCCTTCCACTCTCTGCCCACTATGAGTCTGGCTTCACATCCAGTTCTTAGATTGTCCTCTGGGTCTCAACCCTGCTTTCTGGACCCCTTGGCCTTCAAGGGCCTAGCTTCCTCAGATGACCCACTGTCTGTGCCACTGTGCATTCTTTATCAGTCCTAGCCCTCACCTGTATACCCTGGAGTATCTGCCACAGTGCAACTTGTAGACTATTGAGATAGAAAGTTTTCCAATTTCCATAAGGAGATGTGAGGGATTTTATTAACAAGAAGTTGTATCTGAGACACAATACACATCATAAAATGTCATGGATATCAAAAAATTTAAGCCCTGCGTGGTCCCTCACGCCTATAATCCTAGCACTCTGGGAGGCTGAGACTGGAGAATCGCTCCAAGTCAGGAGTTCGAGATCAGCCTGAGCAAGAGCGAGACCCCGTCTCTACTAAAAAATAAAAAGAAATTGATTGGTCAACTAAAAATATATAGAAAAAATTAGCCGGGCATGGTGGCGCATGCCTGTGGTCCCAGCTACTCAGGAGGCTAAGGCAGAAGGATTGCTCCAGCCCAGGAATTTGAGGTTGCTGTGAGCTAGGCTGACGCTACGGCACTCTACCCCAGGTAACAGAGCAAGACTGTCTCAAAAAAAAAAAAATTAAAAAAATAAAATAAAATAATACCAAAAAAAAAGTGCACATGGAAAAGATAAAGAAAACTACTATAAACCAAATGACAACTGTTGGGTGTATTAATGTGGTAGGATTAGGGGGATTTTTTTCCTTGTGTCTAGTATTTTTGTAATACTTTTATAATAAACACATAGATTTTAAGTACTGAGTTTACAAATGTCATCTTTTACTTCATAAGAACAAAGATTACTTTAAAATTTAAACCTTATCTGAAAACCTTCTACCTATAAATTATCTTAACACCTTAAGGACCGCTCACAAGTTTTCTCCTGTTTCGCGTCATCTGTTAAGGACCACTCACGAGTTTTCTCGTTTTTCACTGTAGTTATGATGATTTAAATAACATGCAGTTTGCCCAAAAACGTGTGGTCCCTGGCGTATGTCTTAGAGATTTCTATGCGGTACGAAAGGTGTTAAATGTTTCTATGAGACTATATTCTTTCTCAGAGCAGCATACAATTACTTAAATATAGGAGCCTCAGTAAAGCACAGGGTATCTGTCTGCATTAGTGTTTCAAAATTATCCTTAAGGGGATATACTTGATCGTTTATTATTGTCAGTTATCTTTTTTTTATTCAAAAGAAGCATCTACTTCAAAAGCATAAACGCTGTACAAAAATATGATTTCAAAAAGCTGAAACTCTTTAATGTGTTTCTTTTTTTCTTTTTTAATAGCCCCCAACAATGGTAGTCAAGACATGTCAGCCTGGTTCAATCTATTTGCAGACTTGGATCCTCTTTCAAACCCAGATGCTATTGGACACTCAGATGATGAACTTCTTAATGCTTGACTCAAGTTATAATGTCACTTCAGTGGCCTTGAGACATCAATTTTGCAATATATTGCCTTTGTGGAAAGGAGTTTATATTGTAACCTACACACAAAAGCATGGTATTTGTGAATATATCACCTGTCAGTCAACTTTAACTTTAGACAGATGGTAAGGACAACATTTGAATAGATTAAGTACATCTTTAATATCTTGGATTTGCAGTTGTTGATGCTATGTGGAAAATATTAGAAACTACTGAGTCTGTGATATTTATATTCCAAAATTTATGTCAAAATAACAGGAATAATCCTGTCAATGAGGAGTTGGACTATTTCTTTGGAAAGCCTATTTTTATGTTTAAGTTGCCTTGCTGGCTGTGAGAATTCTCTATGTGGATAAAAGACAGCATGTACATTCGGTTGTGGTTTGAGGTTGCTTTTTAAATAAAACAGTGGTGGGGGAGTTTTCTGTTGTGGAAAATAGCCTTAGACTCAGACCAGCTTTGTGTTTGATTAGAAAATTATAGTAAGATTTGAGAACTCAATTTGCTTTAATGAAATCACAGAGAAACATGGTACTTGTTTTTCTCCATTTGGAGGCTAAAATGTGATGTTACCTTTCATTCGTCCAGAATCATGGACACCCCCAATTCCATTACTAAATTTTCATGGGGGAAGTAGCAGGACAATTAATTTGCTAAGCCCATCTTCTGGAGAAACAGAAAAATCCATCTTCCCATCGTCTCATAAACCACAGAATACCTAGAAATATTCAAGTCATTGTGTTAGTGCATGCAGGCCTGGTTTTTCACACACTGCTACGGTAATACGCAGTATTCATATTCTTTCTGAAAACAAAGGGAAAACATTCCCTAAGCAACTGGCAATAGTATTCCTGATATCACCTATGAGGGAGACAATTCTAAACACCTTACCCTTATACATATTTGCATACTTACCTCATATTTCATGACATGATTTAACCCAGAATACTTTCTGGCAGATATCGAAAGCTCTACGTGATCAATAAGGGAGTGTTTTATTTTCCACTTCTATGGGTGACATCATCTAAGGCTCTATTTGATTACTAAGCAAAAACTGTTATCCTTAGAGGGTTTAGAACCTAAGTATTGGGAGGGAAGACTATTTAATGGAAGTTAGTGTAAGCTGATGAAAACATAGCTGCTGTACACAGTCATCAATCACTCAATTTTCTGTCCTTTTTTCTTGCTTACTCTTTAATTTTGAGGCAATTTTCCAAGTGTTTTATTGTTGTCATCCAGTCCATTACATTTCTGTAAGAAAACATTTTAACTCAGTTGTTCACAGTAGTTTTCACATGCTCTTAGTTCTAAACAAGCTTATTTAGAAGAGATTTGCTTGTAATGTCCAAGTCACTATGTAGAAAACATTTTGAAGGAGTGGACTCAGAGTACGTAAAAGGCAGCCCACCTCTCATCCACACCAGTCTGGCCTAAATACAATATTAACTGCCCACAAGCTCTCCAGAAAACCATTACAATGGCTAAGTACTTCATTAGGCTGGAAAGACCTTACCTGAGGGTCAGAAACATGGACTCAGGAAAAGGTTTTGAAGTCTTTCCTTAAAATCTTTTCATAATATTATTCATATTTCTTTATTTGATTTCAATGAACTTCTATTTATCTTCAGAAGCATTTTTAAAAAATAATTTTAGTTGTGGTGGAATATATAACTGATGTCAATGATTTAAGAAGCATTTTTTAACTCTTACTTTGTATTCAGTGAAATTTTCCAGAATGCAATACTATCATTGCTTTGCCAAGATTCAATCACCAAGATTATGATTCTGAACCACAATCTAAAATCTATACCCATGGTGGCTCTGGTGCTCTCAACTTTTGAGTACCTCAAAAAATGCGAACTTTATGGCTTGAGTTTGTGCCATTTTCCTTTGCAATGGCTGCCTAATGCATTAGTTCCAACATATTTCTGTATCTCCCTCACATGCATGCAAAGCAGTCCTTGTTATCTAGTATAAACAAAGATGCTTCAATGAGCAAGAGAACCAGAAGCCTGAATCCCAGACTATAAATGTGAAGGGATAATATCCTCAATTTTCCAAGAGCAAAGGTTCTCCCTAAACTGAGACATACAAAGGATTTTTATTATTCAGTTCTTAGTTTCTGTGACAGTTCCTCTTTCAACAGAGTATATATTAATAGTTTCCCATTTAATCCAGAAGCAATATTAACTGCCTTAACAAGTCTAGTTATAGTTTCAACAAGTCTAACAACTCTATTTTTGAAGAGCATGTAACCATTATTAAAATAAAGGTAACCATTCATATTTCCTCAACATTAGTTATTTGAGGGTCACTCATTAAAATTTTTGTAGTCAGAAAGAGAAATTTTGCTCTATTAAACCAACAATGCTAATATAGGAAACCAAGCACACATTCAGTAAAGGGTGAAAGCACAGGGTAAGCACAGGACAGAAAGGTGCCCCGCTGCTCTTTGTCTCAATCTAGACCATCTATTCAATAAGAAGTAAATTCATTATTCTTAACCAAGGGTAGATGAGAACAACTCTTTCAAAATAGATGTTTTATGTTAAATAGGGGGAAACACTTTGTTTTATACTGAGTAAGAATGCATTTAAGCTTAAAAAAGCTCCAGTGGAACTAAAATTTGCCTACTATTTCTACAGCCACTTTACAGGAGAGTCAGAAATACGGGCATAATACGATCAGATCTGTGTAACTTTGTATTTTTTTGAAATCTTTCAGTAATTATAGAACATAGCTCTGATATGATTAGGAATGGACTGTATTTCCACAAAATAGGTTTTAGTATTTGCACATTTAAAAAAACTATTTCAACTATGGATATTTCATATAACTATCCTTATAGACCATTTAGAAATGTAGAGGTCTTACAGCATTAGAACAAAGGAAGTTTAAATGTACTCTATTTTTCTGAGCCTCTTTTAATAAAGATTTTGAGATGGCATAAAACAAAAAAGTTTGTTTTCTAAAGTGTTCAATGCTAATCCGATTATTGTTCCTTATTCAAAAACTTGGGTCTTATCTCAAGACCATAATAGTAGGAAAGTAGACTGAATTGATAAGGATACCTCAGAATGAAAATAAAACTGGGGCAATTAATACTTTTGTGAGACTGATTCTTTCTAATTTACTTCATACAGAAGGGGACTGTGTAAGATATGGAAAATAACAATGTCTGTTCTTTGTATAAATACTTTCAGTAACAAATACAAACTATCAAATATCATAATTCTGAGCCTAGAAACAATAACCAATGAAATATAAGCCATAGTACTTAATCTGATTTGTTGAAGGCAGGAATAAAAAAGAGAGCCAAAATTGATCCAGTTATTTCTGTCTTCCATGGTGTTGTCAGGGCCTTGTATTTCTCTACCTTGAACATTGAAGCAGCCCCAGAATCTTGGGATATAGAAATTAGGAAGGAAATACAAACTTTAAAATATTAACTAATTCAGTAGTACTGCAAGTAATGCATTTTATACAACAGTAAGGTGTTTAAATATGGCAAAGAAAACTTATGGAACAGGATTGGAAAAAAAATGATTGGCTAGGATGGGTCACATCCAGAAGCCACACATAAAATATCTCCTTCCATCTTTTATGTACCATTTAAAAGAAGACTACAGAGTTCAATCAAAAACTGTCTTTGGCTTTTAAAGTCAAGACATGATTCTTCACTCAATGGAGTAAACAAACCATTCATTTGCCAAGGAGTAAATGCAAAAAGGACATAAAGGTCTAATTGGTGTTAATAGGCAAGATCTTGTAATATATGTTTTTATATTTGTATTGTACATTTTTAAACTTCTTGTTTGCTTGCTTCCTCAACATCCCCACAAACAGGCTGTGAGCACCCAGCCCAGACAACCATGTGTACCAGTGTGATACCAGTGGCCCCTTCCAGAAGTTCCCTTCCTATTCTCCCCTGATCATGACCAGTAACATTCAAATGCACCAGTGAAATACCCTCACACCTTTCTTGTGTACTTCATCCTGCCCCAAGGCACTTGCCCATGGGTCTTAGTGCTCTCTACCTCCTCTACTCCTCTCTACCCCTCCTCCATACTCAGTGACTAAATAGGACTTGTGAGTAAAGTAAGCTTTTTTGTAGTACCTTCTAGCACACCATTAGAATTTTGATCCAGGTGGTTTCATTTTATTGTCTTCTCTCTGTAACGAACATACCAAGTTATCAAGATTTAAAGGCCACCTTTATAAGCCTCCCTCAAAAAGGTTATGGCCAGGCATCGTGGCTCACACCTATAATCTTAGCATTTTGGGAGGCCAAGGTGGGAGGACTACTTCAGCTCAGGAGTTTGAGATCAACCTGATCAAGAGTGAGACCCTGTCTCTACAAAAAATACAAAAATTAGCTGGGCAGGCATCATAGTGTGAACCTGTAGTCCCAGCTACTCGGGAGGCTGAGGCGGGAGGGATCGCTTGAGCCCAGCAGTGTGAAGTTGCAGTGAGCTATGACGACACCACTACACTCTAGCCTGAGCAGCAAAGCCAGGGCTCCCTCTAGCCCCCTCTCCCATAAAAGTCAGGTTAATAAAATATTTACCAAAAATGTGACTGAAGATTCTGCCTCTCTAAAAGATGCACTCCCCAAATTAAAGAAAATACTTGTCTTTTATTTCTGCAGCTATAGCAACATTAAAAACCAGAGCTTGAAAATTTGTGTCACTAACTTCCTTGGTCAGGAACTAACTAGCTTCTTTTCTTTTGGCCCTCTAAACCAAGCTGCCAGCAGTTGTAGCAAAGAAGGTAACCACAAAGGAGAACAAACAAGGCAATGGCCCAATGACACATAATCAGCAATGATACCAACACCTGGTTTTTTTTGGGGGGGGGGGGAGGCAAAGTCTCATTCTCTTGCCCAGGCTAGAGTACAGTGGTGTCATCATAGCTCATGGCAAATTCAAACTCCTGGGTTCAAGTGATCCTCCTGCCTCAACCTCCTGAGTAGCTGGGACTACAGGCACACACCACAATACCTGCCTAGCTAATTTTTCTATTTTTAATAGAGACAGGGTCTCACTTTTGCTTAGGCTGGTCTCAAACTCCTGACCTTGAACGATCCTCCCGCCTCAGCCTCCCAGAGTGCTAGGG
>VBSM01001562.1:43248340-43266167 GCA_008086735.1 Cheirogaleus medius | reverse complement strand
ACTCTGATTAACTTTTTCCTTCAGAAATAATTTTTAAAAAGTTTTAACACAGTAACCACTTGTGTCCCTGCTTTCTAAGAGATTACAGTACAGCCTCTGACCAACCCTGTTGTGCGGACAGACTAACCCCTCTGCCTAAACAACCGTCTTGCATATATAAACCACTGTCACAAAGGAAGAAAATGGCTGACTTAGCAAAAACAAAAGGAAAAAAAACCAACTTTTATGTACTTTAGAATGAAATTAAGAGACTACCCCAGCTAAATCATCTCTGTTAAGTACTGAATTACTAATACACACTTTTCTTTCAGTGTGCTGCTTATATTTTAATGTTTGCTTAGCTTTGTGCTAAGCACAAAGATCAGGTACTTTCAGTACTAGAGCAAGTAGGGAGTAGCAAGGAACTTGCTGCTGAAAACAAACACATTTTTCTATCAATTTGTGAAAAAGAACACACCATTGATAGGTTATTTCAGGCTAGAAATGTCTGAAAAGAAATATATTATGAATTTGAGACATATTCATAAAAATTCACAGAAAAAATGCTCAAGAAGAACAGACTTTATTTTAAACATAAAAGTTCTATTTTCTTGTGAGGCAGCAACAAGTGTTCAGGTACAGGGAGTACATAAGTACATAGTAACAATATCTATCACCATTAGAAATACTGTTTTTTGGGAGAATTGTTAGAAAGACAAAATTTTTAAAAATTGTGTTTTAAAAAGATTTATACAACTTCAACAGAGATGAAAGATGAAGAGTTTTAAAAAAACAAATTATATTCTTCAACAGGATTGTATAAACAAAATATTGTTTAGGGCTGCTCTGCTTATCAATTTAGGCAGAGTAAAACTTAAAGTGCAGAGATAAGTATTCTTAGCTTTATTTTGTAAATGCAGCACTTCCATTCCTCCGATTTTGAAACATCAAAATTCCAAGCATTAGGGAATGAATCTTTAGTTTAAAATAGATTTAGTAGTGGCGATTTTTCTTTTATTTTCCTTAACAAAAGAAAATCTTGACAATCCAGTCCTAATCTCAGACATAAAGAAGGTTATAAATTCTGCCATTTTTTATACTTTTTTCCAGTGAAAGCCAACCATTAAAATGGGAGAAAAAAGGCTTTCATGTTGTCAGATATTCCATAGTTAGCAAGAGCACCTTCTAGTAGACTGATTTGGACTGTGGTCATAAGTATAAGAAACATTTTAAACAAATTGAATAATCTAGTTTCGAAATAATTTTGGCATCCATGCTCACTATATTTAACCAAACAGTCAAAACTAGTATTTTAAAAAACATAATTGTTCACAAAAGCCATGACAAATAAGACTTACTCATGATCAGAAACAGTAAATTTATATGTTTTATCATTACATGGAAGAAACTGTTCAAGGATAAAAAAAACCCACAAAGATTGACGAAGTGAATAATAACCAGAGAATAGCTGCTTCTGTTGGAAGATACATGCCACCATTTCTTTGTCTTTTACTTGATGGAAGTAAATTTATTTAAGATTAAAAAAAATTAAATTATATTCCCATTGAAGCTATTCTATTTACCTTCTGTACATTTTACTACAGAATAATTATAGAGTATAATTTTAGAAAACAATATTATGCATTCTATTGAGTGTCACATTTCACTGGAAAGCTGGAGACCCATTTAAGAAAATCAACTGCCTTATTTAACTAAAGATTAAATAAAACAGCTGAATTGATGTATGGTTACTTTTTCTAAAGACTGATAAAGCTTATATGCTTAAAAAGTAGCCCTTTGGCACTGGCAGTTAGAGTTGTTTTGTACCTTGTATTTTTCCCCCTAAATCTCAGGCTCTATTTCTCCCAAACCCAAGGTATATGTCTGGTAGCCATACAATTCATTCACCTGCAGATTCACGTTTGCCTTATAACCAAATAATAAGCTAGAAGTTCTAGTTATAAGACTGTAAATAATAAATCTGAAACTTGTTCTTCCATTCTGATTTTAAATTACTTTAAGGATATATCAAACTCTACAGAAAGATATGAATTGGACAAATGTACACAACAGAGTAAAAGTGAAAACTTGTTTACAAGTGGCATTCTAATTGTAAAATACCCTTGAGACTAGTGGGGATGGAGACAGAACAGAAGCATAAGGCAAAGAAAACACAGATTTAACTGGATTCAAGTAATAAAAAACTGAGGGTTTTTTTAAAAAGTTTTTAACTACTTCTTTCCCCATTTATAGCAACTCACCTGATTTCAGTTTTACTTTTTCTTCTATACTCAGATAGGGCGAATACTCACGTGGTGAAATGGTAAAGTCAAAATGCATAACAAAGAAGGCAAAGAATCAACGTTCTCAATCAGAAAATGTAGACACCAAATAACTGAGCTTTTATTGACTTAGAAGCCATAATATACCAGCTCCGAGTATAAGTTAGTTTTGGATGGAAAAAGTACCAAAATTCATCTATCTTACCAACTAAAACCTGACAGATTTATTCAAATGTTTGAATTTATCTGATTTACCTAAGTATATCCCCATTTAAAAAGTAACAGGGCTTATTTTAAATTACTTAGATGTTTTAGTTTTAAAGGTGCATGAGTATAGGAAGTCCTTTCAAAAGATTTATTGCTACCCCTAGGTTTTCCTTGATGGAATATGTCTGGACAAGCTGACATATTAACCTTCTAAACTGTGTCCCTTTTATAAGGATTTAAAAACTTTTTTTCTGCCTATAATATTTATAGGAACAGTAAATTATTGCATCATAAGGTAGTATATGAAGATATGAAAAGGATGCTTTTTCATCAACACTGTTCGCTGAAACTCATTTTTAAAAAGGGCTGCTCCTTAATCTCACTACTGTATACCCAGAAATGAAATACTATAGTTATGTGACACTGGCAGTGATTTGTATGTATTAGGATGAGCCCTAATCCAGAAGTTTTCAAAGGTACCTGTTGCTTATGCTCCAAAGCTCTTGTCTCTTTTCCCCAATGGAATGTTGGAGGGGAAACCAGCAAAATCTGTAGGCAACAAATCTCAGTGCCAATCACCATAAAGAAAATGTCAGTTGCAAGATTCTGTGGCCACGGATCGCTATTCAATGGATTACACTCCTGGCAAACTACTAACCCCCACCAAATCCACAAGACAACAACATCACAAAAGCAAAGGAGGAAATCCATGCACAGCCATTTTAGGATCTCTTGGGGCTATGATACAGTGATGATTAACAGAATGATACCTGTGGTGAAGGAAGGAGATTGTGTGACATATACTTCACAGAAAACCAAAGGGACTCCTTACTCTTAGCTAGCAGTCAACACTGGGTAGTTTCCTTTTGGCTCACTGACTTAAAACAAGTTCCAATATGGGTGAGAACATATTAAAGCACTTGTCTTCAGACTATAATTTCCTGACCCTATGGTGAAATGTGCACAGGAATAGTGAAGAAAAAACAGTTTTACAAATATTTCACCCAAAGCACAAACTTGACATCAAAAAACATAAATCACATAATGTACGAATATTGCTTTTTATCTCTTTTTATATATACTTGTTCAATGCATTTACCATCAATCCTTGTTTGGGAGAATAACATAGTCATGAGATTAAGATTGCTGGGAAAAATTGTCAACAATCCCTTTGGTCCCAAAGCTGAAAATAGCCAAGAAAAGCACACATCTAGAAACAAAACAGAGGCCACCAAAGAATCTTTTGAACATCCCGTTTGCTATGTTTCGGAAAACGTAACATTGGTATTATAAAATAGTCATTTTCATATAAAAGATGGTTCCTGCAGCATCATTCATGTCTCTCTTCGGGAATTATGTTTGCAAGAATCAGGTTTTATGTGTTTGTTTTTTTAAATAAGTCTAATTTGAAAGCAAAAAACAATGTGATACTGTCCTTCCAAAGTAAAGAACGAGACCTTTCTTGTTTCAATCAGTGCTTTAAGAAAAAGCAGGCTAAGCACTGAGGGTTGGCCTTCATGAGTGCAGCAGAGCTGTCAGAGGGGCTGTTCTTCCAGAAGCCTCACTGTCACATGTCACTGGAAAGCTGGAGCACATCAGAGATAACTGTGAGCACATGATGCCATTATAGTCAAATGATCCGAGGACGTTCTCAGTTTCCCAGAACAATGGCCATGTAGCGCTGGAACCTACCCTTCAGCTTCCTCGATTGGTTCTGGTGGTGGCAGTAGAGAAGGTGATGGCATGACTGTACTTGTTCCTCGAGAGACTCGGTCTTGCTCTGTGTTTGTAGACAGGGAGGCCACAGCAATAGGCTGTAGTAGAGTGGTTGTCATGCCAGTGGTGACTGTCAGGCTATGGCCAGAACCCTTGAGGGTAAGATCTGGGGTGGGAAGGAGTGGCTTGAGGATGCTGACAAGGCAGAAAGCAGAGCCGCTTTTTGGAATGAAATTCACTTTGTTTTTGTCAGGACAGTAAAAGGCTGGGATTTCGTGAAGCTGTTTTGGCCTAGACATAGAACAGACAACTCAATACTTTTAAGTCACTAAACACTAAAAAAAAAAAAGCTCTTTTATTTTTTAAACAAATAGATAACTTATAGATACATAAAAGCGATATAAAACTCAAGCTATGTCTGTCGAAAGCTTAAAATGCCAAGGGCCAAAGTACTATTAGACATATGACTCAAATATGTATCTTAGAATGCCAGAGGGACCCCATTCATCATTGATGCTTTCAGTTCCCTGCAGAGCCCTGTTATCATGCAGGGGCTCAGGCTGATGACCACTGCATTTCAATGAAGACCTAAGACAGCCAATGCAATAACCAATTTCCTAAAGCAAAAGAAAAACTAGATGTTTAAAGACAAAAATGTGATCCACTACCATTTATCCAAGACCTGTACTATTCTAAAGGGAGATGGCAAGGAAATTAAAGATATACAATGTCCACCTTTTGTAAGTTCTACCACTGCATGACTAAACTTTAGCAGACATGGGTTTTCTCTTCAAGTGCTCTTAAAAATCTCTTTGATTGAAACTGTTAATTCTTTGAATTAACTGTGGTTTTCTGAGCAACATAATGTAAATGTAACATCAAAATAAAAACTCCTTTGCTTTTTGAGTTTTTACTGAAGCCAAATTCTTCTGCTTCCAGGTCCTCCTGAAAATTAATCCAAATTACTGAAAAGGATACTGGTGTTAATGGTATTCCATGAAAACTAAAAATATTTTAAAATTATTAAAATGACATGGGAATGCCACAAAATTAGAACAAAATTAAGGTGGGAGAACCTAAATAAATCAAGACAGGTTGATTCTCATCTCTCCCAATGATGATTCAGTCCAATAAAAATCCAGGTGTGCTGAGTATGCACAAGGTTCTGAGGACACAAAGATGAAACAATCAATAAGGAAGAAACAGACTAAATTTATAGTTCTTAGGAGGAGGTGGAGGGGGGTGCTGGAGACAGAACTGTATTTCAACATAATTGTCTCCTTTATAATCTTGTTTTATGCATTCAAAACATTATTCAGAAAAGGGATCCATAAGTTTTACCAGACTGCCAAAGTTGTCCACAGCATAGAAGTTAAGAACTCTGTAAGACAGACTGGTAGACATGGTAACAAAGGTGTATAAAAAGTTTAGAGGTAGCACAAAGGGGTGGATAACCTGTGGCCAGGAGGAAAAGGGAGAGTTTGGCAGGAAGAACATCTGAGTTAGGTTTTGAAGAATGAGTGAACAGACATGGGAGTGGGCACCAAAAAGATGTGTGTTCCAAGTAGACAATGATTAAGTGGGCAGATTTCACTGATTAATAGTGAACAATACCCATGGGTAGCTTTGACAAATATAATAATTTAAGAACAAGGAACAGTAGATCATTTAAGTTATGTTTTTACTTGTACACTATTCTTTCTTGAATATGATGGAAACTTAATAGGTTGAGTACTTTCAGTGCCACAAGAATATTTGGATGTATTACTGATAAGAACAACACACATTCCTCTATTTTTATCATTTGAGAGTATGGTTGTAAATTCTTTAAAAAAGACAGGAGATTGAGGTTATATTTCTATAGTTAAATGATGCTTGAATTTTCCTTTGAAGACAGAGTTATTGGAGATTAACTTTCATTCTTATAGAATAAAAAATTTCTCATAGGGAAAAAGGCTAATTAATTTGAACATCCCCAACCAAATGAGGCCTAGGTTTTTAATTAACTAATTTATTTGTGTGAGGTTATCTTGTTAAAAATGGCTTAAGACATGTGGCTGCTAATAGATCTCTAGGATGAAACTTCACATTTCTGAAATACAAAGAAATTTCTTGACTCTGATAAAGCTCTTGTTGTGGAACTGTTTTTTTTGTTAATGACAAGAATTTAAAACCCATTTAATTTCCTTGTTGCTTTCATGAAAACAGGCTTATGACATACCTCACACAAAATAACGTAAACAGTAATAACTTGTCTAACTGATCAGATCAAAGCTGCAAGTACTAACATTACTTCAAAGCATTCTTTCAATTTAAGAACCATACAAAGAAGAAAAATCTCAGAACTGGTTTTAAACTTTTCCTTTTCCTTAAGCAGTTATTCCAAAAGGATTGGGCTTTAAAATAGATTCGACTAAGAGAAAATATAGAGGTATTAAGAAATAGCTCTATATTGCAAAGAAGCCATAATATCTAGGAATCTAAGGTCAAGGAGTTCATTAGCTGTGGATCAGGAGTGCAAATTTAACTTAATTAAAAAGGTTAAGTGCAGATGGCATAGCTATAGTAAGGGCTATGGTATACATCAAAAAGAATACAGAGATAGAAGTGCAAAATCTGATTTTGCCCTTTCTGGGCCCAACTCAAATTACCTATTTTTGTCTAGAAACCAGAGATCAGCCCTTACCTCATCCCAAACCCCAGTTCAGGTCCAATTTACTACTTGAAACCCAAAGTAAGACTTAGAGAGAAAGGTATTTTTATTTTTTTTAAGACAGAGTCTCACTCTGTTGCCCGGGCTAGAGTGCCGTGGTATCAGCCTAGCTCACAGCAACCTCAAACTCCTGGGCTCAAGCGATCCTCCTGCCTCAGCCTCCCGAGTAGCTGGGACTACAGGCATGCGCCACCATGCCCAGCTATTTTTATATATATATATATTTTTTTTTTTTTCAGTTGTCCAGCTAATTTCTTTCTATTTTTTTTTAGTAGAGATGAGGTCTCACTCTTGCTCAGGCTGGTCTTGAACTCCTGAGCTCAAACGATCCACCCACCTTGGCCTCCCAGAGTGCTAGGATTACAGATGTGAGCCACCGTGCCCAGCTAGAGAAAGGTATTCTTAAAAGAATGATTAAACAAGCTAAAATTTTAAATAAGGATCCATGATCTACCTTTGCTGCTTTAATGCTACTGTGTACAGTGGTTTCTGCTCTAATTTTGACATAGCTTAGGGCAAAACAAAACTAACTTTTTTTAGATTTGAGTAACTTGTTTTATTGATAGAAGGTTAAAATTACCTCTAAGAAATCCACTCTTGGGTTACTACTGATAATTTGTCTTTGGAACATAATTAAAGTATTAATAGATTTTTGTGTGCTACACATCCTTTACACCAGTGAAATTTATGATAAACCTTACTTCTAAAAAAAGAATAGGTTTGCTTAATAACAAATCAATGTGCCATAAAACACGGTAATGTGTTAGGGTTTATATTACATTTCTTTGATGTAGTTATCCACATACACATCAGCTTGTTTTTTTTACACTCCCTTTAGATACAAATAACATTGCAGTATATACCTCAGATACTAAATCCTGAGAAATTTTCCAAATGCAATAGTCTAAGGCAGGTACCACGAGACACTAACCTAATAACAAATATTCAAAATCATTTAGAAAAGAAAAATTCAAATTGCTTTTGAGCCAATCAATCATTTCTCTAAACTTAGGCAAATCCTAATTGTCAATGAGTAAATCAAATAGCCCAACTCTAAAAAGGTACATTTGGGCCAACTGATTTTTACTTAATAGATTGACCCCATTTCTGCTTTCTGGTTCCAAAACAGCAACATAGAAGCAAAGCTGGCTTCCCTTTCCCACCACAGAAAACCAAAAACAAATATATAGTGCTGAGATTATCACCAGCAATATCCTAGAACTCAAATATGAGGATGAGACACTTCCCAGGATCACAGAGAAATGAAAACAACTCCAAGCACATGGTAAGAGAATAGGACTTCCATATCTGCAGCACATCACCTCTTCCCCATTCTGCCCAGCACCAAGCATACAGAAAATTTCCCCCCAATTTATAGAAATTTCCAGTTTCTATACTGGAAAAAGACTGAGGTAGACAACCAGTTTCCCCACCATCCTGGGTTCCCTGGCAAGAGACCTGTCCCTGCCTTAACCCACAGGAAGCATCATGAGTGCCAGAAGGGAGAAATATCCCTGAGGATATGCAGAGACAAAGTGGAGAGGTAGGACTACCATTTCCAGCCCTAGAACCTTTGCTCTGTAATTAAGCCAAAGGAGACACTGAGTGGCTGTTAAGTAGCAACACACTGTAGGAGGTATGTTCCACAGGTCCCATGGGCACAAACCCCTAGTGAGTCTTCCCTTGCATTGCTACAATATCCCCTTTGGTAGAGGCTGCACTCCAATCACTTACTAGAGCCATGGCAAACCTCTGCTTAAGGTGCTACCTAGAGCCAAAAAGAGCCAGCAACCTAGCAGTAAAGAATCTCTAAGCAAATATATCCACTACAAACCAAAACAAGCCAGACAGAGAAGACTGGCATAACTAACTAACCCTTCAATGCAAAGACAATAGATGTACATCCACAAGAAACAACAAACAAGGAACCATGACCTCCCCAAATGGAAAAAGTAAGGAACCAGTGACTGATCCTAACGAGATGGTGACATGTGAGTTCCCTGACCAAGAATTCAAACCAGCAGTTTTAAGGAAACTCAGTGATCTCCAAGATAACACAGAAAACCAATTCAAAAATTTATCAAAGAAATTTAACAAAGAGATTGAAATAATTTTATAAAATCAAACAAATCTTGGAACTGAGAAATATACTTGTGGAACTGAAAAATTCATTAGAGGCTCTCAATAGCAGAATGGATCAATAAGAGGAAAGAAATCAGTGAGCTCAAAGACAGGCTATTTGAAAATACACAGAAGAGAAAAAAGAATGAAAAGGAATGAAATCTGCCTACAAGATATAACTGGTATTCAAGAGGGAGGTGAGCAAGAGCAAGGGGTAGAAAGCTTATTCAAAGAAATAATAACAGAAAACCTTCCAAAACTTGAGAAAGAAATAAAGGTACAGGAAGGTCGGAAAACACCAAACAGATTCAACCCAAATAAGACTATCCCAAGACATATAATCAAACCCTAAAAGGTCAAGGACAAAGAGAGGAGCCTAAAAGCAGCAAGAAAAAAGCAGCAAATAACATATAAAGCAACTCCAAATCATCTGGCAAGACTTTTCAACAGAAACTTTACAGGCCAGGAGGGAGTGGAATAACATTTTCAAACTGCTAAAAAAATGAACCCGTTTCTCAAGAACTCTCATGAAAAGGTATAATTCAGTATTTTCAAATTGAACATAAAAATCATCTAAGGTCAAAGACGTAGAACTTGGGTCCAATCTCCATATTTATTGATTCATTAAGCCTAGGATGAGACCTGGGAATCTGCAGTTTCAATAAATTCCTCAGGTGATTATGATGCAGGGAGTACAGGGAACAAATCTGCAGAAATACTGGCTTAAACTCTCAGCTAGCACCAGTTAAAACTTAAAGGCTGACGTGGTTTAAAAAAAAGAAAAACTAAAATAAGCAGTTGCTAAAACAAGAGTTTTCAATTACTGTCACAGAAGCAGATACGAGACTGACAGCTGGTGTTTCCCAGTAGAGAAGTTGAAGGGATTCAAAAACAATGTTCTTTGTGTGGCAAGATTATTCAGAATTTAGGTTAAAGGAAGCACTGACAGGAGAGCATATGAGAGAAATAAGAGAATGCCATATTTCAAATCACTGCAAGATCTTCACAACAGAGGAAAAAGACAAACTGTGTGAATTGGAGGAGGCTGGACAATTACCATGTTGTATTGCAGGTTTCACAGTAAGAAAAAGCCAAAAGGTGCAGCCACAGTGAGATGACATGGTATAGGCTAATAATTATTGTACCCCAAATTATGTTCTATGACCTGATTTGCAAAATCTCATCATACATACCTCAAACTCTATAGTCATCACTTGTAAAGCAAGGAGCTATAGCTGCTGAAAACATGAGGCTGTATACTTTCTTGGTAAATTGTGAGTTTAAAAAGGGAGTAGCTGACAGAGTACCAGCCAACAAAAGCGTGAGAGTATAAGAGATCACATACCAATGGCACCAGACACCCAGATACTACTGTTATTTTAAAATTCTGCTTCTTACATTATTTTCATCACAGTGACATGATTCTATAAAGTAATAGAATTATCGCCTATACTTGGTAGAAGAAATATTATTTATTTTTAAAAGTTTTTTTTTTTTTTTTAAAGAGATAGTATCTTGCTATGCTGCCCAGGCTAGCCTCAAACTTCTAGACTCAAGCTATCCTCTCACCTCAGTCTCCTCAGTATCTGAGACTTACAGGCATGTGACGCCACATCTAGCCCAATTATTTTTTTAAATTGTTTAAAGAACTGGAGATCAAAAGTGGACAAAAACTGAAGGGGATCTAATCCTTAAAAGAAAGGAGCCATACTGGGTGAAGTCCATTGTCTATCCTAAATAAACACACTATTAAATTCAATGTGTGAAACTTGACCAAATTTAGGTTAAAAAACGACAGCCACAGAAGATACTTTGGGGACAATTGAGCAAATCTGAATAACAATTGTGTATCAATTGATATTAAGTATTATCATGGAGTACTGTGGTTACTTTTAACAAATACTACAAAATGTTAGCAATTATATAATCTGCGTGGTAGATATACTATCGCTATACTATTCTTTCAGCATATTTGAAAATTCTTGCAATAAATTTTTTTTTAGGGGGGAGAATACTTACGAGCATTCCTCAAAGACTTTGACCCTTTCACAGCCCTCAGGAGGTTCCCTTTTGAACATGTAACTGTTGTTAGGTTTTGGTGAGGTTGCATATTTGGGCAAAGGAGAGTTGTTCCCATTCTCTGCAAGAAATGACACACTAGATTACTAAAAAATACTACTACATAAAAGCATAGCCATACTATATTTAATTGTTCTTTCATCACTCTCCCCTGGCCATGAACTACTTAAGGGCAGGAACAGTGCTTTATCAACATCACCCCAGTATCAAACATGATTCCTGGTAGAAAGGAGATAATTAATGCTTACTAAATAAATGCATAAACATATAAAAGATTTTTATTTCTTTTCCATTTATAATTATCATAGCCTAGGCCTATATCACTTAATCCTTGGTACTGAACTGACTGTGTATATATGCCATATCACAGTAAATACACTCAAATGCCACTTTCATTTTTCCCAGTTCAAGTATCGGAAATGGTTCTTCGTTGTTGGCTGATCATTAAGTCTTGGCCTGCCCTGCTCTTCAGAATTTCTCAATTTGATTTCTCTGCTCCTCTGGTTATAATCTCTGTTCCAGGTAGTTAGCCACTGTGTGCCAAACATTTCCTTTTGCCTATGAACTTCCCCTTACCTAAAGGGGGTAAGTTCTGTTCATTTTCCAAAACTTCCTTCAAAGTTTGGCTCAAGGTTTCTGAAATCTTTCCAAATTAACCCTACCAGAGAAAACACTTCTTTACTCTTGATATTCCTGTTTGGTGTTAATGTACTCAGTTTACACTATATTAACTTAAAATTTCTGATCTGTTTCATAACTTCTAAATTTTCAGTCTGTGTCAACTAAGTTATAAACTCCTTGCTGGCAGTAGCACCGTGGCCCTGTTTTCTTACAAAAGAAATTCATAGAAGCCAAGCAGCTACCAGCTTCCTAAAAATCAATGCAGCGGGACACAAAATCTGTTGAGTTTATTTAAGGAGTTCCTACATGTTATTGATTTTAAAGTAGAAAGTATGAGAAATCCAGGGACAGGCTTTAATAGCTATGTTTTATCTGACCAGAAGCTAGCAAGAAAAGGTCCAAATAACAACAGTTTACAACTGTCCATAGTTTAAAGCGATTTCTTTAGTGAATCTTCTATCTTTTGTACTTGCTATGGTTTCAATGATGTAGGTGATTAGTAGTAATGGCCAGTCATAACAGTGGAGGATTTTAAAACATTCAACACACTGTATGTAAGTTCTAATGAAATGACTACTGAACTGAGCTTTAGAATGTATAAATAAGTGTCATAATATTGTTTTCAAATACATAAAATAACTAGGATTAGGCTAACAACATATTGCCCTGATATAGACAGATAAAAAGATCATATTTGTTTTTGTTTTTGTTTTTTTTGAGACAGAGTCTCACTTTGTTGCCCAGGCTAGAGTGAGTGCCGTGGCGTCAGCCTAGCTCACAGCAACCTCAATCTCCTGGGCTCAAGCAATCCTACTGCCTCAGCCTCCCGAGTAGCTGGGACTACAGGCATGCGCCACCATGCCCGGCTAATTTTTTCTGTATATATTTTTAGTTGGTCAATTAACTTCTTTCTATTTTTAGTAGAGATGGGGTCTCGCTCAGGCTGGTTTCGAACTCCTGACCTTGAGCGATCCGCCCGCCACGGCCTCCCAGAGTGCTAGGATTACAGGCGTGAGCCACCACGCCCGGCCTTATTTGTTTTAAAAGGTAAGAATATTTATAATTAATATTTAAACTGCTTCTCTCTCCAGGTTATTTTTAAGGTACCCAAGTACTCTCCAACTTTTACATCAGGCTTGCTTTGAACACTCTTCCTGCATCAATAAAAATCAGTATAACCCTTGTTAGAAACATCGCTAAGACAGATCCTAAAAAACAATAACTAGAAGGCTTTGTATATAATTAGAAAGTATTACGGTAATAAAATCGTGACTAGTAAGGTGAAAGAGAACAAAGTGCATCTCAGGACAAGGATTCATCTCATTTATGACAGAAAGAATGTTTCTCACTAATAAGGAAGTTATTAACAAGTGCAAAAGTAAGTACAAACAAAAAAGCCCATAAACCCACCCAACTAGACTATCAACTGAGCACTACAGTAAAACCTACTGTTTTATACTCCAATTTTCTTAAACCTATGCTTTGAAAACATTACCCCAGTAGCCTCAAATGTATGTGATCTGCTAGAAAATGAAGAGAATAAATGACAAAATAGGTGGTGTTTAGTTATCATCGAGTAACAAATTCCTCCAACATTGCACCTTTATCTCTGGGGTCAACAAGCAGGTCATCAGCTGAACAAGGGCTCTCCTCGCTACCTTCGTTGGAAATGGTGAGGAATGACGTGGGAGACACAGACTGAGAGCGGCTGCTGTCGTTGCTTCCCTTGTCTGCCCCGCCAGGGGTCTGTGTGTCGATGCTGCGTGTGCTGCTACTTCTCTGTACAAGCGGGGGTGGAGCACGATGGCCATCTGGAATATCTTGTGGCTATTATAAAAAATTTTAAACATACGTATATTTACTACTGATTTTGAAAGTCACCAATAATGTACCCAATGTCAACCATCCCGTATAGTGCCAGAGACTCACAAATCAGAAATCTCTTCCTACTTATTAGCCCTTTGTGTTGTTTGTTAGTGACATCCCTGTCTAATCTGACTCCCCCAACTGAGTGGTCTTGGGTGAAGACTTTGTATTCCCAGGGCCTGGCATACAGCAGGCGGCCAATGCTTGTAGAATAAATTAATTGTGCTGAATTGCTTATCATATACTAAATGTTATTTTTCTTTTAATTTTTTTTCTTTTTTTTTCATTTATTTCCAAAGACAGCTGACTCATAAATGTTATTTTTAAAATTATAAAGGAGAGCCATGGTAAAAAGGAGAAATCTAGGTGTAACACTAGGTTCCATATTGGAGGAAAAGGTTATCCAGAGCATGAACTAGTGATACTTAATGCCAGGCCCCCGTTACCTTTCTGCCCCTACCTGCTCCCCCAAACACGGTTTTTTCAAAGAAATTTCCCTAAATGAGAGAAAGTTAATCACAGCAGTGCTAATTATAGGGGAAAATGAAGGAGAGACTCAGAGGAAAGCTTGTGTTGTTCACTTAGCAGGGAAACCAACTTCCTGTACATCTTTGATTCATTTACCTTTATTACATCAGGGAAAGTTTACCCCATCATGAAGAACAGAGGAGACAGTGTGGGGAGTTGTGTTTTTTCTAAGCAAAATCAACTTTTTATCTTAATGGAGGGGATCTTAAGCATTAACGAAATACTTAAGCATCAAACTCCCTAATTCCTCCCTCACTAAAGAATGAAAGCTTAGATAAATATACTGTGACATGGTTTTTAAGCCTAAACAATTTTTCTCACTCTTACATATGATCCATTCTCTTGAGTATCCTAGTTAAGCAGAAAGAGCAAGAAGATCATTTCTAACCGTACTTCATGATGATAGAGCCCAGCATGTCAACCAAAAACAATAGTAACTGACAATCAAACAACAAGGAACAGGTAGATTCATGCTTAGAAAGTATTTAATGTTATGTAATACACTCCTGCAAAATTAGTAAGCTAAACTTTTGTTGAATGGAGTTATAATAAATGAGAAGTATATCACCTGTCTAGTGATTTTTAAATACAGATAAACAAAAAATATTTTCTGTTCAAGGATCCAAATTTAAGTCAGATCAGTTGCCTTTTTGAGATGCAAAGGAATGTATACTTTTCATTCACTGGTCCAGGTCAAAGTTTTTCAAAAAAAGATACATTTTAATTCTCTCTTATCAAGAAAGAAGAAACCTAAATAAATATGCAAAACGAAACTGTGAATTTTTTAATAGTTAGAAGGGTTCACATGTAAGGATGATTTTAAGATATAAGATTACTTACTATAAGCTGCTCTTCCTTTTCCCCAGTCTCTTTAATTATTATTTCAATCTCCTGATTCAATCCTTCCACACTATTCCGGAACCGGGAGCCTGTCGATTTGGTGATAGGAATTACTGGAATAAGTGCACTCTTTGGAACAGGAGTCTTAAGAAAACGGGGTGGAGAGGAGAACAAGAGAATTTTAACATTACCTTTTAATTATCTAGATTGAAGTGTAATTCCAGCAGACATAAGTCAACAATAAATCAAGGTAAAATTTGCAGACCTCACAAAAAGTGTGAGTAACCAAACCTGCTCCTTTAGCATATATGAAATATAATTTAAAGCCCAAATCCCAGACAATCAAGGTAGAATTTTGGAAATTTATTCACATCTGTGATGGACTAAAAAGGGAACAAGGATATAAGAATACCAAAAGAATGTCAATCTCAGAAATTCTTTCATGATCATCACAGAGTTCAGATTTCAGAACATAACTTTAAACTCTCCTAGTGACACAATTATCTATATTCCAGAAAAGAAACAAAAAAATGGTTTACCAAAAAGGAAAAATATTTTGGTTAGAAAAACAAAACCACTTCCAAAATCCATGTATAGTATTGAGATTAAAGAAATGAAAATAACTTCCCTGTGAAATTTAATTATTTATATCTTTGTTGCAATGATTTAAATATGCTTTGTTCAGGAAAGAAAATGATACAATTCATTTTTCTTCTTTTTCTAAAGCCTATGTCTAATTTTTAAAACTTGAAAGTGTTTTCATTGTCACAGTATTACTTCTGAAAACAAATAACTGATTACATAATTACAGGATATTCCTTGGTTTCCTGACAAGATACTCAAAATAAAACGTTAAACAAACATTACAGAGGTATCTACCAGTTGATAGCAACAGTGCCCTAGAAGATCACCTTGTTTATCACTCTGCTGTCTGGCAAGGAAAGGTGATTTACCCATCCTTTACTGAGAAACGCTTCTTTGAAAAACTTCTTTCAGGGGGAGGTGGGCAAGGAGACAAAGGTTAACAAGGCCCTTAGGCAATGGTCATAATTTAGATTCATTCCAAGATAACCTTGTCACCTGATGAACAGAACTAAGTGTTAAATCTGTATTTCTTATCTTTTACTCCTGCTCACCTTTATAATTGAAAAAAAATTAAACATAACACAAAAGAATCCTTGGAAAACATAAAAACTTTCTCAGAAAAAAGCCAAGTGGAAGCTCCACTCTGAAGTGCTGCAGAAACACGTCTTTACTACTCAGTTAGTGCTAGTGGGCCTTTGAACATGAACGTGGGACACAGCAACCTACCCCATGGTTTGAGAATGAAATGTGAGGACACTGGGCACAGTGCCTAGCCCATAATGGACGAATGCTCAGTAAATAGCAGTTACAATTTTTATTTTGTATTTTCCCTATTATATATTTTATTCTTAAAATAATTCTTTCTTGTCTTTTCACATTTTTCCAAGTCTTATTTATTTTCTTCGACATATGGTATCTCTGAACTAATTTTTCCCTTTAAAAAATTCCTGTTCCCACATTTCCCTATAACTCAAGCTTCTCATATTATTTATTCCCTTTTAACGTCCATCTCTTTTTTTCTGTTCTCGCTTCCAATTTTAGTATCCACTATCAAAGGAAAGAACATGAAAATCTCAAGTTTAGATGCTGTTTAGGTGTTTTATAGAGCAAATTTCTATAATTAAAAAAATTTCAATTCCCCTATCTTTGAGTAATTCTCTGCAGTGTTAATCTTTGGAGCAATGATATACCATTTCCAAGACAACATTTTGAAGAAAATCTTAGCCACATCCATGTATCTATTCTTTTGGTCTAGTTCATTCTATCTGAACACACATGTACTGGTTAGATCCTTTCACCTTTGTAAGTGGTGACAACTCTACATCCAACTTGGCTGGTGGCTAAAGCACAATCAGTGTCATAGATCCTGGTCAGAAAATAAAACTCTAGCTCACTAACATTCCATATGTATAAAAATTTGTGTTTATAATATGACCTGTAGTCAGCTAAGTTATACATTTCAAGTAAAATAGAGTGGTCTATAAAGTAAGAATGATGACATTTTTAAAAGCTGAATGGTGCAATTACTTTGCAAATTTACAAATAGAAAACTATGGGACTAAAACTTGACCTATATATTTTCAAAGGTTTAGCTCCCATATTTCTTTTGGTTCTCCCTGTCCTCAAATAAAAACAGAAATACTACATGCAGGAGAAAAAAACCACACACACCTAATTTCACAATATTTTCTGTTCTACCTGTTGAAACAAGGGTTCATCTACCCCAGGCTCTTCACCAAAACACAAAGTTGAAGAACCTTTGTCGCTTAATGTTTATTTGACCAAAGCATGCATATACAACAGGCACACACATATTTATATTTAACATGGAAAAAACAAAGACTGTTCCCCCAAAATATCATAAGTAAGCTACACCTGGGTAGAGAAATTACAGGTGATTTTTTTCTTTTGGATTATTTTTCTACAGTCAACTGGTGGGAGGAACCATGTCTTATTCATCTCTTTATTGCCACTGCTAAGCATGGAGCCCAGAACATACAAGATGCTTGTCTGACAAGGCTGATATTATGGACTAAATGTTTATATCCCCCCAAATTCATGTGTTGAAGCCTTAACTGTCAGCGTGGCTATATTTGGACATGGGTAAGGCAGTAATTAAGGTTAAATGGGGTCATATGGGTGGGGGGCCCTGATCCAGTAGGATTAGTGTTTTTATAAGAAGAGAAACCAAGGCTGGGCGTGGTAGCTCATGCCTGTAATCCTAGCACTCCGGGAGGCCGAGGCGGGAGGATCGTTCCTACCTCGGAGTGATCAGGAATTCAAGGTTAGG
>VBSM01001562.1:43232849-43244196 GCA_008086735.1 Cheirogaleus medius | reverse complement strand
AAAAAAAAAAAAATTTTTTTTTTGCTTTTTTGAAAAATGAAAATCTGCTGTGTGGTAGGCAAGTAGGATGGAAAAATGTCTGTTCAGCAATTCAACAAAAATTCATGACAGAAAAATGAGCCAGAAACCATAATATAACCAAACAGAGGTAAAAACTCAGAATGGTAAAAAATTAGGAAGCACCTACAAAAAAAGCTTTCCTATCTTAAGGCCTTTTGATTGGGGGCCTCCACATGGCCTTGATTCTTCTTGTCCTGTCACCATCACTTTATATCTGTTTTTCAGTGATCACTGTCCTCTCATGTGGTATCCATTTTTTCTGCTCTTCTAAGCTACAGCTATATATTGTGTAATAAGGGTCACAGCTTCACCTTGAAATGGCAAAAATGAATAAATAGATAGATAGATAGATAGATAGATAGCAATCATGATGTTCTGGACTGACATCCAAAGATTCCAGTGCAGAGCAGCAATTTTCCTTTTTAAACTGCAATGCACCTCTCATTTCTCAGATGAAAATAGGTTTTTTCCATTTTCTACCTCACTATCCCTTTGCTCTCAAACCCTCCTAGGCTACTACAAAACTATAGTGTCCTCAGCCCAGATGAAGAAATAAGAAAATCCTATGGGAGGGCTTTCTTGCTCGAATCTATACCAGCCAGAAAATACCTGAACAATTTTTTAATTCTCACCTCAAAATTAGTGAAGACACTGGTTATCTCCCACTCCTCTGTTGCTAACATCTGACTCTAATACTCAATCAAACAATTCTGAAATGTGTTAGCTCTATTTTCTAATGAGATTGTTTCTTGAAATACTCCTAAAGAGTATTTCATTTTAAGCATCTGAGGGCTTTATCATTTTTGGAGACCACTGACATGTGAAAGATTTTCTCCTCTAAGAAACTCTGCAGTGTTTATTTTTCCTAATGAATAATACTCCCTGAATTTCCAGGAAAAGAAACATGAAAAAAAAAAGTAAGAATTCTTTTCTAATGGTAAGCCCAAGAAAAAAGATCTTTTGTGGCTATATAAGATCTCTTTTTAACTAATGGCTATAGACTATACCACTAAGAACAATATTGTCCCTTAATTGTTAAGGGATACTAAAGGAATTTCCCAGTAAAAATCATCTTCTATATATCATGAAATCCAGGCAAAATACTGCAATAACTTGTAAAAAATTTACCAAAAAAATCAAAGAATCCCAAAATATTCAAACTTCTTAATAACAGAAAAACCTATCCCTAGAAAAGAATAGATAAGCTTTAAGCACAAAGAAACTGGATTCAACTAAATAATCAAAACTAGGAAAATGCTCTACAGAACACAAGACATTAAAAATGAAGCATGTGTAATAACAACATAAACATTTTTCCATGTTAAATAGAAAAAGGCAGAATATATAATCTAACATAGGATATGCTTTCAATAAGGAGTGTAAAGAAAAAAACACTAGAAGAAAAAAAGTCAGGAATAGCTGTCTTTAGAGAGTGAGACTCTGGAAAATTTTTTTCTATTAAAAAAATAACGGCTTTATAGAGATAATTTTTCTATTTGACTTTTTTTAGTTCCTAAAATTTCCATAATGAACATGCAAATACTTCTATAATAACAGCTTTAAAAACTTTAATAAAAAATGGCAGAGAAATCAAGTCTGCTCTTCTTTTGTATTAAGATACTTTCTTAAAACGCTTAAGAGACTGAAAACTTACTATGTGCTGAAAATTGCATTTAGTGTTTTATAACATTTTATCCCATTTAATCCTCAGGACAACACAACAGATAGAGGAACTTCATACTTCTAGCAAGCAATAGGGCCCAGATTCTAGGCTAAACAGTCTGACCTTAGAGCACCTGTGCACAATCTCTATACCGTTAAATGACCTCCTAGTTTATTTTTTTGGTTCTTTCTAAGCATCTAATCCAATTTACTATTTCCAGGCAATTATATTTGTATTTTATGTATTTACCTGTTTTTTATGTTGGTAGATGCTTTTATAATAGCTTTATTGAAATGTAATTTACAATATCATACAATTCACCCAAAGTGTACATTTTTTTTAACAGTTATTGAACAGAGTTGTGTGACCATCATTACAATTTCTGAATCACACCAAAAAGAAACCCCTTACTCATTAGCAGTCATTCCCCACTTCTTCCCAACTTTCCCAGGCAACTACCAATCTACTCTCTGTCTCTATGGGTTTGCCTGGGCATTTCCAGTAAATGGAATCATACACTATGTGTTCTTTTGCATCTGGCTTCTTTTGTGTAGCATAGTGTTTTCAAGGTTCATCTGTATTGTAGCATGTATCAGTATTAAATTCCTTTTGATAACCAAATAAAATTCCATTGTATGGATATACCACATTTTATATACTCATTTTTCAATTGATGGATATCTGAGTTGTCTCCAAATTTTGGCTCTTATGAATAACGCTGCTATGAGCATTTGTTTACAAGTTCTTTATGTGGACATACTTTTTTTTTTTTTGAGACAGAGTCTTGCTCTGTTGCCTGGGCTAGAATGCCATAGCGTCAGCCTAGCTCACAGCAACCTCAAACTCCTGGGCTCAAGTGATCCTCCTACCTCAGCTTCCCTAGTAGCCAGGACTACAGGCACACAACCCATACCATCACACCCAGCTAATTTGTTCTACTTTTAGTCGCCTAATTTTTTGTTTCTATTTTTAGTAGAGACACGGTCTTGCTCTTGCTCAGGCTGGTCTCAAATTCTTGAGGTCAAGCAATCCTCCCACCTTGGACTCCCAGAGTGCTAGGATTATAGGCCTGAGCCACTGTGCCCAGCCTGGACGTATGTTTTTAATTTTCTTGTTTACATACCTAGGAGAGGAAGTGCTGGGTCATTTGGTAACTCTATGTTTAGCCTTTTGAGGAACTGTCAGACTGTTCTCCAAAGCAACTGTACCATTTTATATCTCTACCAGTAATATATGAAGGTTCCAATTTCTTCACATCTTCCCTAACACTTGTTATTATCTGTCTTAAATTACAGCCTCGCTAGTGGGTATGAAGTGGTATCTCATTGGAATTTTGAATTGCATTTCTCTATCGACAAATTATATTATAGAGAACCTTTTTCATGCGCTTATTGGCTATTTGTTTACCTTCCTTGGAGAACTCTCTATTCAGATCCTTTGTCCATTTGTTGAGTTGCTTGTCTTTTTATTATTGAGTTGCAAGAGTTCTTATATATTCTAGATACAAATGCCGTATCACATACATGATTTATAAATATTTTCTCCAAGGTGGTCTTTCCACTTTTTTGATGGTGTCCTTTGAAATAAAAAAGTTCTTAATTTTGATGAAATCCATTTATCTTTTCCTTTTCTTACTTGTGCTTTGGTGTCATATCTAAGAAAACACTGCCTAATTCAATGTCACAAATATTTATGCCTATGTTTTCTTCTAAGAGCTTTTAGTTTTAGCTTACATTTAGGTCTTTGATCCATTTGGAGTCACTTTTATATGTGGTGTTGAGGTACATAAAAATATTTTTTAAATTGTATTTTAAAAGGTAGAATTGGCGGCATCCTTTACTCTTATCTCTCTCATTACCATATCTCAGCAATCATCAGTCAGCATAGAGTTTAAAAACTCAGACTCTGAGGTCAGAATGCCTAGGTTAGAATTCCAGCTGTCTCCTGTGACCTTAAAAAATATGCCTGACCTCTCTGGGCCCTGATTTTCTCCTCTATAAAATGGGGATAATAACAATCCCCACCTTAAAGATGAGGATTAAATGCCAATACGTCCAAATGCTGAGAGTGATTGCCATATAGTAAGCACTTTAAAAGAGTTTAATTATTATCTTCTAAATATCACTTCACTTAAGTTTGTCTGTTCTCACCACTTCCAAAGCTTCTACCTTACTTGAGGCAATCATCATTTCCTACTTGCATTACTAAATCCTATTCTTACCTGGTTTCCCTGCCTCTAATCTTGTCTTCCAAATTTTTTCTCTACTCTGAACCCATATGATCATTATAAAATGCACATCTGATCACCTATCAATCTGAATTTAACCACTTCGGTATCAGCCTCGACTATAGTCGATAGCCATAGATGAATGCGCACAGCCCAGCATCAACTATAGTCGATAGCCACAGATGAACGCGCACAGCGACTTTAGCCGACAGCCGTGATATGAAGGCACACAGCCGAGCGTCAACTTTAGCCGAAAGCCATGATATGACTTTTCTAATTTTTCATTTATCAAAATAAAATTGTGAACATTTAAAGATAACATAATGAAAACATATATGTATATTTTACCTATTCTGATTTACATTACAAGTAAAGCTGCCTGTAAAGTAAAATAAGCTTTTAGTGCTTTAAATCTTTCCTCATCACACAAGAGCAAAACGGATTCGTCGTCAATGCACAGCACAAACTATCGTGAGGACTATGAGTGCTGGCTGTGGGCAAGGTTTCGTGGCCGGTGAGCACTGTACCAAAGTGGTTTAAAAAAATAGTTCCCTGGTACCCCAAAGATGAAGTCCAAACATCTTAACAAGCAAGACATGGAGACTTTTGGGTCTGGCTGCTATTTGCCTCTCCAGCCTAATCTCTTACTACTACTACTACTACCACCACCCAGGGCCTTGATTTCTTCCATCTCTAGAAGACTGGTTAACTCCTACTTATCTTCCAGGGATCAGCTAGACACCACTTTCTCTGAGAATCCTTTCTAGATGGCTCCATCTCCAGACCAAGTATAAATACCCCTTCTACCACATTCTGAACTCTCTCTAGCAACACATTCCTTATACAGTTACAATTATCTGTGTACTTACATCTAATAAGAGACTTGGTGGGGACAGACAATATATCTATGTCACCACATCTCCTAATGAGTACTAACTACAGTCATAGAATATTTAATAAATGTTGTATGGATAGATAGATGGCCTCAAAAGTATACGTATATCAATGTAATATTTTTCTCCATTAGAGAGAGAACCCACTAAAACAAAGCCATACTCATAACTTAATAGAAAATATTCTCATTCTCACTGCCTGAAAGTTTCAATTAAATATCTATACCACTGTTATAACCATTGTGGTGCACATGCACCTTATTTGTGGTTGGCTATTAACACTCAACAAAACAAGTCAAGCAGTCAAGATGTTTGATGTGTCAAACGTACAAAATTCAAACTAGATGAATTTATTTTTCAAGTTGCTCTACTTTCTAGTCCTTACCTTCTCTGTTACGAGATGTTTTTGAATTAAACAAACATGAATTTTATGCAAGCTCCAATAATCTTTATTAAGCAAATTCAACTTGCAAGGGAAAAAAGGGAAAGTTTGGATAATTTTAGTACTATAATATTGTTGATTTTAATGCAACTTTCTAAAAAAAAAATCACTGCAGAAACTTATAAACTCCTAAAAACCACCACTTGATTCAATAAAATTCAATCTTAACTCCATTCTACTCAGAGTAAAAATATGGATTAGGAATAAAAAGTGGCCTTATCTTTTAGAAACACATAAATTATTTATGAATGAATTAGAGGGAGGGGAAGGTTGGCAAATTCATCTATAAAACCACCTGAGTCTTTAGCCTTTTAAGGATAAGGAAATTCTGTTTTTAATTAATATTCCAAATTTGGTGGTTATTAATCTATTCACAGTTTTCATTTCTTATTTTGCCAATTTAAAATTTCTATTTCTCCAGAAATAAACCCAGTTGGTGTAGGTTTTAAAATACATTAGTGTATAATCATATTTTTAAATTAAAATATCTGATATATGAGAAAAAACTATTAGAAACTATAATCAAACTATAAATTTGTAAAATCAGATTTGACCCATGTATTATTTTAGGGTAAAATCTGTTAGAAAAAATATATACCTTTACCCGTATTTTCTATTGCAAACAATCCACATACACTTAGCAATCATCCTATAAAAGGGGTTGGCAAACCTTTTCTATAAAGGGACAAACAGTAAATATTTTAGTCTTTGTGGGCCAGTCTCTATCACAACTACTCAATAACCGTAGTCCCTCCATATCTATGGGAGATTGGTTCCAGTTCCCCACTGTGGATACCAAAATCCACAGATGCTCAAGTCCCTTATATAAAATGGCACAGTATTTGCATATAACCTACGCACATCCTCCCATATACTTTAAACTATCTCTAAATTATTTATAATATCTAATGTAAATGCTATATAAATAGCTGTTATACCGTATTAGTTTTTTATCTGAATTATTTTTTATTGTTGTGCTGTTTTTCTACTGTTGTTTTTTCCTGAATATATTTGATCCATGGTTGGTTGAATCTGTGAATGTGGAACCCATGGCTCCAGAGAGCCAAATGTATATTTCTATGGCACAAAAAGGAGCCATAGGCAATACATAAAAAATAAGAATGGCTGTATTCCAGAAAAACTGTATTTACAAAACTAGGTGGCAGGTCATTCTTGGTTTCCAGGCCACAGTTTGTTAACACTACACTATATTATAAAATAATCTGAAAGTCACAGAACTAAGCCTTCTAGTTTCCCTCTACCTCCCAGTCCCTACTGCCTTACTGTTGAGATAGAAAAATTGAATCTAGGTTCTCTCATTCTCAAAGCTCAAAGATTGAACTTGAAAAGTTCAATCATATTATAGGACCTGAAATGAACTTGCTTTCTCCTTGTCAAGAGACTTCAGCCAATTTCAATTGAGTTAAAGAAAAGTGCTCTCTGAGTGAGCCATCCAGGGCAGTTCATAGGGCTCTATTAAGGAATCAAAGCAGGTAAAGGTTTTCCCTTACTGAAAAGGCTTTATGAGACAGGCATTATTATCCCCAATCTTTAGACAAGGAAACTGAGACTTAAAAAGGATAAGTGCAGGGTCTGTTCCACAGTCAATGTTTATGTCTCTGTATTATTCTTATCCAATATTCTGAACTGATAAAAGTCAAAAATATGGTAAATCAAAATAATTAGCTATGTCTCTTAGAAGTCATACCTCAAGTCACTAAAGGGAAATATTCTGTTTTCTTATAAAAGTTGTGATTCAGTATTTAAATCACTATTTCAAATATGTTTTTGGATATTTTTGTCCTGAGAAATTACCAACAAAATAACAAATCACCAGGAAACCACAAATTCCTTTTTCTGGATTTTGTGGTATCTGTGCTCCTACCTGACACTGGTTAATAGCTGCATGGTTGCCATGGAATGGAGATTGTCTTTCTTTATCTCGATGATGCCGACTGCTGTGTTTACTTCTCTGTAATTGCTGGCGTAATTTTGCAATCTGAAAAGGTAAAAAATAACAAATATACCACAGTGTTTTCCACACTAAATAAAAACATATTCTTACTTAATCAGAACCAGTAAAACTCATCCTTAATAAGTCCTTTGAATTCTTAAACCATACCACAAAATCTGATTTATTGTACAGAATTGTTTATACATATATACACATACATGCATATGCATGTATATATGTATCTTTTAAGAGGAATAAAATTATATTCCAACATTGTTCTCAGTCTTCAAGCTTCCTAAGTACTACACAAACTTTTCATGACTTAGAATAAATTACACTGCAGCTTTCACAAAGAATTAAAAAAATAACAATTTTTCTCATTGCCTTTGCTATAAGTCAACTTTTATTTGGATTTCTTTATTGAACACCTAACTTTCAATAGCTCCAAGAATTACACAGTATTTAAAAATCAATTCCAGCCATGAAATACATTCACAAATATCTTTAAAAAACAAATGTAATCTCAATGAATATCCTATATTATTCCTTTACTGAATTCTTCTTTTATTTCTACATTATGTGTAAAATGCAAATGTCATTACATAGAGGCATGAAAAACTGTAATCACAGCATAGAGCCATAATCAACTTAGTTATACTTGGTTACTGAATTTCAGAAACACTACCATATATAGAAAAATAATAAATGTGAATTTGTTATATCATTACAATTTTATAAAACTGAGGTTTATATTATACTGACAGGTATGGACTCCTTTAAAAAAAAACAAAAACAAAAACATATAATCAGGTAAGTAATGTGTACATTCCTTATTCAAATCTTTTATCAGATCAGTACAATAGCTGTTCTTCTGTTATTTCTCAAGTCAAAAAGAAAAAAAAATAAATGGAAAATGACAAATCCTTGCTGCTCACAACTTCAAGGAACTAGTCAACAAAAGGATCAAATTTCCATACCCACTCCCTTAGAACCATTTTCCTGACCTCCTTAAGTTGATCTGTACTTCCCCAGGATGCTGAGCGCTTGTGAGACCCTTTCTTCTTTTCAGAGTATTCTTCAGCCCATGCACTCTCTGTCTATAAAGGAAAAAAGAGGGGAGGGGTATTTTAACAGAAATCATTTAACAATAAGTTATAATCATATTTTTTCTATTATAAAATATATTCCCACTACAGAAAAATTAGATGAGAAAATATTTTAAATTACACAAATTATTCATAATTCTCCTACTACCAATTACTTAATTACAATATTTTAGCCTATTTCTTTCATTTCTATTAATAAAAAATTAATAATTATTTTTACATAATTGTAATTATACTATAAATAAAGCATTTGCTGAACAAAGTTAACTATAGAGATGCATAACATTCTTGTGCTAGGCACTGTGCTTTTAATATGCTTATCTGGTTTAACACATTTAAGTTACCAAAGGTCTCACAGCTAGGAAGTGGCAAAGCCAAGAAATAAACCTAAGACTCCAGAGCTCATCATATTAAATTCTATACTATGTCTAGTTTTGCTTTAAGTATTGACAGAGAATAGTCCCCCAAAATCTTTAGTGGTTATACAAAACCCAGAATTTAAAAATAGTGTATTGGAAAAGAAAATACAAATGAGTTCTTGGCACATGAAACTATGCTCAACCTCACCCATAATAAGAGAAATGCAAGTGAATACTTCACCAAGATTAAGCAATTTGACAACATAAACTCTCCTACGCTGCTGGTGGGAGTGTAAATAAGTCAACAACTGCTATCAAAGAACTGCTACAAATGCACATACTGTTTGACACAGCAGGCCTCTTTTGGTAATCTATCCTGTAGATATGAAAAATGGACATCTTTATGTACAAAATGATATATTCATTTTATTCTTTATAGGATTATTCTTACAAGTAAAAGACTGGAACGATGTAAATAAATTATTTAGACCTGGCTAAATAAATAATGATTTACCTTTACAACAGAATACTATGCAGCTATAAAAAATGAATAAGGAAATTCACAACGTACAGTTATGAAATAATCTCCATGATATACTGTTAAGTGAAAAACTTCAATGCTCAGTACAGTGAGTATAGCAACTGTCTTTACAAGGAACTGCTAAAAAGAATATATATATATATAAATTATCTCTGGAATAATACATGGTAACAAATGAAATTGATATCAATGGCTGCCTCCTGGAAGGAAGATCCTACACTGTATATCCTTCTCTATCTCTTGAATTTTGTACTATAAGAATGAATGAATGCATAGCCTATTCAAAGATAATAAAAAGCACTAAAAAAAAATACTGTGCACAATTTGAGTATCATTTGCACTTTTTTTTTTTTCTTTTGAGATAGGGCCTCATTCTGTTGCTCAGGGCTAGAGTACAGTGACGTCATCACAGCTCACTGCAACCTCCAATTCCTGGGCTCAAGCGATCCTCCTGCTTCAGCCTCCCAAGTAGCTGGGACTATAGGCCTGCGCCACCAAGGCCAGCTAATTTTTCTGTTTTTTGTAGAGACTGGGTCTTGCCCTTGCTCTGGCTGGTCTTGAACTCCTGGCCTCAAGTGATCCTCCCACTTCAACTTCTCAAAGTGCAAAGATTACAGGCATGAGCCACCGCTCCAATCTCCTTTGCACTCTTAACCTACCAATTGCTAATAATAAAATGGTCTAGTTTTGAATGGGAAAGAAAAGGAAAGGTTTTCCAAAATCCAGAAACTGTCATCTTTATTAGTCATTGCCCAGACCTGGATCTCCTCCTTGGAGATAAAGAGGATTCCATCCTGACAAGGATCCTTAAACACTCAATCAGAAGGAAGGGTTGCAATTCACCCAACTTTGCACTACTCTATGTCCTCTTTCACCTAAACTCCACTTTCACTTTAAGGCTATGAAATGATGTAATAAGTCCTAGAGGTTACCCCTATTGTGCTTGTTATTTCTCTCATTAGGGTCTACAGGCTCTATATGTTAGTTGTTAAAACAACTGTTACAAACACCGACCTATAAATAGGACCACAGAGCATAACATATCAAAATCAAACTAAAACCAAATTCAAAGTAATGATCTTAACACTAAAAAATTTTAATTCATAACAAATTATTGCTGATAATAAGCAGCACAATGCATATAGCTCAGATCACGTTTGTTGGTGTTAAACCCATATTTAAGTCCCAGGTCAGTTATATAACATCTCTGTCCACTTAAACAAGATACTTATATGAATTTTAATTTTCTCATCTATAAAAGAGGAATAATGTTATGTACCTACTAAAATTATAAGATGAATTAAAGGAGTTAATATATGTAAAGGTTTAATTTTTAAGTACAGTGCCATACTCAATATGTTAATTATTATTTTCATCCTATTATGTATGCCAAGTAGTCATAACTTATTTTGCCATCTCTATGGTCATGGAGAGATATGAAAGAATATAAAAAATTTTGTGATCAAAAAAATTGGCTAAGAGTCATAATTTCAAGTAAAAAGAGAGACAAGGATAAGAATAGAGTAAGATTTGTTTTATAAAATTTTTTTCACAAATTCTAATCAAATGTAAATGATAACAAGACTTTATAAAACACTTAAGTGGGGAGAAACAAAGCCTGGGTCTTGACAGTAGTCTATGGGCTGGCATGTCTCTGAGTGAGAGCCAAAGCACTGAGGGTTAAGAGCTGGATCATGTTCTATGTAAATTCCTATGGATGTTATTATTTTTACACTCTAAAATCAAAAAAGAAACAACTCACACTTTTTATATTACTATTTACATTAAAACTTTGGGCTAAAATCATGATGAAGAGCTTCTTTATAAATACGGTTCCAAATTCAAGAATTGCTTAAAATTTTACACTTGCATTTTAGACTTTAGTTCAGTATTTAACTCAGATCTTACTTGCTCAGGTTCTCAAATAGTTTGGAAAAAAGTTGGCTTATACCTCTTTCTATATAATGGGGGGAAAAAACCTTAGATATAAAAGAGAATATATACAGATAGAGTAATCTCCTTAGTATTTAATATATTAAGCAAAAAACAAAAGAATGTACAGAAATGATATCATGTGTAAAAAAAAAAAAAACACCTTTTCT
>VBSM01001562.1:43217526-43232749 GCA_008086735.1 Cheirogaleus medius | reverse complement strand
AAAAAAAAAAAAGGAAATTTTAAGATGAATTGGTGAACTGGATGTTACATGGTATTAAAGAATTGTTAATTTTGTTAGGTGACCTAATGCTACTGTGGGTATATAGGAAATATTCTTGGGAGATATATACTGTAATAGTTAAGGATAAAAGTGTCATGATAGCTGCAACATACTTTCAAAAACTGCAGCAAACACATACACACATATAAACACAACGATAGGTAAAGCAAATATGACCAATGTTTAAAACTGCTGAATCTAACCACAGCTGTAGTATTTTTTCTTTTACGTTTAACATTTTCATAATAAAACTAAACATAATAAAAATAAAAATAGAAAGGAAAAGACAGAATCTTAGGTCATATCCATTGACACTGTATAAACTTCATTTAGGACAATTCCATAAAGAAATACCTCTATCAAATAGTACTAGACAAACAAACAAATACAGATAGAAAGAGTTACAAAATCATCACTTTGTGATTTCTATAATAGTAACTGCTTTAGACAAGAATCATCAACAGATGTTAAAACCAATGGGTGAAAGTTTGCCTGGGAAGAGGATACTTACAGTCTCAAATATTGTTCAACAAACTACTCATTAGTTATAAAGAGTATCCGGTGGATCAAATTTACCATCACTGACTTCATGCACTTCAGACATAAAGAAGAACACACATTACATATAGTATTCCTGATGAAAATATATAATAACTTCAATCTAATCAAGAAGAAACAGATAAACCCAAGATGAGAACATTCAACAAAAATACTGGTCTATACTCTTAAAAAAACATCAATGTCATGAAAGACTCTTAAAAAAACGTTATCAAAGGCTAAGGAGCTGTTCCAAATTAAAGATGCTGTCCCATGAAGAGACATGACATCTAACTGCCACGTGTGTTCCTTGACTGATCCTGACTTACAGGGGAAACTGCCACAGAGAACATAATTGGTGCAAATGAAAACTATGGAATATGTACCATATGGTAAATAATAGTATTCAATGTTGAATCTGAATTTGATAATTATATTGGTAATACTTTTTAAAGTCCTTCTTCATATACATGCTGAAATATTTAAGTCAGAGCATCTGCAACTTATTAGCTAGCAAATACTAACAGAAATGACATAATTATATATACAATGAAATAAAGCAAAATGTGGCAAATGTTACTTGGTAAACATAGGTGAAGGGTATACGAGTGTTCAATACTATTGCAACTTTTCTATAAACTTTTTTCCCCAAAATAAAAAAAGTATTAAGTAAATCATTAAAGTAAATGATATTAATTTTAAGTGTAAAAATTAACTCAAGGAAAAGCAAAAGAATATCAAAGTTTCTATAGCTTTTTAAACAACAAATTAAAGATAATGAGAGTAAGAGTATTAATAACCAAGACAAATAAAAGCAAGCATAAAGAGGAACAGACAGCTTGGCTAATTTCAGTGATGAGATATTCAAGGCAAGAAAAAATACTTTAACAAAGTCATTAATTTTACTTATATTCCTAATTCAAAAGATAACTGCTTTCTTTGTCCGACTAAGAAGCTGTACTTTGACTATAGGGACACACACTATTGATAAAAAGTAAAACTGAGTTTTAATTAAATATGTTTCAATTTTGTTCAGTCTTGCCTTGTATATTAGAAAGTATCCACTAATGTATCAGACAGTGGACTAGGGATTGGGGTTCAAGAGGAAATAGGATTCTTATTCTCAAAGAGTTTCTTTTAGGAGAAAAGGAATAAATAGCTAATTATGATATCATATGATGATAGAGGTCCCCTAAGAAAGAGACCTAACCCAGAATTGGGAAGATAGCAGGCAAAGTTTTATAGAATAAGGAGATACTATGAATATTAGTCAAAGCATGAGTTATCCAGGCAAATGGTGGCAAAAGCATTCCAAACAAACTAGAGAAGCTGGGACACATCAGTGGAAAGAGTATATAGAACACTGCAAGTTCATTACTGAAAGCTGGAGTACATTTTCAAAATAATTTTTAATGAGATTAAAATATATATTAGTTACTCCCTGATGAATATAGATGCAAAAATCCTAAACAAAATACTAGAAAACCCAACAGCATATTAAAAACAAAAAATCATACAACATGACCTAGTGGAATTTATCCCTGGATGTGAAGATGGTTCAATAAACTAAAATCAATTAATGTAACAAACCACATTAACAGAATAAAGGACAAAAATTACATGATCTCTCAATAGATACAAAAAAAAGCATTTGATAAAGTCCAACACTTTTTCAACGATAAAAATTCAACAAATCAGGAATAAAAAGGAAGTATCACAACATTATAAAGGTCATATAAGAAAAGCCCACAGCTAACACCATATCCAATGGTGAAAAACTGAAAGCTTTTCCTCTAAGATCAGGAACAAGATAAGCACAAAGATGCCCACTCCCAGCACTTCCATTCAACATAGTATTGGAAGTCATAGTAAGGATAATTAGGCAAAAATAATAAATTATTATTTCATAATAAGCTGGAAAAAAAGAAGTAAAACTGTACAGACAATATTATATACAGAAAACCCTGAAGATTCCATTTAAAAAAGTTAGAAATAATAAATTCTGTAAAGCTGCAGTATACAAAATCAATGATAAAAAAATTAGATGTTTCTATACAATAACAAAGATTGAAAAGGAAATTAGTAAAACAATCCCGTTTACAATAGCAGCAAAAATAACATAACTAAGAATAAAGATAACTAAGGAGGTTAAAGACATGTGTACTGAAAACTACAAAATACTGATGAAATTAAAGACAATGCAAACAAATAGAAGGGCATCTCGTGTTCATGGATTGAAGACTTCATATTAAAATGTACATACTACCTGAAGTGTTCTATAAATTCAATGCAATCCCTATCAAAATCCCAATGGCATTTTTTACAGAAATATAAAAAACTATTCTAAAACTCATGTCAAACTATAAAAGACCATGAATAACCAAATATATGTCAAGAATAAACAAAGCAGGAGGTATTATACTTCTCTATTTCAAAATAACACAAAGCTACAGTAATAAAAATAGTATAGTACTGGCATAAAGACAAGACATACAGAGCAAAGGAACAGTAAAGTGAGCCCAGAAATAAATCCACACATTTACAGCAAAATGATCTTCAACAAGGGTATTAATGGAGAAAGGATAGTCTCTTCAACAAGTGGTACTGGGAAAACAGGATATCCACATGTGAAAGAAAGAAGTTAGACCCTTACACCATACACAAATATCAACTTAAAATGGATTACAGACTTAAACATAAGACCCGAATCTATAAAATTCCTAAAAATAAACATAGGGCATAAGCTCCATAACATTAGTCTTGACTACAATTTCATGGCTATGACATCAAAAGCACAGGCAACAAAAGCAAAAACTAAAAAGCTTCTACACAGCAAAGAAAACAATCAATAGACTGAAAAGGCAACCTTACAGGGGCTAGAAGCAAATATTTGCAAACCATATATTAACATGTGATAAGAGGTTAATTTCTAAATATATAAGGGAACTCTGACAATACCCAAAAAACCCCCCTAATAACCCAATTTAAAAATGGGCTATGGATTTCAGTAGACATTTCTCTGAAGAAGACATACAAATGGCCAAGAAGTATATGAAAAAATGCTCAACATCATTAATAAGGGAAATGCAAATCATACCCACAGTGAAGTATCACCTCACACCCGTCAGGATGGCTAATATCAAAAAGACAAGTGTTGGTAAGCATGTAGATAAATTAGAAACCCTCTACACTGTAGTTGGAAACGCAAAATGGTACAGCTGCTATGAAAAACAATATAAAGGCTGCTCAAAAAATTAAAAATTGAACAACCACATAACCCAGCAATTCCAAAAGAACTGAAATCAGGATCTTAAAGAGCTATTAGCATTCCCATGTTCACTGCAGCACTATTCACAATAGACAAGGTGTAGAAACAACCTAAATATCCACTGACAGATGAATGGATAAAGAAAATGTAGTATATCCATACAATGGAATATTATTTAGCCTTTAAAGAAAGAAATTCTGCAATATATGACAACATGAATGAACCTTGAGGACATCATACTATAATAAATGAAATAAGCCAGCCACAGGAAGACAAATACTACAAGATTCAACTTATAAGGGATCTACAATAGTCAAATTCATAGAATCAGAGTGGAATGGTGGCTGTGGGGAGAGAGAAATGAGAAGTTACTAATCAATGGGCATAGAGTTTTAGTTAAGAAAGACAAATACATTCTATTCTATAATGTTGTATAATATTGTATGATCTGCTACAATAATATTGTTTTATACCTGTTGTGTCTATACTGTATTGTACACTTAAAATTTTGAAGAGGGTAGATCTCATATTAAGTGTTGTGTTACCACAACAAGATAAAAATTTAAAAATATGTATCAGTTACACAATCATGAAACTATTTGTTTTAAGAGACCTCATGATCTAACACATGAAAAAGGAAAGGACAGGAACACTAATCAAGAAGATCTGGAAATTTGGATTCTTTCAGAATCCTAGACCTACCCAAGAAAGGTAAAGCTACTGAGAGGCCAACAATAGAGCTTATTACTAAACTCACTAGACATTACCATTTTCCTTTACTCCTAATGTTACATTCTAATTCCAACCAGTGGACCAATGTCTTATTCAAAACAGCAAGTATTATTCAAAAAGTACTTTAAAAAACCAAAGTTGATTCACCTCTTTAATCCCATTTCATTAGATTAAGATACCATTTTTAGTGTTGTTTCTGTCAAACACGTAAAAGAATTTTTTTTCCTATAAATTCCAGATTATTCTTCCACATGTTTGGTTGTTTTCCAAAGAACACAACCTCTAAACAAGTTTGCAGATTTATAAACAGTTGTCTTCGATAATTCAACATTATTTTAGCCTCTAATTACCAAATATTCAACTTTATTAGGTTTTAATCACAGGCCATCTTACAAAAGTTTCTGAACTCAGATCTTTTCCATAAATTAGAAAATTCAGAACTTTGCCATAAATTAAAAAAGCCAACCCTTAAATTGTAAAAATAATTTCATAAAATATTACTCAAAATCAACCTGAGGGTAAAAAAAAAAAAAAGCCTTTGCAATGTAGAAGTTCCAAGAAAAAATAACATAATATTTTTTAAACCAAAAGATGACTGGTTTATGCCATAAAGAAAGCAAGCAAAAGAAATAGGAGGGAGAGCCAGGCACAGTAGCATGCGCCTGTGGTCCCAGCTACTTGAAAGGCTGAGGCGGGAGGACCTTTTGAACCCAGCAGTTCAATCAGTAGTATATTATGATCACGCCTGTGAATACCCACTGCATTCCAGCCTCAGCAACATAGCAAGACCCCATCTCTTAAAAAGAATAAATAGGAAAGAAAATCAGACACCAATCACATGAGCCACAAAAATTCACATACTCAGACAAACCACCTATAAAGTAAAGCCTAAGAGGTTAAAGAAGTTGGAAAGAGAATACCTCTCAAGTCAAAGGAATCCCAAATAATCCAATCACACATACACATTACATTTTCTCTCCCTAAATTGGTGTAGTCAGCAAATACAAAAGGCACTCTCTGGAAATTAGGTAGTTTAAATTAAATTACCGTGTTTCCCTGAAAATAAGACCTACCCATAAAATAAGCCCTAGCAGGATTTCTAAGCATTTGCGCAATATAAGCCCTACCCCGAAAATAAGACCTAGTGATGGGCGTGGCTATGCAGCGTATCTGCACAACCCATACATTTCGTCATGGAGCAGAGCGGTAAAGACGACCAGCAGCCTTTCTCATCTACCCCATCGTGACAGCTACTATCCCAGAGGTGACCGGAAAGGTGCAGGCAGCCCCACCAACAAGGTCGGCTCCCCCCGCCCCCCGTCAGGTCCCGGCCATCCTGTGCGTGCTGCAAGCTGAGGCTTTGAGGGGAAAATAACACATCCCCTGAAAATAAGCCCTAGGGTGTCTTCTTGAGGAAAAATAAATATAAGACCCTGTCTTATTTTCGGGGAAACAAGGTAATAGAACTGCTACATAGGTAGATAATGCTGGGAATATAAATTACTCTAATATTTTTGGAAGGCAAACTGGTAAATGGTCAGACCAGAATCTTCAAAAGAACATGGGGGAAGGGTGTGGGAGCGAAGGTTGGTGACAATATAGTTCTGTACAAATTCCAAAGCAGAAATGGCAGTGTCTTACAGGCAATCGCAATCAGGCTCACAGACCATCCCTGCTCCACTGGCATGCTGGAGCATTGTGCTAGAAGGGCTCTCAGTCTATTTGAAACACATAGAATAAAGAATGACTGTCAACGACAGAGGAAAAAAGAACGATGCCACATTTTTGCTACCTTTGTCTCAAGTAACTTTAATGATAAATAACTCATGTACAGTAAAATCCTAAAGTAAATGGTGAGGAGGGACGTGAGGCAGGAGGTGATATTAACATCTTTAAAAACTTGTTCACATGTTCCTTTTTGATGCTGTCTTTCTCTGTATTTTCTAGAATCTTCTTCTCCCATTCCCATCCTTCCCCCAGGAGCTGGGAAGGCCTGAGAGTAATACATAATTATTTCAAAATGAAGAAATCAGGGCTCAGAGTAGTGAAATGATAAAACTGGATAACAGTCAACAGCAAATTTCTGGAAGCACCATTCCACAACATGAGATAAACCATTTCCATCATACTCTTTGTTGAAGCACTGTCTGAACCAGTAAATACCTGATAAAAGTGCCCCAGGCCCCTCACCAGGGACAAAAATTGTTATTCAGTCTCAGCAATCTTTACCCTGAATCTTTTTCAACGTAATACTCCAGGAAGCCAACAGCAATTGATCAAATTCCACAAGAAATGAAACCTACATTCCATCCTTGTTTTAATCTGACAATAATTAAAGTTAATAATTTTAACAACGAACACTTATTGAATGCTTACTATGTGCCACTGTTCCGTGTTTTATATATTTTTCCTTGTTTAATCCTCAGAACCTTAAGAATAGGTACTGCTATTTCCCTCCATTTTACAAAGGGGAAACAAAGGCACAGAGATAAGAAAGTGCCTCAACTCTAAAGCAGATATACAAATGGTCAATAAGCACAAGAAAAGATGTTCAACACCATTAATCATAGAGAGAGAAACAAACAAAACAATGAGATACCACTTCACATCTACTAGCATGACTATAATTTTGTAAAAGTGGAAAATAACAAGTGTTAGTGAAAATATGGAGAAACTGGAACCCTCATACATTGCTGGTGGGATATAAAACGGTGCAACTGCTGTGGAAAAGCCAAACGTCAAATCATCACATGACCCAGCAAATGCCATTCCTGGGTATATATCAGAAGGAACTGAGAGCAGGGATTCACACAGATATTTGCATGCCAACATTCATTGCAGCATTGGTCACAACAGCCAAAAGGTGGAAACCCAAATATCCATCACCAGATGAATGGATAAACCAAAGGTGGTATATCTATACAATGGAATATTACTCACCTATTAAAAGAAATGAAGCTCTGATAACATGCTACAACATGGATGAACTTTGAAAACATCATGCTAAGTGAAATGAGTCAGACACAGAACAAATATTGTATGTTTCCACTTAGATGACATATCTAGAACAGGTAAATTCATAAAAACAGAAAGTAGAATAGTGGTTAAGTTACCAGGAGTTAGGGGTTAGGGGAAAGGGAGGATGGGGAGTTAATAGGGTTTCTGTCCCAAGTGATGAAAAAGTTTTGGATATGGTAGCACTGATTGCACAACATTGTGAATGTAATTAATGCCACTAAATTGTATACAGTCATACCTTGGAGATAACTGGGGGTTCAGTTCCAGATCACAACAATAAAGCAACTATCACAAAAAAGCAAGTCATAGGAATTTTTCTGGTCTCCCAGTGCATATAAAAGTTGTTTATACTATAATATAGTTCATTTAAATGTGCAATAGCATTATGTCTTAAAAATATACCTTAATTTAAAAATACTCTATTGATAAAAAATGCTAATTATCATCTGAGCCTTTAGTGAAGTATAATCTTTTTGCTGTGGGAGGGTCTTGCCTTGATGTTAATGGCTGCTGACTGATCAGGGTGGTGGCTGTTGGAAGAGTGGGGTGGCTGTACAATTTCTTAAAAAACAACAATGAAGTTTTTCAATTGACTCTTTTTTTCACAAAAGATTTCTCTGTAGCATTCTTCCACTAAGAATGGCACCTAGAATGGTGAACCCTTATCAGAAGATTTTCAATGTAAAGTAATTTCAAAGTAATTTGCCCAGACCCATCAGAGAAATCACTATCTGTGGGAGCTATGGCCTTATGAAACTTATTTATTTAATAATAAGACTTAAAAGTCAAAATTACTCCTTGATCCATGAGCTACAGAATGGATGGTGTGTTAGCAGACATGAAAACAACATTAATCTCTCTGAGCATTTCCATCAGATGACCAGGTGCTTTGTTAAAAAGCAGTAATATTTTAAAAGGAATCTTTTTTTCTGAACAGGTCTCAAAAGTGGGCTTGAAATATTCAATAAACCATGCTATAAAACAGATGTGGTGCCATCCAGTCTTTGTTGTTCCATTTCTAGAGCACAGGCTGAGTAGATTTAGCATAATTTTTAAGGGCCCTAGGATTTCAGAATGGTAAATGAGCGTTGGCTTCAACTTAAAGACATCAGCTGCATTAGCCCCTAATAAGAGAGTTGGCTTGTCCTTTGAAGCCAGGCATTGACTTGCCCTCTCTAGCTATGAAAGTCCTAAATGGCATGTTCTTCCAGTATAAGGCTGTTTCTTCCACACTGTAAACCTGTTGTTTAGTGTAGCCACCTTCATCAATGATGTCAGCTAGATCTTTTGGATAACTTGATACAGCTTCTCCGTTGCACTTGCTCCTTCACCTTTCACTTCTATGTTATGGAGATAGCTTCTTTCCTTTATCTCATGAACCAACCCCAGTTAGCTTCAAACTTTTTTTCTGCATTTTCCTTGCCTATCTCAGCCTTCATAAAATTGGAGTTAGGACCTTGCTCTGAATTAGGCTTTGGCTTAAGGGAATATTGTGGCTGGTTAGATCTTTTATACAAACCATTCAAATTTCTTCCATAACAGCAATAAAGCAATTTCACATTTTATTCATTTGTGTGTTCACTAAAGTAGTACTTTTTTTTTTTTTTTTTTTAAATAAAGACAGGGTCTTCCTCTCTCACCCAGTCTGGAGGGCAGTGACACAATCATAGCTCACTGTCAGCACAATTTCCTGTGCTCAAGTGATCCTCCCACCTCAGTCTCCTAAGTAGCTGGGACTACAGGCCTGTGCCACCATGCCTGGCTAATTTTTAAAAATTTTTTGTAGAGATGAAGTCTTGCTATGTTGCCCAGGCGGGTCTCAAACTCCTGGCCTCAAGCAATCCTTCTGTCTGGGCCTCCCAAAGTGCTGGGATCACAGGGATTAGCCTTCATACCTGACCTGAAGTAGTAATTTTAATTTCTGTCAAGAACTTTTCCTTTGCATTCAAACGTTGGCTGTTTGATGCAAGAGGCCTAGATTTCAGCCAATCAGCTTTCCATTACACCTCCCTAACTAGGCTTAATCATTTCTAGCTTTTGATTTAAAGAAAGACATGCAACTCTTCCTTTCACTTAAACACTTAAAGACCATTGAAAGGTTATTAATTGGTCTAATTTCAATATTGTTGTGCCTGAGGAGACAGGGAGGCTCAATGAAAGGGAGGAAGATGGGGCATGGCTAGTCGTGGAGTAGTTACAACACATATAACATTTATCATTCGCTATGTTATATGGGCATGGTTTGTGGTGCCTCAAAACAATTACAATAGTAACATCAAAGATCACTGCTAACAGATATAATAACCATGAAAAATTCTGAAATACTATTAGAATTACCAAAATATGACACGGAAAACAAAGGGAGCCTGTACTGTTGCAAAAATAGCACCAATAGGCTTGCTCAACAGAGGATTGCCACAAACCTCCCATTTGTAAAAAATGCAGTATCTGTGAAGCATAATAAAGTGAAGCACAATAAAACAAAGCATGCATGCATTTTTATATGGTCAAACTGGAAAATTTTATGCTTTATATATTTCATCGTAATTTTTTAGTTGATTTACCACAATTTAAAAACTTTATGTTTTTATGACAATTATTCTGTAGGAGACTCTACACATGAGCTTTACAAATAGTATTAACAGTATGATTATAAATTCTCTTTGTATTTGTACCCTTAACATTCCCAATATTGGGGACATTTAGGAAAAGGTGAAGACAGTACGAGCTTTATACTTTATTTCAGTGCAGTCAGAGGTACGTGATAGCAACTTGCTGAAAAGACTAAATTGCTTCCACAGATCAAGAGGCTCCCAGTGGCTTGTATAATAGTATATTCTTAGTATTATGAATGTATTAATATGTTTGAACCCACTAAACCTGAAACTGCAGGAGAAATAAAAAGTGTTGTAGAAACGTTTAAATAAATAAACTCATACAAATTTAAACGTGATGTGGATTAAGCAGAAAGCAACTAGAGACTGCACTCATTTTCCGTATTATAAACTCAGCAAAATTACAGATTTTGAATAATTACAGAGTTCCAAACTCTAGTTAAAACAGTCACAATTTCAGAAAAGTTCATTACTTCTGATGAGTACAGACCCTTATGTTTTTGTTTCTGTACTTGCCACTAGAATATAAACCTTAAGGTAATCTCAAATCCCAAGGATCTGTCCTAATAATACGACTCAATTTTAAGAGTATCAGAACAGAAAACAAACTGAGCCCACCAAGAACACCTGGAATTTTAGAAACCAACATGCAAATCCAAAATCCACTCCACAGTGTGTTCACTTGGTTCTGTAAAAAAACATTCTCTCAAAAAATGCTGGGATCAAAGAACTACCAGTAATGTAAATTTGAAGTCTAAATCAAGATGTACTTTAGCTAATGTTCAACAACCAATATAAAGACTCTTTTAAATCTTTAAATGCTTTTTATTGTTCACTAGCAATAAATCTGTAAACATTCTACTCATTCACTCCTTTGCAAATATTCTTTGGGCATTTAATTTATTCTGTCAGGTACAGACAGTACTAAGTCCTGGAGATGGAAATACAGCAATGGACACCTAAAACAGTTCCTACCATCATGGGGCTTGAGTATAAGAAATATTAAATAATTACACAAATATTTAATTATAATTATGGTAAATACTGTAGAAGAAACTAAACTAAGAAGTAGTCTTCAACTGACTGTATGATCTTGGACCTCATCTTCTTCATCTGTAAAACTAGAAGGCAGATCTGAATGACTTCTTAAGATCCTTTTAAATTAAAAAATTTTATAAATCTAAAAGTATAAAACTTTGCTTCCAGACTCCCTTTATCAGGACAGTTACATTTATAAAATTTATCAGCAAAGCAATATAGTCTTCATCTCCCAACCCACGAAGATTTTTCACACAAAACATAAGGTAAGATGATAAAGTAATTCCTTACTGTTACAAATTTTTATGTTCAAATTCCATATATTAAATGTACTGTGTTCTAGACTAACACATAAAGAACAAGCAGGAGAAAAGTATGTCCATAAATTATCTGTATATATCAAAATTACTTTGGGATCTATTTAAAATACATATTCCCAAGCTCAGCCAAGACCTACTACAGAATATCTGGAAGTGAGGCCTGGGAATCTGAACTCTTGATTAGCCTCTCGGGTAATTCTAATACACATTAATATTTCAAGAATTTGAACAGAACAAATAATATTATGAAAAATGGATTCAGAGTAAAACACTTTAGAATAGGAACTATAATAAACCTACCTGTGTAGCTTTGTCCCTCATGCAAGGTGCAGCTTGCCCATGACTATCACGAGGCCAGTGGCCGGCAAGATACGGAGCAGCAAGAGTATCCAGGGAAGAAGTACGTCGGATAATACTAGAGGGACTTGAGGAAGGCTGTCGTGACTTGTCACCTAGATTTAAGACAAAAAAAAAATTATTAAAAAAGAAATTAGGGACTAGGTGCCATGGCTCATGCCTGTAATTCAAGCACTTTGGGAGTACAAGGCTGGAGGATTGCCTGAGGCCAGGAGTTGGAGACCAGCATGGCAAGACTCTGTCTGGAGTGGAGGGGATGGGAGGGAAGGAAGAAGGGAAGAGAGAAGGAAGAAAGGAAAGGAAGGGGAAAAGAAAGGGAAGGGGAAAGGAAAGGAAAGGGAAAGGGGAAAGGAAAGGGAAAGGGAAGGGGAAAGGAAAGGGAAGGGGAAAGGAAAGGGAAGGGGAAAGGAAAGGAGAAAGGAAAAAGGAGAAAGAAGAAAGGAGAAAGGAAAGGAAGAAAGAAAGATTAGAAAGGAAACAAAGCAGAAACTAAGTTTTAAACTACACAGAAGGTTCTCCAACTTAAATAGAGTAGGCCCCTTATCCACAGGGTATACATTCCAAGACCCACAGTAGATGCCTAAAACCTCAGATAGTACCAAATTCTGTATATACTATGTGCTTTCCTATATGTACATACCTATGACAAAATTTAATTTATACCTTAGGAACAGCAAGAGATTAACAACAAATAATAATAAACTAGTACAATTATAACAGTATGTCAGCATCACTGCTTTTGTGCTTTGGGGCCATTAAGTAAAATAAGGTTACTCGAACACAAGCAGGGCAATACCACAACCTGATAATCAAGACAGCTACTAAGTAACTAATAGGTGGGAGACATACACAGCATGGATATGCTGGACAACTGGATGATTTATGTCCCCAGCTGGGGGAGTGGGACAGTGAGATATTTCATCGCACTACTTAAAGGCTGTACAAGGTATAATATACAAATTGTTTATTTCTGGAATTTTTCCATTGAATCTTTTCAGGCTGAGGTTCACCATGAGTAACTAAAACCAAAGAAAGCAAAACCATGGATAAGGAAAGAGGGGGACTACAGTATACGAAAATGAGCAATAAAAAGGAATAGGCTATTGATACACACAACTTGGATGATTCTCCAAAGAATTATACTGAGTGAAAACATTCAATCCCACCCTAGGCCTACCAAATCAAAATCTCTAGTGATGGGCCCAGGAATTCTCTACAGAATTGATGTATCCCTAGTATCCAACAAATTTTTAGCTGGATCTCTTTTTTCTTTATAAATTAAACCTTTGCTTTTTATCTTTTAAGGAACTATGAGGGCATAATGAAAATAAGAGAGGAAGTTAAAAATCATGAGAAAATATAAAAAAAATTAGTGACAATCTTTCATGTTATTTGATATCAATAATTTAAAAGTAATACTGGCACTTAGTGATTGTGTTGTTCCAGACACCAACAGAAACCTTAGAGGACAGCATATTAATGACACAACTGCCTCATGATAAATTAGTACCAGCGCACAAAATCACTCGAAAGACAAATTAACACCTTGCTTGTTGATCCCTTGCCTTTGAGATTATCCTAGGAGATGCATAAACCAAATCAACTGAAAGAAGCAACCATCAGCTTTGTAATGGGAGTAGGTTTAATTTCTGAGCAAATAAAAGGGGTATGTACCAATATATAAACATTAATTTTAAGACATTCAATGTAAACTATTAAAATAGTAGTAAAATAACACAATAAAAAATATAATATGTAATGTGAGGAAAGATGTATAATATATTTAAAAGTAGCTGCTATAATAACATAACTTTTTTTCACTATATAAGAAACTAAAACATTGTAAATATCAGATTTCTAGTTAATAATGCAATAACTAATTAACATATTTCATTTATGAAAACTTAAATTCTGCAACAATGCAGGCCAGCTTTTGATAAGTCAAAATAAACTTTTAAGGCTGGGCATGGTGGCTCATGTCTGTAATCCTAGCACCGTGGCAGGCCTAGGCGGGAAGACTGCTTGAGGTCAGGAGTTCGAGATCAGCCTGAGCAACATAGCAAGTTTTGTAGCAAGACCCCATTGCTACAAAAACATAGAAAAATTAGCCAGGCATGGTGGGTGCATGCCTGTAGTCCCAGCTACTCAGGAAGCTGAGGCAGGAGGATCACTTGAACCCAGGAGTTTGAGGTTGCAGTAAGCTATGATGATGCCACTGCAATCTAGCCTGGGTGACAGAGCAAGACTGTCTCGATAATAAATAAACAAACTTTAAGTACCAATAAACTTTGCACATGTGACTTAACAAACAGAAAATAAATCTATACATAATTTTCTATTAGAAACAATTCTAACTAGCCTCGTCCCTATAATTGCCAGTGACAAGGAAAATATGTTCTCTTAATAAATGGTCCACATTAAAACTATAATCAATATTCACAATCCTTTAAGATTAAGCCCCTAAACCTCAAAGTAGCATAAAAACCTATTTGGAAATTAATGATCAAGTTAAGATTTTAATTATTTATAAAGACCACCTAAAAGGAATTGCAGAAAACAAAAACAAAATGTCAAAAATGAAAAGGTAATTGAATACATTTTAGCAGAGTCATACAATGTAATATTATAGGCCATTCAAAAGAATAAATAGGTAGATGTACATGTTCTAGCTAAAGAGTTATTCATGATGATCTAGGGAAACGGTAGGGTGAAATAGGTGGGTGCGGAGGCCCCGCCAGCCTAATATTGGACAGTCTCTCACTACACAACCCCCTTGCACTCTGCTCCCAGAGAGCAGAACCCGCTTGGACAAGGCCGAGCTGTGAAGGAGCCTGCTTTTGCTATATAGAGCCGGGAGAGAAATTTTCATCCACACCCTCCTGTGACTTGGGGACGGACACTTTATGCCAAAGGTACCAACTCTGCTTTGGGGCGGAGCGGAGAAAAAGACTGTTCCCATTCCTGCCACTTATCTCCAATTTGGTATTTAAAGAGACAGTAGGCGGAGAGAGGCTGGTAGAGGCTGCCATGCCTGTCCAATCTCAAGACGGTCTCTCTCAGCACAAGCCACCCCATGCTCTGTGTGCAGAGAGAAGAGTCCACCTGGACAAAGTGGAGCTGTGAAGGTGGTGGCCTCTCCAGGTATAACTGGAAGAGACATTATCGCCCACACCCTCCTGCAACTTGAGACCTGGTGCTTTGTGCCAAAGGTTCTGTCTCTGCCCTGGGGCAGAGCTGAGAAAGAGGCTATTCCCACACCTGCCGTTTATCACGAATTA
>VBSM01001562.1:43185651-43209297 GCA_008086735.1 Cheirogaleus medius | reverse complement strand
AAAAAAAAAAAAAAAGACTCAATACCATTAATACCATTCACAATAGCTACAAAGAAAATACCTAGAAATATACTAAACCAAGGAGGTGAACAATCTCTACAAAGAAAACTATGAAACACTGAGGAAAGAAATCACAGGTGACATAAAACGGATGAAAAAAACATATCATGCTCATGGATGGGTAGAATCGACTTTGTTAAAATGTCCATACTATCTAAAATGATTTACAGATTCAATCCAATGCACATCAAAACACCAATGTCATATTTCACAGATGTAGAAAAAAATAATTCTAAGTTTTTTTGGGAATCAGAAAAAAGCCCAAATAGCCAAAACAATCTTATGCAAAAAGAACAAATCCGGAGGTATCACATTACCAGACTTCCAACTATAATACAAGGCTGCAGTATCTAAAACAGCATGGTACTGGCACAAAAACAGACACACAGACCAATGGAAAAGAACAGAGAACCCAGATATAAAACCATCCACATACAGCCAACTGATATTTGACAAAGCAAACAACAATATACACTGGGGAAAAGAAGCCCTATTCAATAAATGGTGCTGGGGAAATTGGATAGCCACATGCAGAAGAATGAAACAGGATTCACCTCTCTGATCACTCTCAAAAATTAATTCGAGATGGATAAAAGGCATAAATGTGAGGCATGAAACCATAAGACTTCTAGAAGAAAATGTAGGAAAAACTCTTCTAGACATATCAGCCTAGGCAAAAAATTTATGACTAAGACCCCAATGGTAATTAACAACAACAACAAAAATTAATAAATGGGGCTTGATTAAATTAACAAGCTTCTGCACAGCTAAGGAAATAATCAACAGAGCAAAGAGACAACCTACAGAATGAGAGAAAATATTCACAAGCTAGAAAAATTCACTGTCACTCTGGGACATTAAGCAAAATATTAATTCGTGTCCAGAAGTACAGTTTTGAAAACATGTTAATGTTGCTTATTCAGTTGCTTATGCATTTTCTGTAAGAATTTGTTGGAAACAATCAACAGAGCAATTAGACAACCTACAGAATGGGAGAAAATATTTGCAAGCTATACATCCAATAAATGACTAATAACCAGAATCTACAAAGAACTAAAACAAATGAGCAAGAAAAAAACAACCCCATTAAAAAGTGGGCAAAAGAATAGAAGCTTTTCAAAAGAAGATAGACAAATGGCCAATAAACATATGAAAAAAATGCTCAATGTCACTAATCATCAGGGAAATGCAAATTAAAACCACAATGAGATATCACCTTACCCCAGTTAGAATAGCTTTTATTAAAAAGTCCAAAAACAATTAATGCTGGCATAAATGCAGAGAGAAACCACTTACACACCGTTGGTGAGACTGCAAATTAGTGCAGCCTCTATGGAAAACAGTATGGAGATTCCTCAAAGAACTAAAAGGAGACCTACCATTCAATACAGCAATCCCACTACTGGGTATATACCCAAAAGAAAATAAGTCATTTTATCAAAAAGACACCTGCACTCAAATGTTTGTTGCAGCACAATTCACAATTGCAAAGATGTGGAATCAACCCAAGTGCGCATCAATTCATGAGTAGATTACCAAAACGTGGTATATGTATACCATGGAATACCACTCAGTCATAAAAAAGGATGAATTAATGCCTTTTGCAACAATTTGGATGGAACTGGAGACCATTATCCTAAGTGAAGTATCCCAAGAATGGAAAAACAAACATCACATGTACTCATTATTAAATTAGAACTAACCGATGAGCACACCTGTGCACAGAGGGAAGTAAAACTCAGTAAAAATCAAGCAGTGGGGAGGAAGGGACAAATGAAGACTTACCTAACAGGTACAATGAACACTATCTTGGTGATGGGCACACTTATAGCCCTTACTCGAGCATTACAAAAGCGATCCAGGTAACCAAAAACATTTGTAACCCCATAATATTTTGAAATTTACAAAATAAATAAAGGGGGAAAAGTAATTAGATGTCTATAAAAGTGTGTTAGTACATTTACTTTAAAAATCTGGAAAATATGTACATAAACTTTTGAGTACAGAATTACAGTTTTAATTTCTAATTTAGGCATTTCTATAGTGTTTAAATTTTTATAAGGAGTATATTGTCAGAGAAAAAATATGAAAACAATAGAAACATTTAAAAAAGTTATTGATTTTCTGAAATCATAAGATGCTTAAAAATATAAAAATGACTACATTAAATTTTGGGTTTATATCTGGGATTATATAGCCCACAGGCCAAATCAGACCCACATCTGTTTTTGATATGCCCAGCAAGCTAAAAATGGTTTGTACATTTTTAAATGAAAAAATCAAAATATTCCGTGAAACATAAAATTTATATCAAATTCAAGTGTTCATAAATAAAGTTTTATTGGAACACAGACATGCTCATTCATTTATGAATTGTCTACAGCTGCTTTTGTGCTACAATGCACAAATTATTATATATTATATAATTAAATATATGCAGCAAAGACCTTACGTGGCCCACTCATTGCTTCACACTGCTGCTCAGAACACCACAAATTATAGTGACAAAGTTACACCATGCATATTATTTATCTGGGGGAAAAGTCATATTTGAAGACAATATGTAAAATTCCATTATAGATCAGCATTAACAGATGAGCATTTGCAATTGAACTGATGATATGGAACACCAACTCTGAATCAAAATTAGGTGAAATGTTATCCCCCTAAAAAGAATTCTCTTATCATTAGAACTCCATTACAAAAAATGTATTATTATATTTTGAAATTTCATCAATTAAAAATTTGTGAAAAAGTCTTCTATCTTGTTATATTAGTACCTACATAGTATCTTTGACTTTGTCTCTTAGCCTGCAAAGTCTAAAAGTTTACTATCTGGCCCATTACAGGAAAAGTTTGCTGACCCCTGGTTTCTCATGCCTTTATGTCTTGGTTTCTATGCTAGAGCACCCTCACATCTCTTTTTGGAGGGGTGAGGGCAAGAGGAAGGGGGTAAGTTTAGCTACTTTATGCTTAAATGAATTTCAGAGGGGCTTTAAAAATATTAAACAAATATATGCATAAGTAAGATTATATTACAATGCTATCATTCTAGTTCTATTAAATGGCAAATACCCTGCTCTTCATATGGCCATATATGTATGAAAACACTTTTTGACACCTCTCTTCTAATTATATTATATTATTGCCTTAATAAAGGTTGTTATTATATTATTGTCATAATAGTTACAAGTATAAAAGTCCAGTTGCTGGTTATGTGACCCACATAACAAAAGATTCAATTACACTAAGACAATACTCACAGCAGCTATGGTGCTGATGATCATAAAAGCTGCTTCACAGATAGGCCTCAGATACATAATTTGCTTTCAAAATGGCACAGTTATTTCACTAAAACAATGCCTAATTGTTACAAATGCCAACCATCTCTCCATATACAGTCTTCCTTTTATAGTATATTTTGATTCAACAGAACAGAAAATAAATGTAGTGCAGACACATATGTTCAAGAAAACAAATACCCACATTAACTCTGACAAGTGAAAAGCAATAAATACACATATTCACGTACATTTATTGGGACAGTCACAAGAAGACTATCTCAGCTATGGAGGGGAAAAGGCATATATACTATGTAAACTGGTATTCATTAAAATCAAATTGCTAAAAGCTGTCTGGCATTTTTCTTCCATAACTGTGACTGCTGTTGCCTCAGTTACCTATCAGTACACTAATCAAGCAGAACTTACTAATGGGTTGGATTTCATTTTATGAATTTTTAATTAAAAATCCAAGAGTGGACTTTTTAACAAGGCCTTTCAAGATCATTAGAATTATTCTTTCTTTCTTTCTTTTACAGTCAGGGTCTTGCTCTGTCACCCAGACTAGAGTGCAGTGGCACAGTCATAGCTCACTGCATCCTCAAACTCTGGGCTCAAGTGATCCTCCTGTCTCACCCACCCAAGTAGCTAGGGCCACAGGTGCGTGTCACCATGCCCAGCTAATTTTTAAATTTTTTGTAGAGACAAAGGTCTGACTATGTTGCTCAGGCTGGTTTCGAACTCCTGGCCTCAAATGATCCTCCTGTCTCAACCTCCCAAAGTGCTGGGATTACAAGTGTGAGCCACAATGCCTGGCAGATTATTTCTATAATGAAATGGAGACTAGATGAGTATACATATAAAAGTACTAAATATTTTGTTTTGAACTCCCTTCCTTTACCCTATTCATTTCAACATTTATTAGAGGCCTGTGAACCAGTGCTAAGCCCTAGAAATTAAAAAGAGTTAAGTCACAGCCTGTAATAAAGAACAATCTATACCTAGCTTGTCATTTTTCCATTTCAATCCAAGTTCCCAAAACTGACAGGATTTAGTCCCTAATTATGAAGGTGGTTATGTACAGGAGGGAACTTTGAGGGGGCAAAGGTGACTCAAAATTTCCTAGCATACGTGAACTAAGGCCGTGTTTATAAGGAAGGCCAGAGGAAGAGCCTCTGACAGCTGACAAGATCCTTCACAATCTGGCCTCTCCAGCCTCATTTTTTTTTTTTTTTTTTTTTTTTTTTTGCCTGTACTGCCTCAATCCCAACAGAGCCCACAGACTTGCAGTTCCCAGTATGTACCAGGCCTTTGTCTCTGCCTAGATCACCCTCATATCCTCTTCTTTAGTTTGGCTAATTCATGAATAGCCTTTCAAAATTCAATTCAGTGTCACTCCCTCTGGAAAATCTTTCTTCAACAGCCACCCAAGCTCAAGAAACACATCCAACATTTAGGTCAAAGCCCTCCTGTGTGCTGCCACACCTAGGTTCACTGGGAAGGGCCCTGACTGTTCCTGTGCTTTACTACAGAATAAGATTTTGTAACTGAAAAACCACTCTGGGAAAAGAAAAAGAAAAAAACAAAGATTTTGTAGGGCAAAATCCCCATCCCAGTGATTAAGACAGTACTTGACATATAGTAGGTATTTCCTAAATGGCCAATGAAAAAATTTTCTTGGTTAATTAAGAAAGATCACACCCTAAACGAGGAAGACTTGAGAAGAGATGTAGAAAACAGAATGACTGCTAATGTTACTACCATTTAGCAACAAGAACAGGTGTATACAATAAATTCAGATGATTTTTTATTAATCCAAAGTAAATTAAAACAGTGACTCAAACTTGAGTTTTAGATTTAAAGACTGTTCTTTAAAAATCAAGTCTTTAGAGAGGTTAACCATCTACAGCAGGGTGTAGCACTGAAAATTATGGTCAATGCCTTGGGCTCTAGAGTTCATAGCTTCTCAACGATCAATACCAATTCAACTAGTTCCAGAGTAACTTCAATGGCACTAGCAGAGTACCCCAAACCATGGCCCCTAGGTATTACTACATTGCAAAGGTTCTACAGACCTTGCTATAAAGCGGCAGTTAGGTATTTGCAAAACTTGATCAGGTCCTGGCTTCAAGGCTGCATTTCCTATTATCCACAAAATCAACAAGCAGAAGAGATAAATTATACGTATTCATTTGTTCAGAAAGGGAAAAATACTTTCCATTGTCAAGTATAACAATGGTAACAGGACAAAAAAAAAAATTCCCAAGGACCACAATCCAGAGGTAAACACTTTAATGAGTATTTCCAGAAATCTATCTATATTTACACATACATACAATTTTATGTAAATGAAGTCCTATTAAGCATGCAATTACTTATTGTTGAGAAAAATAAAAAAGGACATGTCAAGAACCTATTTCCATGACAATAAGTAAAAACCCATAAGACATCACCATTTTTAATAGTTGTACATTATCCTATTGAATGGATACACAACTTAATGCCATACTGATAACCACTTTTTTTTTTTTAATTTTTTTTTTTATTCCATCTTGTAATGGGGGTACAAATATTGTTTGGGTTACATACATTGCCCCTCCCCCCTCCCCCCCACATGCCTGCGCTTCAAGCGAGTCTAATCCCCAGGTGGTGCGGATGGCACACATTATGTAACTCTACACTACTTCCCCCCTCCCGCCTGCCCTCCATCCAACATAAGATTTTTTTTTTTTTTTTTTTTACATGTTGGATACCTTGTATAGCTTTGCCTCTCCCTAAGAAGGGTTAGAGGTTTGCCCTTCCCCCCCGATAACCACTTTTAATGGCAAATGTATTTACATTTGTTTAATGATCTCATACTAAACTTGGAAGTACTAATAAACGACCTTCTACCAGAAAGCATTTTGCAAAAACACACACCATCGCAAGGGTACCCATTTTCTACATTCTGAATAAGTGTATTTCATTAATTGTTGCCAATCTAAAAAAGATTTTAAAGATACCATTTTATTTGCATTTCAATTACTGAGTTCTAAAATATTCATACTTTTACTGGTAATTTATATTTCTTTTATATATTTCTAATATTTTAAAAATATTACTCCAAATTTCTCTTTTCTTAATCTTTCAGAGATATTTTCTTTTGAAGAAACTTTTAAATTGAAAGACGTTCCCTCAGTTTCATTATAGTTTCCTTTTATGACATTAAGTAAAAATGAATGTAGTTAATTTCATTTTAAAGAGTATGTATAATTAAATTCTTATAAAATTATTTGTCTTTCATCCACTGTCTAAACTTTCTCCTACACACAAAAACTTGCATACCCTTAAAATGTCTCTGGAAGGAAACACAAAAATCTGATGATATTGGCTGCTTCCAAGTTGGAGAACTGGATGGCTGACAGACAGAGGCACAAAGGAGACATTTCGCTATATTCCCAATTGTACCTTTTGAATTGGACGTATGAACTTATTACCGATATTTATGAAATTCATATTCCTTGATTAAACGATTCTACATTTAGGTAAGTATTCAGAAGAATAATCAAATGCAAAAAAAGGCTTTAAAAACAAACATATGCATAACATTCACAATAGTCAAAATCACAAATATGTCCAAAAACTGAAGAACAAGAAAAACTGATGTAAAACATATGGTGGAATATTAATTTGAAATTATGTATTTAAAATGATAAACTTACATGAGAATTTATTTATAATCTAAGGGAAAATTTAGAAAAAACAATGTATCCATAATTTCTAATTTTGTATCTTCTTCAGTTATTTCCATGTTTCCTCTCCAGTTAATTTTTCACTAAGTTTTCAATGTAACATTAACAGATAACATAACCAAAAACTGATACAGTAGGCACAGTGGTACTTAATTAGTGATTAATCCTAATAAGAACTAAATGATCAACTTAGCAAAAATTATTCCTTATAGGCATAGTATAAAAAAGATAGGGACTATTTTAGAAATTTAAAAATAAAAATAGTATTCTTTTATTAAATATGAGGTATACATTTACATAAAATAAAACATACCCACTTTTCAGTGTACAATTTAAGGGGTTTTGAAAAACAAACATACCCATTAAATCACCACCACAATCAAGATTTAGAACAGCGCTATCACCCCAAAACAATGCTTCATGTCTCTTTGAAGCTAACCTCTCCACCCCTGGACCCAGGTAAACTCTGACCGGCTTTCTGTCATTAAAGGTTAGTTTTGCCTTTTTGAAAATGTTCTACAAATGTAATCACATAATAGGTACTCTTTTGTGCCTCACTTCTTTCATTCAGCATAGTGTCTATGAGAGTCATCATTATTGTTGCATGTATCAGTAAGTAGTTCATTCCTTTTTACTGCTGAGGAATATTCCATTGTATGACTATAAATGGTGATTAATTTTATATGTCAATTTAACTAGGCCATGGGGTTCCCAGATAATTAATTAAACATTATTCTCGGCCAGGCACAGTAGCTCACGCCTATAATCCTAGCACTTTGGGAGGCCAAGGTGAGAGGATCGCTCAAGGTCAGGAATTCGAGACTAGCCTGAGCAAAAGCAAGACCCCCATCTCTAAAAAACACTAGAAAAATTAGTTGGCTGTGAGTGTGTGCACCTGTATTCCCAGCTATTTGGGAGGCTGAGGCAGGAGGATCACTGGAGTCCAGGAGTGTGAGGTTGCAATGATCACGCCACTGCACTCTAGTGAGGGAGATAGAGCAAGAAACCTGTCTAAAAACAAAACAAAAAATATTCAAGGTATGTCTGTGAGGTGTTTCTGGATGATTATCATTTGAACTGGTAGAATGAATAAAGCAAATTGCTCTCCCCAATGCTAGTGAGTCTCATCAAATCCATTGGAGGCCTGAGTAGAACAAAAAACAATGTGTAAGAGAGAATTTACTCTCTTTCTGCCTGTCTTTAAGCTGGGAAATCGGTCTTCTCCTGCCTCTCATCTCAGACTCAAACTCAGATTGGAACTTACACCATTGGCTCTCCTAGTTCTCAGGCCTTTAGACTTGGACTAGAACTATACCACTGGCTCTCCTGGCTCTCCAACTTGCCCTACTGCAGATCATGGGACTTCTCAGCTTCCAGTATTGCATAAACCAACTCCTTAAAACAAATTTCCATGTATACATATTTTTCTAATGTGTCAATAGCATATATATGTATATACATATATATAAGATACATATATATTGGATATATATGTATCCTATTGGTTCTTTTCTCTGGAGAACCCAACTTAACACAATATACTACAATTTGGTTATCCAATAGCCTATTGATGGACATCTGGGTTGCATATAGTGTTTGATTATTAAGAATTATATATTAAAATATTTGAAAAAGTCTTTTTGTGGATATGTTTTCATTTCTCTTAGGTAAATAGTAGAAATGCTGGGTCATAGGGTAAGTGTAGGTCTCACTTTATAAGAAACTGCCAAAATATTTTCCCAACTGGTTATACCAGTTTACATTTCCACTAACAATGCATTAGAGCTCCTATTGTTCCACCATCCTCATCAACATTTGGTATTGTCAGATTTTTTCATTTCAGTCATCTTGGTAGATGTGTAGTGGTTCAGTGTGGCTTTAATTTGCATTTCCCCGATGAGGATGAGTTCTTTTAAGTGCTTTTTGGCCATTCATATATTTTCTTTGGTGGGATATCTGATCAAATCCATTTTTCATTTTTTAATTGGGTGGTTTGTCTTCTTATTAAATTGGATTTATGTATTCTAGATGCAAGTCCTTTGTCAAATACACACATTAACAGTTTTGCCTAGTCTGAAGCTTGTTTTCTCATTTTTTTAATGGTGCCTTTCAAATAGCAATTTTTACTTCTGTTAACAGTCCATGTTTTTGGTGTCCTAAGAAACCTTTGCCTACACCAATGTCAAGATTTGTTCTCTTCTTCCAGAAGTTTTTCAATTTTAGCCTTCACATGTAGATCTTTGATCCATTTGTACTTCATTTTTGTGTACAGTTTGAGGAAAGGGTCAAGGATTATTCCTCCTCCTCCATATGGATAATCCACTTCTTCCAGAACCATTTGCTGAAAATACTATTCTTTCTCCCACTGAACTGCCTTAGGAACATTTATTGAAATGTGTAGGTTATTTCTGGATGTTCTATTTTGTTCCACTGACCCACATCTCTGTTCTTAGGCAGTATAGTAAAAGTTCTCCAACTTTAATCTTTTTCAATATTGTTTTAGCTATTTTGGTCTTTGTAATTTTATCTAAACTTTAAGACCAGAATAGGCGTCATGAGAGCTGACATTCTTGGTTTGTTCCTGATCTCATGAGGAAAGAAATATGACATTAACTTTAGGCTTATATTATATGCACTTACATATATTATAATAAAGCAGCCCTTTATTATTATAGAAGGTTCTCGTCTAGCCCTAGATTCTTGAGTTTTTAACATGAATACTGAATTTTTCCAAACACTTATTTTGTATAAACTGAGATAATCATGTGGTTTTCCTTCTTTGTTCTTAGATCCTAGAGCAGAATAATAGAAATACAGCCAATTCCCATTATTCGTGGTAGTTTTCTACAAAGTCACTATGAACACTGAATTAGCAAATACTAAACAACCGCTCCTCAGGGAAACAGATTTATATCCCTATAAGCCTCTAATCACATTTTCATCAGCCAAACAATATATAACTTTGTTTAATTGTGTTTCTGTTTAAAGACACCTTATTTGATACATATTTATTAGTTCATTAACACTGAATTCATGGCCAACACACTGTAACTCATGCCTGAATGAAGTTACCTAATACACATTAATTTCTCCAGAAGGCACATTATAGCCTTCTTGCACTTAGGAACACTAGACAGCACTTCAACACCATGCTTGGGGGCTGTTTTAAACAACAAAATTATTAACAAAAAACAAAAAATGTGGCACTAAACAGACCATGAAAAGGACACTCGTTTATAGTATGAGAGCTGAAAGAAGGAAGAGTGCTTGTTTGACCTCAAATGGAAACGTGTATTGGGCAACTCAAATTTTCTACTGCACATGCATGTCCACAAATGACTGCAAAAGTACCTTAAGTATTGATTTTGGAGTTACAAATATATTTAAGCAAGCAAGCAAATTTGCAAGTACACAATCTGTGAATAATAAGAATTTACTGTATATTGATTTTTTACTATTGAATCAAACTTGCACACTTGGCAAAAACTTCACCTGGTCATGATGTATCATCATTATATTTAAATTACCAGATTTGACTTGCTAATATTTTGTTAAGTTTTGTGTTTGTAGTCATGAAGGTTACTATTCTGTAGTTTTCTTACAATGTTTTTGTGTGGCTTCAGCATTGGAATACTACTACCTCATAAAATGAGTTAGGGTATTATCTTTTCCTTCCTTCCTTCCTTCCTCCCTTCCTCCCTCTCTCTCTCTCTCTTTCTTTTGAGACAGTATCTCATCTGTCACCCTGGTTAGAGAGTGCAGTGGTATCATCATAGCTCACTGCAACCTCAAATTCCTGGGCTAGCCCTAGCCTCCTGAGCAGCTGGGACTACAGGCACATGCCACCATGCCTGGCTAATTTTTTCTATTTTTAGTAGAGATAGGGGTCTTGCTCTTGCTCAGGCTGGTCTCGAACTCCTGACCTTAAGTGATCCTCCCACCTCGGCCTCCCAGAGTACTAGGATTATGGGCTGGAGGCACTGCGCACAGCCCTCTTCTAGTTTCTTGAAGGGTTTATGGGCAATCTGTATTATTCCTTCCTTAAAAGTGTGACAGAATTCACCACTGATGCCATTTGGCTTGAGTTTTCTTTTGGGGAAGGATTTTAAATTATGAATTCAATTTCCTTAACAGATAGAGAGATATACGGGTTTTCTATTTCTTCTTGTGTCAGTATTGGTAGTTTGTCTCTTTTAAGGAATTTGTCCATCTCATCTAAGTTACTGAATTTACTGGCATAAAGTTGTCCATAATGTTCCTTTTAACTTATTCTGAGATCTGTAGCAACATCTACTCTTTCGTTTCTGGCATTGATAATTTCTTTTTTCCCTTCATCAAACTAAATAAAGTTGTATTAATTTATCCTTTCAAAGAACAAGTTTGTCCAGCCTGAGCAACATAGCAAAACCCTGTCTCTACAAAAAAACAAAAAACAAAAAAATCCAGGCATGATGGTGTACACCTGTAGTCCTAGCTACTTGGGAGGCTGAGGCAGTAGGACTGCTTGAGCCCAGGAGTTTGAGGTTACAGTGAGCTATGACTGTACCACTATCTCATAAAAAAAAAAAGTTTAATTTCCAAATAACAGGGAGTTTTTTAATATATATTTCTGTTATTGATTTCTAATTTAATTCTGTTGTGGTCATAGGACATACTGTATATATTTCATGCCCTTTAAAGTTACTGAGATTTATTTTATGGCTCAGCATATGGTTCATTTTGGTGAATGTTGCATGTGCAGTTGAAAAGAATATGTATTGTGCTGCTGGTTAGCATTGTATAAATGCAAATTAGGTTATATTTGTTGAAAATGTTGCTAATTCTAAATCCTAGGTGATTTTCTATCTACTTGTACTATCAATTACTGGGAAACAAATACTGAACTCTGCTTCATGAGTTTGAAACTGCTATCGTATGCATACATTCATATAATTATGTTTTTGATTAATTTAACTCCCTTGTCATTATGGAATAACCCTCTTTTTCTTTGGTACTGTTCCTTATTCTTAAGTTTACTTTAAATAGGAATCAGGGCCAGGTGCAGTGGCTCATACCTATAATCCTGGCACTTTTGGAGGGCAAGGTGGGAGGATCGCTTGAGACCAGCCTGGGTAACATAGCGAGACCTTGTCTCTACAAAAAAATTTAAAAATTAGCTGGGTGGTGCACACTTGAAGTCTCAGCTACTCAGGAGGCTGAGGCAGGATCACTGCTTGAGCCCAAGAGTTTGATGCTGTAGTGATCGTGCCACTGCACTCCATCCTGTGTGACAGAGCAAGATCCCATCTCAGAAAAGGTAAAATAAAACAAAATAACTGAATAAAACAAACATTGAGCAATTAATCCTTATTAGGCATTGCACAAACTGCTTTCCATGCATTATCTAACTCAAACCTCACAGTAACATTTTGAGATAGAGATTACTCAATTTGTTAATTCAATAAATCTTTATTAAGCATCCAGATTCTTCTAGATGCTGGTGATATAGTGGTGAGCCCAAAAGTAAAAATACAGAGCCTTTAGGAGTTTTTATTCTATCATCATTAATCCCACCCTCCAGATGAAGAAAGTGAGGTATACAAAAGTAACTTGTCATTTACATAGTTCCTATAAAACAGAACTATGGCTTGAGTGTAAATCTCTTTAAAACTAGAATCTAAGCAAGATCTAAACCACTACATTAGAAGGCCTCTCACAGAATTCACAGCCTAATTTGAGAAATACAGATAATTAGGTACATATAACACAATATGATAAATACTATAACAGTAGTATGGCCATCGTATTAAAGGAGGACTCATGGGGCACCTCCTGAATTTTACTATTACCAGCAAAAAGAAACCCAGTGGTGCCTTTAACACTTTGCTTAGTAATCTCCTTAGTTAGAACACCCAGTTCCTTAGGCACTTTTCCTACTTTCCATGCTACTAAAGTGTAGCTAAGCTTTCTGCCTCTATATAACAAGGATCCCTATTCCTCTGGTTTTCAACAATGTACTTCTCATTTCCTTTTGAGCCCTCACCCATAGCTTCCTCAAAGTCCAGATTTACACCAACAGTCTGTTCAACGGAATTTCTCTATCATGACTGCCAAAATTTTTCCAATCTCCACCCACTCCCCAAGACCACTTCCACATTTCTACATATTTGTTATGGTGGTACCCCACTTCAGGCACCAAAATCTGTATTAGTTAACAATTGCTACATAAAAACTTATCCCAAAACTTAGTGGCTTAAAACAATGAACACTTACTATCTCACAGATTTTTGGGGTCAGAAACACAGGTGTGATTCAGCTGAATGCCTCTGACTCAGAGTCCATCACAGGGATACAATCAAGGCATCAGCTGGGGCTTCAGTTACCAAGGCTCAAGTGGAAGAGATTTGCTTCCATGCTCATTCAAATGGCTACTAGCAGATCTTGGTTCCTTGCTGCCTGTTGTTGGCCTGAGACATCAGTTCCTTGCCACATGGGCCCCTCCACAGGACTATGTAAACATAGCTTCCCCAAGGAAGGAGCAAGGACATTGAGAACAAGCAAGTGAGAGAGGGAGACCAAAACACAAGTGATGATCTTGGTAACCTAATTTCAAAAGTGACATCCCACCACTTGGTGCTCTAGTCTTTTGTTAGAATTGAGTCACTAGGTCTTTCTCACAATCAAGGAGAGGGTATTACACAAGGGCATGAACACCAGGAGGTGGGACCAGTTGGGAGCCATCTCAGAGGCTACCACAAGACGTAAGACCAAATTGCTAAAGACCACAAACAGATACTTGAGAGGAAATGCCTAGAAGAGCAAGCAGAGGTTTTCTGAAAGAGGTGGCACTTGATCCAACTCTTAAAAATGGCAATTTGATAGTGATGGAGGAGGAAAGGGCATGCCCCAAAACAAAAGGGAAATGGTGAAATATAGCTCTAAAAACTGCATGTAATTTATAATGACTGAAACAAAAAGACCATGCAATATGACCATCAATTGGCCAGAGAAGGTCTTGGATGTTAATTTCAAGGATTTCAATTTTTATCCTGAAGGCAATAAGGGAAATGACATAATCAAATTTCATTTTAGAAGAAATTTCTGGACAAAAATTGCTTCATCAGCTGTGCACTCATGTCTTTATCTATACATGATTACTTCTAAATTTCTCCTTCTGGCACAGAACCTTACATACACACTCATATACATACTAATGTATAAAACTGCCTATGGAGTCTCAATATCCTACAGCTATATCAAACTCAGTGGGTCTGAAAGTCTGGGTGGAGAAGACACTGAATCTACTGCAATAAACCAAATGTGTGAGGCAACCAGAATTAAGAAACTTCAAATATTTAAGAACAACAACTCAAGAGATCAGTAGCACTGGCTCCTCTTAGACTGCAGTACCCAACCCCCGGGCCACGGATGGGTACCCAGTGGCCTGTTAGGAACTGGGCTGCACAGCAGGAGTTGAGAGCAGTAAGCAAGCAAAGTTTCATCTGTATTTGCAGCCACTCCCCATCACTCACATCATCACATATGCTCCGCCTCCTATCAGATCAGGGACAGCATTAGATTCTCATAGGAGCTCGAGCCCTACTGTAAACTGTGCATGCGAGGGATCTAGGTTGCACACTCCTTGTAAGAATCTAATGCCTGATGATCTGAGGTGGAGGTGATGCTGCGCTGGGGAGTGGCTACAAATACAGATCATTAGCAGAGAGGTAGGACTCCACAATAAATGTAATGCGCTTGAATCACCCTGAAACCATCCCCTACCGACCCTGCCTTCCGTGGAAAAACTGTCTTCCGTGAAACCAGTCGCTGGTGCCAAAAAGGTTGGGGACTGTTGCTCTTAAGGGTATCTGTGTGTGCTGTGTCCATGTTGAAGGAAAGGGGGACAGAAGTGCAGCAGAGTAGATAGAGTATGGAATTTGAAAACATCCAGATCTGGTTCAAATCCAACTTCACCAGTTATGTTGTTACCTGGTTAAGTTCCTTATAGCTCTAAACTTCTCTTACCACATCTATAAAATAAATAGGGTTGGTGTGAGTATTAAACGAAAATGTATACGTACAGAGCCCAGACACAGTAAATAGTATCTAGCATTATTATGTGTTCCCCAAGTTCCAGGCTTAGGCAACTAGGACATAATTAGTTCAGTTACAATCCCAGTGAGTTTGATATAGCAGTAGGATACCAAGTTGAGACTCAGTAGGCAGTTTTATACATTAGTATGTGTACAAGCGTGTGTCTAGAGTTCTGTGCCAGAAGAAGAAATTTGGAAGTAATCGTGTATAGACAGGTTAAAGCCATGATGAGTGCACTGCTGATGAAGCATAAGAAGAGAAGTACTGAATGGAATCCTAGGAAGCAAGAACATTTCAGGGGAGGAAAAAAAGCAAAAATAGAAAAAGAACATTTCAGGGACCTGCAAGGAAAGAGAGAAATTTGAGAAAAAGGATGCCTCAATGGATTGCTGTGAGGATTAAATTGAAAAAAATATATAAAACACCTTACAGAGGTGAGGAACCTGCAGCCTTCTGATTTCAAGATTGTTGGTGGGCAAGAAAAGCTTCATCTTTCTCTGCTGCACTCCTTTTAATAAAAGGATTTGTTCTGTAAAATTTGGATTCGGTCAAAAAGCCGCACTTAAAGACCTAGAAGGCCACAGATTCCCCACCCTATCCACCCCCTTTCAAGAGCCATTTCAATCAAGTCAAGTCATTAGGCAGAAATCACACTGGATAGTCTCATGCACAAACAGGAAGACAGACAGACATAACCCTTACAAGAAGGCTCCTTATGAAGAGAAAGAAATCAAGTAGAAGGTGTAAGAAATACCGTGTTTCCCCAAAAATGAGCCCTAGCAGGATTTCTAAGCATTTGTGCAATATAAGCCCTACCCCGAAAATAAGACCTAGTGATGGGCGTGGCTATGCATTTCGCGGCAGAGCGGTAAAGACGACGAGCAGCCCTTCTCATCTGCCCCATGAGAGCTCTATTGCTCCACATAAGAGATTGGGGCCAATGGTTCTAAAGGAAATAGAGTCGCAAGAAATTCAGGATGGAATTCGGGGTTTGGAGAGTTATGATGATGTTCCAGAAGAAGACAACTTAACTATATTTGAATAAATGTAGATGGTTGTACCATACTTAAAAAAAATAACACATCCCCTGAAAATAAGCCCTAGAGTGTCTTCTTGAGGAAAAATAAATATAAGACCCTGTTTTATTTTCGGGAAAACACTGTAGGCAGAAGGAGGCCGGGCGTGATGGCTCACACCTGTAATCCTAGCACTCTGGGAGGCCAAGGCAGGAAGATGGCTCAAGGTCAGGAGTTCGAAACCAGCCTGAGCAAGAGCAGGACCCCGTCTCTACTAAAAATAGAAAGAAATTAATTGACCAACTAAAAACATATATAGAAAAAATTAGCTGGGCATGGTAGCACGTGCCTGTAGTCTCAGCTACTCGGGAGGCTGAGGCAGAAGGATTGCTTGACCCCAAGAGTTTGAGGTTGCTGTGAGCTAGGCTGACGCCACCGCACTCTAGCGAGGGCAACAGAGTAAAACTTTGTTTAAAAACAAAAAAACAAAAAGAAATAGGTAGAAGGAATGACTAGCCCTTAAATTCACTATTCTAGAGCAGGCACTAGCAACTTTTTTTTTTTTTTTTTTTTGCACTAAAGTCCAAAGCAAACAATAAGAGGAAATACTTTACATTATTTACAACTTTACAACATCAGCCAGCTGTGATCAAAGTTCACACTACCTTAAGTTCATAACTGCCATAGCTCCGTTCTGGAGTCCTGTTGTAGTCTTTTATTTCTCTTGCAAACAATTAAAAAGAAATAACCAAAATAAACAGATCCAATTGCAACCAATAAATCCATGTTAATATTAATGTAAGTCTTCAAAGAGTGACAATAAAGGAAAAAATATGCAAAATAAACAGAACATAAGTTTCATATTTCAAAAGGTACTTTAGGATCTTAATATCAATCAGTACACTCATCATACTGTACTTATTAACATCCACACCATTAGCTTCAACTCACTCTCTCCCCCTTGCAGGAGACCTACATTTAGAACTACCTATCTTTATGTCCAGAGAGGTGAACTACGAGCAATTTTTAACCTGCCTTCCCAATTCATCCTCTTGTGTTGCCTACTTTCATGGCATTCATTCAATGAACATTAATTGAGCACCTATTATAGATACAGGAATGACCAAAAGAGAAAGATCTCTGCCCTTGGAGAGCTCATATTTTAATAGGGAAAGTGAGACCATAAAACCAACAAATATGTTAGGTGCTAATAATAGAGAAAAAAAAAGAAAGCAGGACAGAAGAGTGGAGGGTATACTGTATAGGGTTGCCACTTTACGGAGAAGTTATGAAAGGCTTTTCTGGGAAGGTGACATTTGAAAGAGACCTGAAAACAGAGACCAGAAAGAGGCAACAATATCTGAGGAGTGATCTAGTCAGAGAGAAGAGCAAGTGAAAAAGCCCTGATGCAGAAGCACTGTGGGCATCTCAAAATCACTTAACCCTTTCCTCTCCTGCAACTCTCCCAATCAAAAACTGTAAAGTTTCACAAAGACAGTAACTTTCTAATTACTCCTTCCTTTCCATGCCCATTACTACTGTCCTAATTTCAAGTTTTCATCACTTCATGCTTTAACAATTAGTTGTACCAAACTAGTCTGCCATCAGCTTCTCCTTCCCTCCATCTTACCTTACACTCTGCCACCATTTGTTCGTGTTACTATTCCCTCAAAAGTTGTCAAAGATTCCAGAGAATACACTAAATAAAATCTTTTTATTCTTTTAAGGCATAATACTTTATTTTCACTTTTTAAATTATTTTTAATTGACAAAAACTGTATGTATTTATGGTGTACAACACAATGTTTTGAAATATGTGTGCACTGTGGAATGGCTAAATCAAGTTAATTAACATACACATTATCTCACAAACCTATCATTTTTTTAAACCTAGCATTTGAAAACTCCTCCAAATTTTCCTCAGTCTATCCAACCTTATCTCCTATTACTCCTAGGAAGAAGTAGAATATAGTGGTTGAAACAGAAGCTCAATAAACAAAAAATAGAATTGCCATATGACCCAGCAATCCCACTGCTAGGTATATATCCAAAAGAAGGGAATTCAGTACATCAAAAAGATATCTGCACTCCCATGTTGACTGTAGCAAAACTTCACAATAGCCAAGATTCGGAATCAACCTAAGTGTCCATCAATGGATGAATGAATGAAGAAACTGTGGTACACATACGTAATGGAATATTAGATAGCCTAAAAAAGAATGAAATCTTGCCATTCGCAACAAGACAGATGGAACTGGAGAATATTACGTTAAATGAAATAAGCCAAGCACAAAAAGATAAATCTTGCATGTTCTCACTCATACATAGCATCTAAATATTAAAACAATCTCATGACAACAGCAAATAAAATCATAGTTACCAGCGGGTAGGAAGGTAGCAGAGAGAGCCGAATAAAGTGGGGATGGTTAATGGGTGCAAAAATACAGTTAGATAGAATGAACAATATTTGATAGCACAACAAAGTGACTATAATCAACAATAAGTTAGGGTATACTTTAAAATAACTAAAGAGCGGAATTGGAATGCTTCTAACACAAAGAAATGATAAATGCCTGAAATGATGGATATCCCAATCACACTGATTTGATTAATTCACATTGTATGCCTTGTATCAAAACATCACAAAACATTACTATAATATATACAACTATTGCATACTTATAATAATTTTTTTAAAAATTAAAAACAAAAACCAGAAGCTCTGTCACCAGACTGTCTAGATTAAAACCCTGATCTGTCATTTACTAGATGTATGATCTTGGGTATCTTACTTATATCTCTGTACTTTCAGCTTCCTCATCTGTAGAATGGGAATAATGACAATATTCCTTTTAAGCCTTGTGAAGATTAAAATTAAAACCAAAATCGTGCCTGGTAGTCATTTCAAATATTACTCTACATGTATACCTCTCTATACTCATCTCCTGCCACCTCCTATCTTATGCAATCAATAAATATTTACTAAATTATGGTATACTCACATACAGAACATAACTTTGGCAAAATGAGTAAAGTTTACTCTATTTAAGTTATATAGCTCAAAAAAGTGGAAAACTAAAATAGTTCCCTCAAAGAGTTGCTGTATATGTAAAAAAAATCTCCAAGTTCAACAACAAAAATGTGTGTAACTCTGTATACAGTATGATACCATTCTACTAAATTTGTCAAAAGTTTATAATATGTATATATATATATATATAATATGGTATATATCTATGGAGTGTATCGCTACATAAAATTCTGCAAGCGTATCCAAAAAGCTGTTAGTAGGAGATAAGAAGAAAAATACTTACTTTTTCATTTTAAAGCCTTCTAGAGGGCATGAACTTTAACATTTACATGTATTATTTTTACTTTTAAGAATTAAAAATTATTTGAAACATATGTCAGGCTCTATGTTCACAGTCTGATGGCACAAGCAGGTTCCAAAAAGCACTTAGAAGCCTAATGAGTCTTAAGAAGGGAAAAGTACAGATTATTCTCAAAGCTTATGAAACAGGAAGAGTCATCAAGCTGAGACCTGAAGAGTGAGCATGAATTAGCTGAGGGTAGGAGGAGCTCTTCAAGCCCAGGGCTTGATGTGCAAAGGGCCTGAGCCAGAAAAGAATACTTTGGCTTAAGAAATCAGAATATTGGCCAACATGGCCAGGCCACAGAAAGAGAGGGGAAGAATATGGTTAGATAAATAAGCTTCACACTTCCTGTACTGAAAAGCCATAATACCAGTCATCTGAATATGATACCCCTGGCAAAGATACCGTTTCCTCTGTCTTATCCCTGATGAAGGTCTACCTACTGTTAAGACCTAGTTCAAGCATCGTCTCCAAAAACCTTTCCCCAATTTTATAGGCCAAGTACACCTCATCTCTGTATCCACAGGACTGACAGTATATTCAAGCACTTGCCACACGGTCTACTGACTCATCGCTTTTGTCTCTCACATGAGGCTATAAGATCTTTGAAGGAGAGGATCTCCTGTGTCATTTTATCGATAGTATACAGCAGGGATCAGCAAACTATGACATTGGGCCACATAGTTAAGAATGGTTATTTACATTTCTAGATGGTTGGGGAAAAAAGAATACTTTGTGACACATGAAAATTACATGAAATTCAAATTGAGAGTCTGTAAATAAAGTTTTAGTGGAACACAGCCATACTCATTTGTTTATATATTGTCTATGGCTGCTTTCTTGCTCCAGTAACAGAAATGATAGGTTGTGACAGACTTGTATAGCTGACAAGTCCAAACCATTTACTATCTGGCCCTTTCCAGAAAGCCTGGCATACTGACCCTGAGCTTGCTTTATGCTTTACCTATCACCTTAGTAATCTGAAAGTAGAGTGAGGTGGGGAATATTAGATTTTCCAGAGCAGTAATATATATTTAATATTATAATATCCTATTTAGAATAAAAAATATTTTCATAGTAGTTTCCTATAGAAACCAAAACTATACTAAAATCTTGACAGTTTATACTTATTTAACATAATTATAAACATTTTCCATCTTAAAGGCAAGAAAATTTCATTTCAAAGTAAGATTTTACCTTATACTCACATAAAAAGAGACACAAAAACATATCCTGAGGACTGAGGTCTCACGTTCAACAGGCCGTATCCTATTAGCCGACTTTCCTAGACTCACTTATTCAGTTGAAACTGAGGAAGATTTTCCACATATATTGGACAAAGGTGAAGTGGTTCCACTTCCTCAGCACTGTGTTTGAAAATGCTAGTAAGTCTACAGACCTTTTATCTAAACCCACATATGATAAAACTAATGCAAACTCTTTTTTAAAAAAAATGGAAATTTTAGATTGGATTAGAGAACATATTCCGATCTATGAAAACTGTGAAAATTCTGTATGAAACAGCAATTTTAATCACGTAGAATAAATTAGCCACTGGAAAAATGCTTTTGAAAGGTTATACATCAAGTGCTGCCAAAACTTTAAAGAGGAAATTAAGAAATTCCACTGCATTTCTTTGTCAGATGCCAAATTAATGTCTTAGATAATACCCAGTTTCAATTTTGTGAAAAACTAAATGATTTCCCTTTATTTTTTATTGTTTGTGATTTATCTATCAATAAAGGAAATAGTAATTACAAAATTGTATATGCTCAACATGTAAGGAAGAAGAAATGCGATTTTACAAGTCTTAAAGACCACCATTAAAATTAATGAAATCTTGACAACTGAGTGAAAATTCTTCATGGCCAAATGGGTCAGAGACAGTGCTCCCTTATCATTTCCAAGCTTCCCTTCCAACTAGCTTGGAGCCATGCAACTGGGTCTGGCCATGTGCTATGAAGTAACACGTACAAAGCTGATCTGATGTAAGAACAGATGTACCTTCTCTGTGATTTTTCCTGTCCACATGGCTGGACAAGAAAACTCTGAAGAGAGCTCTACCAGAAAGCCACTCAACCATGGTCATTGGCCATAATAAACCTTTGCTGTGTTAAGTTACTAAAATTTCTGGAATTTGTTGCAACAGACCATGTTAACCACCCTAATATAGAGCAGATAAACTGAACCAGAGTGGGAGGGGCATGGTTAGTATAGGTACTTATGTTGCTCTACCAATATATGGAAATTTGTATGGAAATCAAAGGAAACACTCAACTATTTTAAGAATTTACAACATATTGCCTCAGAAGGAATAGACATAAGAAAGAAAAAAGAATATAATTTCACCATTTATAGCTGAATCTATCAGTGCCCCACCCATGTCAGCTCACAGCCACTGTGGAGGGCACTTGCAGTTTCTATGAACAGTTCTCTAGACAATTTCTCAACATCTGTGTCTCTCTGCCAGAGGGCTTTTCTCTAGCTGAATGAGCACACTCAGCTTGGCAGCAGGGTAAGTAGGAGTGCCTGGGAATTAACACTTTCAGAAACTTCAATCAATGAAGAACAAGAGGCAGGAGATAAACACTTTATCCTGCGATGGGATATTCCTAAAGTATGTTCTACGTGATCTATCAGAGGGTGCTCAGGGAGATGAAGGTCCAATTGTCCATTGTGGTATACTATTTATTGGTATTTGGCCCTTCCCTGTCTCTTTCCTACTTCCTCAACATCCTTTTCTAGGACCATCTTTTAAATGAACCATTTGAAACCAAACAAATCCTTGTCTCTGGGTTTTCTTTTGGTGGAACCCAAACTAAAACACTATGTAGCATTAACTTTCAAAATTGTCTTTATAACCTACAAGATTACAACTTTCCTGTCAATATGGTGAATTATGTGAGAAGCAATATATTAAATCATTAAGTTATTTTTCAGGCTTTTTGGACATCAAATTGGAGATCACAATTATTCTAGATTTAGAAACTAGGAAAAAGACCAACACTTTGATTAGCACTCTGGGAGGCAGAGGCAGGTGGATCGTTTGAGCTCAGGAGTTTGAGACCAGCCTGAGCAAGAGCGAGACCCCGTTTCTACTAAAAATAGAAAGAAATTAGCTGGACAACTAAAAATATATATATATAAAAAAAAATTAGCCAGGCATGGTGGCGCATGCCTGTAGTCCCACCTACTCGGGAGGCTGAGGCAGAAAGACTGCTTGAGCCCAGGAGTTTGAGGTTGCTGCAAGCTAGGCTGATGCCACGGCACCCTGGCCTGGGCAACAGAGTGAGACTCTGTCTCAAAAAAAAAACACAAACAAAGAATCAAACTTCCCAAAATGCTAACATCATGATAGCACTACTATGTTTGCCTGCCCAGAATACTCATTTCCCGTAGCCCCATCTTTTGATAACAGACTCTGGTCACAGAATGGGGTGAGCATATGAACAGGCTTAGCTAATAACAATAATTCATCCTTCTGGGTTCAGTAACTGATTCTAGAATGGGTACATAACCTAACATAATCCTTCCCTGGAATTTTTCTAGCTGGAGTTGGTGGAGAAGAAGCCCTCTTGTCTCGTGGGTCTTGCAGATGAAAATATGAGTCGGGAGTGGTCTGTAGCCCTGTTCCCTGCTATGTGGAGAATGTCTCTGCACTAGAAAGTATGTTCCTTGAGGACAGTGACTTGGTGTGTTTTATTTTATCACTTGTTTCCCCAGCAACTAAAATAGTGTCTTGCACATAACGAGTACTCAATAAATACTTGTTGATTTAGAGAGTAGATCTGAATGAAGCAAACAGATCCATAGGAAAGATTAAGAAATTAAGAGGCCGGCGTGGTGGCTCACGCTTGTAATCCTAGCTCTCTGGGAGGCCGAGGCGGGCGGATCGCTCGAGCTCAGGAGTTCTAAACCAGCCTGAGCAAGAGCGAGACCCCGTCTCTACTATAAATAGAAAGCAATTAATTGGCCAACTAAAAATATATAGAAAAAATGAGCCGGGCATGGCGGCGCATGCCTGTAGTCCCAGCTACTCAGGAAGCTGAGGCAGGAGGGATTGCTTGAGCCCAGGAGTTTGAGGTTGCTGTGAGCAAGGCTGACGCCACGG
>VBSM01001562.1:43143703-43163714 GCA_008086735.1 Cheirogaleus medius | reverse complement strand
AAAGAAAAAGAAAAGAAATTAGGTTTGGAATTGGTGAGTATTACCACTTAAACAATCTCTACCTTTCTGCCATGCAACCTTTTCCATCAAGATTTCACTCAAATATCATACAGCCTGTTTTACTTATCAAAAGTATTGGCTCCCTCCTCCCTTTGTTTATTGACATTATGCTTTCAGAGATATGGTTCCCACTATACCAATGGTTTTTGTATTTTTTCAGAAACTCTTCAATCTTCACATTAATATATATGTTAATTGAACAAAGGCATGGTATAGAACAGTGTATACTACCAATAGTGCTTTGCCTTACTTTTTAAGGACTTTTAGTTATTTAATATATATGTGGTTGTATGCATATGCATAGAGTATCTCTGGAGGTTCTCCAAGAAACTGGCCTCTGAAAAGAGGAAATGGGATGGGTAGGAAGAGGAAAAAGATATTCTTTTTTATGTATTTTCTTTGTACTATTTGAAGTTTTAAAAGCAATGTTATATATTTTAACAAACAAAATGTTTAATATTGATGGGTATACTAAAAGCCCAGAACAGACTTCATTCACTACTACACAATATATACATGTAATGGAATTCAATTTATATCCCCTAAATCTATTAAAATAAAAAAAACAAAGTGTTTCCAAAAAAAATTAATGTAAAAACAGTAAATCTTAGAAAACAAGGTTATTTTGGTGAACACTAAAATTTGAAATTAGGATTTATAAATGATAATTGCAATCTTATATAAGCTTCAGTATCCAAAATATTTCTGTATTTTGTTTAGGTTGAATAATATAGAGAAAATCCTGATTAACACAGATAAGTAATTACAAATGATACCACTGTTCTTTTAATTGCTCTGCAATTAGGCAGATTCAGAAACTTGAAATAGGAGTGATGCAAAATAAGTATTGAAAATATTATCATCATATCTGGTACAATGAACACTGTCCAGGTGATGGGCACACTGAAAATGCAGACTTCAGCATTATACAGTGTATCCATGTAACAGAAACATTTGTACCCCCTTAGTATTTTGAAATTTAAGGAAATTATAATCAAGGGCAGAATAGATGGAGATATAAATGACACAAGAATGGCAGAATGTTTATAATTGTTGAAGCTGGGTAAAAATATAGGGTGGTTCATTATTCTATTGTTACTTTGTATTTGTTTCAAAGTATCTTTAATAAAATGTTTTAAAAATTGGTTCATAAAAATAGCCAACAACTGCTCACATATTTTATTATAAAAGTCAAACATTGAAAAATTATAAAGCTCTAAATTTAAGAATCTATAAAACGCTATCTACCACACATTACATGTTATACATTTATTTATTATTACACATAAGAATGTATATCAAACAAATAAACTTTGCTATATGTTTAATTTTGCTCAACAGTGGTTGCATAGCTACCCATGCATTTTTCTCTAAGCAGACATAAGTAGACCTGTATTTTAAAAAGACCAATGTAAAGCTACAACCTTTCTAAGTAATTACATGTTTACAGTAAATTCAAATGTATACTCAGAAATAACAGGAAAAATTTAATACTGACATCTATATACACACAAAAATAGTTTACCTGACAGCAGATATTAACTAGTAGTGGTCCCAATATATCAAAATTTATTATATTAAATTTGCCAGGCATGGTGGCTTGTGCCTGTAATCCCAGCTACTCGGAGGGTAAGGCGGGAGGATCACTTTTTTTGTTTGTTTGAGACACGTTCTCACTCTGTCACCCAGCTAGAGTGCAGTGGTGTCACAGCACACTGCAACCTCAAGCTCCTGGGCTCAAGCTATCCAGAGTGCTAGGATTATAGGCTTGAGCCACCACACCCGGCCCAGGAGGATCTCTTGAGCCCAAGAGTTTGAGGCTGCAGTGAGCTATGATCAGGCCACTGCACTCCAGCCTGGGCAACAGGGTGAGACTGTCTCAAAAAAAAAAAAAATTATTAAATTGATTTTTACTATAGGTTTTTAAATAGTTAAAATACATCTTGAAAATGAGATTCAGATCAAAACATTTATCATACCATTGAAGCTCAGGGTACTTTAAAAACTGTGTACACTAGAGTATGATAAAAGTAAAGGCAGGAAATATATTTTATTCATCTCTCTCTCTCTCTACAATACCAAACACAATAGTTTGATGAATGAATATTGTTAACTGGAGGTACGGAAAAATTGATTTCTAAGACCTAAGTAATACTATTAGAAATTCATCTGTGTTGATTTTTGAGTACGCAAAGTCCATTCTTAATATAAACAACTCAATACAAACATTTTTAAATTAGAAAATAAAAATCCACAGTTTCCAATCTTTCATTTTCTATGTATGAAGTAATATATACTTATAAGAATTTTTTATGAATCTGGGTATGGTGGCTCATGCCTATAATCCCAGTGCTTTTGAGGCCAGGAGTTCCAGACCAACCTGGGCAATATAGTGAGACCCTGTCTCTACAAAAAATTAAAAAATTAGCTAGGCATGGTGGCACACACCTGTTGTCCCAGTTACTGGGGAGGCTAAGGTGGGAGGATTGCTTGAGCCCAGGAGTTTGAGGGTACAGTGAGCTATGATGATGCCACTGCACTCCAGGCCAGGCAATAGAGCAAGACTTGTCTCTATAAAATAATACATAAATAAAAAAATTTTTCACTTTAAAAAATAGGATCACATTATGGATATAATTTTTGAAACTTGGGTTTTTTTTTTTTCCCCTTAACCATATATCTAGGACATCTTTTCACTCAGTATACATCTAGGTTCTCTCATTTCCTTTTAAAGGATACATTGTGTTCTGTCATTTGGAAGTGCCATAGTTTAACCAGTCTCCTACTAATAAAAATTTAGGTTATTTTTCACTCTTTGGTATTATGTATAGTGGTGTAATATGTTTACACATATATCTTTGCACTCTTGTGAGAGTATTTTAAATTGTAATGTTGCATAAAAGCGATATATGTACATGCCTTTAAAAATCAAATACTATTACAAGGCTGATTGTTTTAAAGTACTCATTTTCTCATTTTCACTGCCCTTCCCAAACCCTCAAAGAATTGTTACACCTCTCTGAAAATGATTAGCGGTTTGTTTTTATCCCTTGAAGGCATCCTAATGGAAATTTCTTTTCTTCTGTTCTGTCCAAACTAGATGTATCCTAGGACTTCTGTATAGCTGTCAGCCTGGGATTTCCCTTCACCTCCTGGCTGTGCATGTATCCCATGTTCCCTCAACCTAGGATCTTCCTTTTTTTGTTTATTTGCATGTTTACTCCTTTGATTTGTAATCACTCCCCAAGAGAGGGTGTATAGAAAGTAAACGTGTTGAGGCATGCATGTTTGCAAACGTCTGTATTCCACCCTTGCACTTGATTGATGATTTGCCTTGAAAATATTTCCTCAGAAATTTGAAGACATCATTCCATTGTCATATAGCATTCAGTGTTGTTGTTGATCAATCCAATGCCATTTTGATGTTTTATCCTCCATATATGATCTCTTCTTTCTTCTCTGGAAGCTTTTAGGATCTTTTCTTTGTTAGTGGTTTTCTGAAATTTCACTAAGCTATGTCTTATGTAAGGCTAAATTTTTTTTTTAATTCCCTGGAATGAACACCAGTTTTCAGGTGGGAAAATGTTATTGTATTATTTTTTGATAATTTATTTCCCTTCACATATTAGCCCTGCCCTGCCCTGAGAGAATGACCCCTGTGAACTATATACTATATCACCCAGTCTAACTTGCCAGCTAGTTTCTGGTTAGGTCTGGTCCATGTGTGATCAGATCACAGGAAGAGAGAGAGGTCAGAATATTTCTTCCTTGCTGTATCCTTGTTCTAGAGCCACATCTCTCAGGCATTAACTATATCTCCCACTGGAAGGCCCTTGCTCCTTGAACTCCATTTGCACTACCTCTCCTTGTCCCTTCAGCCCTGGGAGTATAACAGCTTCTTCTTGTTTCTAGTCTCTGGACATTATACCACCCTTGTTTGTTTCCTTAATCCTTGCTGCTCAGACCTCTTTAAGTAGTTCCTTCATAAAAACCTCTTTATTTGAACAATGTGGGGTGAATTAGGCTTGCTGTTAGGACTCTAATACAATCTATTTCTCTCTCTTGCCTCCATTTTCCAAGAAATACTGGGCTTCCTAGATTAATTCTTTAACATTGTCCTCTATTTTCTACCTATATGTCATCTCTTGAATTTTAACTGCTGGGAAATTTCCTTGTCTTCATCTTCCAAGTCTTTTATGAATTTCTTATTTCAGCAATCCTATTTTTCATTTCTAAAAGCTCCGATTATTCAGATTATTCCTTTTTTCCCAATTTTTTTTATTATGGTAAAATACACACAACATAAAATTTACTGTCTTAACTATTTTAAGAATACAGTTCAGTGGTGTTAAGTACATTAATATTGTGCAACCATCACCATCATCCATCTTCAGAAGTCTTCCTCTTGCAAAACCGAAACTCTTTACTCATTAAACAATAATTCCTCAATGCCCCCTCCCCCAGCCCCTGGCAACCACCATTCTATTTTCTGTATCTATGTTTTTGACTACTCTAAGTACTTCATGTAAGTGGATTCATATAGTATTTGTCTACTGATTATTCTTTTTATTATAGCATTCTATTGCTGTTTATTTATTTCATAGGTGTAATTTATTTCTCTTCCTGAATTGTCTTTGTTTCTCCCAAATCCCTTTGTCTTGCTTTCATGATGGAGACATTCCTCATTGTTAAGTAACTCTAACATAATAGCTGATTGTTAGTTCTGTATGCTCAAATAAGACTTGTCATCTGGTGGACTTCACTTTGGAGTCATCAAGCAGGGATCCACCTGCTTCACTGTAGGACCCCCAACTGTCATTTCTTGTGCTGTTGATTTTTTCCAGAAGAGAATTTGCTAATCTCTTGTCTAGCATTCTTGGAACCAAGTGCAAGCATTAAGCTGAGCACCTCAAATTCAGAATGGACTTTCATTTAATGGCAATATTTCTCTGGAAGAAATTCCTTGAAGCGAAATTGTGCTATCTAAGGGTATGCATTTTAAAATTTGATGGATTCTAATGTAATTTTGGAAGCATCCAAAGAAAAAAGTTTAACACTTTTTATAAGCTTTAAATGCCAGCAGAATTTAATGAAGTGCTTTCCTTATGGAATTAATGTTCCAAGAGGTAAAACACGCTGAAATAAATTCTGCTTTTCCATGGGTCTTAGTAGGCTTCAGAATTAGTGCTAACATAGGCTATTTGAAAGACTAAATTTCTTGTCTTACCAGAAAACAAAATTAGATTCTCTTAAGAAGCCATTGGATTGGTATTACAGTAAGGGCAAAAATGGAAACCTCTACAGAGGTACTTGGTCTTATTTATCTATAAGGACCTAAGGAAGTAGCAGCTGAAAAAAGTTGCTCAAACTATATCATCTCTGATTACTGATATTTGAGTTTATGACTTGACTGTTTGTGGGCAATCTGATCTCAGGGTGGTAATTGTCCTATGGGTTATAAGAATGGCTAGGGGCAAGAAACCATTTAATCACAATCCAGAGAAAGGCAGGCTACAGAGCGTGAAGATGAGTAACTTCTAGAGTAGCTAAATTATACAGGTCATAATTATATAACTTGTGGGATCTAGCCCTACGCTAATCTAAGTAGGTTTTTCCTTTTTCAAAATTGCTGATCATCTTACTCCATAAGGTTGCTCCATATTTTGTCCTAAATTTCTCACTACATAGCAGACAGTAAGAAACTCTATAAACTCCATTCCAAAGAGGCCAAGCTTCAGTCAGAAATAGACATTTCCCTTCCAAAATGATTGTAAGGAAGTCTTCAAGCTTTCAGTCTCTATGGCGACAGCTTGATGGAGATAGTTGAGGACTGGTACATGAAATATGCCTTGCCTTTTTTTTTAATTTGAGACAGAGTCTCACTCTGTGCCCCGGCTAGAGTGCAGTGGCATCTTCATTGCTCACTGCAACCTCAAACTCATGGGCTCAGGTGATCCTCCTGCCTCAGCCTCCTGAGTAGCTGGAACTATAGGCAAACACCACTGCACCCAGCTAATTTTTCTATTTTTAGTAGAGACAGGGGTCTTGCTCTTGTTCAGGCTGGTCTCAAACTCCTGAGCTCAAGTGATCCTCCTGCCTGGGCTTCCAAGAGTGCTAGGATTACAGACATGAGCCACTGTGCCCGGCCTGCATTGCCCTTTTAAATTCTGTAACAACCACTCAACGTGAGCTCACAGGCACCAATTATTGCTGTGTAATAGCAATCACTTTACCACTGCTGAATTGGAACTGGGATTTCTTAACAGTGGGAAACAGAAGAGAGAAAAATATGTCCAAACTACAATGTTCCTAATTCATTCCTTCTTTCCTATCCTTTTACCCAGTAGATATAGTTGAATTTTGCTTGAAGAAATGCAGTTAAAGCTGTATGCTGGCAAAGGTACAGTCTAAACATTGGTTTATAGTCAACAAATTTGAGCTTCTACTATTTACGATACTATGTTCTTTATAGATAGTCTACTATTGTCAATAAATATATGTGAGTAAGGCCGGGTGCGGTGTCTCACACCTGTAATCCTAGCACTCTGGGAGGCTGAGGCGGGTGGATCGCTCAAGGTCAGGAGTTCGAAACCAGCCTAAGCAAGAGCGAGACCCTGTCTCTACTAAAAATAGAAAGAAATTAATTGGCCAACTAAAAATATATAGAAAAAATTAGCTGGGCATGGTGGCGCATGCCTGTAGTCCCAGCTACTTGGGAGGCTGAGGCAGAAGGATTGCTTCAGCCCAGGAGTTGGAGGTTGCTGTGAACTAGGCTGATGCCACGGCACTCTAGCCCGGGCAACAGAGTGAGACTCTGTCTCAAAAAAAAAAAAAAAAGAAAGAAAGAAATTAGAGGAAAAAAAAAATTTTTTTTAAATAAATAAATATATGTGAGTAAATGATTTTAAGAGTACTAATGTCAACAATGATTAGTACTATGTTTTCTTAATATCACTTAGCTATGCCAGAATACAGAATGTATTCAAGGAGCAGAGTGTCAAATCACTACTTCCTGTTACATACAGTGGGATGTAGCTTAGCCCCCATTTATTCTGTCCTTGGCCAGTTGAGAAAATTAACTGAGCCACGGTACCCAGTGGGATGACTTAGGCAGCTAACTTGTGAATAAACTTAACCACTTACCCCTCCCATGTAGTGAAAAGCATAGTTGACTCCTCCCATGTAGTGAAAATATAGGCCTGCCCAGACTTGGTATTTTGAAAACTAAAATAAGACTCTTTGTTTGACTCAGCTCCTAAGTAGTCATTACGCATGGGGCACAAAGACCTCTTCTTGAAGGTCTCTCCAGGGAGAAAAGAGCTGCTGTGGACTAGCAGCTCTCTGACCTATGAATGATGACAATCATCTATTATGCCTAATTTTTTTTGTATTTTCTTTAAAGCGAAGACCTTTCAAAATCTCTACTAACTTCACTTTAAGTATTTACAGCTCTGAGAGAGAGTTGGAGCATAGATTACTTCTCAATATGTGCCTAGTCTATTAATAGTGAGGATGAAAAAGAGGAACCCAAAAGGGAAGTTAAATTCATGTCCAATACATAAGTTACTAATAAAATGACAATCCCATTCGTCTTTGCCCACAACCCAAGAGGGTCTACACTGATAAATGTCTAAGCTTCCTTTCCTTTCCCTCACTTCTAACATGATTTTTCTTCAATGCTCTGTAAGACTGGTGTTTTTAGTTGATGATTCTCTTAGGAACTTCCCTCAGTTTCTCATCACTTTTGTCAATGTAATTCTACTGATCCCTAAATCTTCTGTAACTCAAGAGCAGAGGACTTTTGAGTAGTAAATAACCTTAACCCAAACTTCCCCTTCTTATTCTGGAAATTGTAGCACTATCCCTCCAAGATTCCAGGTTCTAAGATACAGGGTGATAATTTTATTGATTGTTAACATTTATTGAACAATTAGTATGTCTCAGGCATTGGGCTGAGCACTGTATACACTATACCACATTTATATCTTATAGCAACCCTATACACAGTGACCATTCAAAGTCATCCCACTGGATACCGTGGCTCTAATTAACTCCACCCAGGTTTGATCATGCCAATTAGTTCCTAAATATGTCCAGAAATACGCTGCATTGTGTTAATTTGTATTTGTTTGTATAGTGCTTCTTTGCTTTTCTTTCCTTCACTTTTCTTTTCTTTCTTAGAGACAGGGTCTTGCTCTGTCACCCAGGCTGGAGTGCAGTGGCACAAACACAGCTCACTGCAGTCTCAAACTCCTGGATTCAAGAAATCCTCCTCCCTCAGCCTCCTGAGGAGTGGGACTACAAGTGCAAGCCACTGCCCCTGGCTAATTTTTTTTTATAGAGATGGGGTCTCACTATGTTGCCCATGCTGGTCTGGAACTCCTGGTCTCAAGAGATCCACCCGCATCAGCCTCCCAAAGTGCTAGGATTACAGGCATGGGCCACCATGCCCAGCCTATTTTCATGCATTCTCAATTCTCCTTACAGCAATTTTTTAGTCCTCATTGCCAGAGATCATGCTTTCTCTTCCCTTTCAACCTTTCCTTCATGCTTAAGGCAAGTGCTTCATAAATGTTGCTGAGTGACTGATAGCATGAAACAGTCAACAAAAGAAAGATCTATCAGAGGAAAAGAAAGTAATGTGACACTGGGTCTTGTGTTCAGGTCCAGGTAACAAATAACTATGTGTTCTGCAGCTTTGCACATCAGGGTTATTTTCAGAATAAGGCAGGTCTGTGCCTCTGACAGAGCATCCTTTCAGCAGCAGCCAGAAAACTGATCTCTTGATTCTCCATTCCTGGGTGTGTAGACATGTAGACAGAAGAAAGCAAAGGATAGGCTGCCATGACATGTCTAGGGGACTTTGCCAAGAAAGTGCAAAGCCAGTAACCTCCACAGTGGGGAGAAACTAACTCCTTGTCATCTGCTACGGCAGAGTCAGCAACCTGGCAGCTTTCCACTCCTCTACTGAGAGAACATGTTTCCTCTTCCAGGCATCTCCCTGGATCTCTGATCCTGAGGAGATCCTACAACCTCTCTTCCGATTCCACAAGAAGAAAAAGAAGATAGGATCCATGGATACCATCCAACTCTGCATGAGTGATAGAGGGGCGAAGGTCTAGAGATTTTCAAAGTAGCACTTGAAAAGCGACCCAAAAGAACTGAGTCATAGCTCTGTTTTAACCATTGTGCCAGTTATTTCTTTGGTAGAATGACGAATGGAAAACAATTGTTGAAACCACTGAAATGAAAACTACATCATTCCAGTTATACCAAACAGAGCAGAGAAGGCCTGTCAACATTCACACAAAAAGGTAAGAATGATCAAATTCCATGGGGCTTAGGTATGGCTTTTACTTTAAAGGTGGAAAAAAATTTAAATCCTTCATAATCCAGAAGGTAGGATCATAGGACTTTAGAGCTAAAAGCATCTTGGAGCTCATATAGTCTAAGTTCCATTATTTTACAGATGAGGAAAACTGAGACCCAGAGAGGAAAAGTAACTTTCTGAAGGCCATAGGAGTGGTGACAAAGCCAAGATGAGAGCTCAAGTCTCCTGACTTCAGAAAAGATGCCTGTACCTGGGCAAGGCTCTCACATTCAATTAAGGAACATAAGTGAACATGATAGCTTTGCAGAAAGGTAAAGTTCTGGTGTTTTCACTACCTCCATGCTGAGCCATAACACAGCAGTCCTGATACTTCTAAAAAAATTCCAAGTTCTCTGGTTTGCATGTTGATCTCATGTACAAGTGTTAGGGGTGGGGCGGGAAGCATGTGAAAAGAGAGACAAAGAAAGAAAAAATAGTATTGCATAAGCAGAAGCAACCTCCTTAATGGCTTAGGTGTGTTTAGTAGAAAATTCAGAATCAGGAGGACCTGGACTCTCCTCGGTCTAGCTCTGCCACTAACTAGCTTTGAAAAGTCATTTAACCTCTCTGGGCTTCAGTTGTCCCATCTACAAAATGAAACCACCCTATATTAAATGATGGCTAAAGTATCTTTCATCTCTAATATCTCAGACTAATATTAGAGCAGTATTCAAGCCTCATGGCACTAAGAGAATTTTATCGTATCCCAGATTAGTAAATGAGTGTGGAAAGTAAGTAGGTGGTTGATTGTGAATTCATTCAAATAAATATTTGTTAATTCTATGCCAAGTCTAGGACTCTGAAGATAAAGAAGACATGGTTCATATTCTTGAGGAGCTGTCAGGCTGGAGGAAAGACCCATGACTCCTAATTGACAGATAATGTCTTATCTAAGTGCTATCCAGGTCTGACCAAAGATCAAACAAGATCCAGTCTGTTCAGGAGGGTATTGCCAGAGGCACACTGGAAGGCAACTGGTTTATTTTCCCTTCTCACATGTCTACCAGTCTCCAAGTACCACAAGTAGTAAAGGTCACTGCAAGTACCCACATGAAGAGCATTCTTGACTGACTGGCAGAAATGTGGTAGATCAGACACTGCAATATCAATGCTATTCACCAAGACTATTTTAATCATAGACTTAAATAGTCATTACCTCAATTTGATCCTGAATCAAAGCAAAATGCTAGGACTCTGGAGTGCATGCTCATTGCTCTGAAAATGAACAAATCCATGTAAGCATCTCTGTTCATTTGGGAAATCAGGGGCAAGAAGTGGCCTGTGAAGTATGTGCTATATAATAGGAAAAAAAAAGAAAATGAAAGGATGAAATACTAGAACATTATTAAGAGAATCAGTTGGAAAAATTTTAACACAAACTGTAAGTTAATTTTGTTCTAGTATATCTCACTATTACCCTTTGCTTTCATGTTACTAACAGACTTTCTGAAAGTATTCTTCATCCTCCAATTCCATTCAGTCAAGCAACCCTTACTTTCTGGTTTTTCTAACTCGCTTTCCAAAAAACTAAGTTTCTCAAAGATGTCCTACAGCCCACTGACCTGTTCCTTCCACCTCTCTTTGAGACATATGTTGCTGTTGTCCATCCATTCTTTCTTGAACTTTTGTCTTTATTACTTGCTGAACATTTTCAGCACTATGCTAGTTCTCCTTCTATCTTTCTTCCCATTTCTACTATGTCTTCTTTGCAGGCTTTCTGTCCCTAAACATAGATCTTGTCCTTGAGCTTTCTTAAACCCTAGCTATGCCTCTCCTGGGAATGTCATGATATTCCCAGAGCTTAAACTCTTTCGCTTCTGCAGAGGATTCTCAGTTCTAGAGGCATTCTCAAGAGTTGATGGGGGTGTAAACAAGGTGCTGAATACAAGATACCCACTCTATTTAAGACTAAATTTTCAAGTTCTGCTATTGTTGTATACTACCTACTTATGCAGGGGTTGTGAGGCTAAATTCATCACTACTCATGTACCAACCAGGGCAGCGGCTGCATTTCAGTTCACCAGCAAGTTTCAATGGCTGTGTAGGTATATTATGCAAAGTGAAAGCTTAGCATGTGGAGTCATGTACAAGGGTAACCTCTAATTATTTTATTATGTCTTAACTTAGATGTTGTTCTTTTATTCAAATGGTATCAATTTTGTGCATAATTTTCCCAAGCTGCTGAAGTGGAGGAGGGCAGACCTAGAAGAAAATAACTGGAGTGGCAGGCCCAGCCTCTAAAGAAATAATAGACTTTAGAAGAAACGCCTGCAGTCAATTCTCCTATGAATGAGACATGAATAGGCACCCTCTGCCTCCAGAGCTAGAAATCACAGAGATCAGACCTCTGAATAGAGCCATCCTCTTTCTTTTTGGGAGCCCACTCCATTTTAAAATTTTCTCACCAAGTTTGAGAATAGAGTTCAGAGCCTTTCTAATCATAAGTCCTAAACCAAGATGAATCATTCAGCCATAATATCACTGGCTTGGCAATGTCTTATGATTAAGCAAAAACATTTCCAAACAGCTTCCAAAAAGGAATAAAAGTACACTGAGCACTTCATCACACATTAAATGAACAGGCCATTACTATATAGGGGCAAATACAAAGAGCAATGAACATTAAACAAGCTTTCATATCCCACTGAAACTCACCTTAGTAGCCTGAAAGCAGAAATAACTAAAGGAAAACTACATGACTAGAGAATTATTCTCTAAAATATGCTTTAGGAACTGGATAGATTTTTCCCTCTCCTTTCTTTTGTGTGTGTGTATGTGTGTGTGCTGGGAATGAGGGGGTTCTATTTTAAAATATTACACAGAGTGGGAAAAATTAAAATGTATAGTAAAGCAATAAATAGAAATAAAAAAAGGAAGATCATCCATATCATCCCCCAAATATAATTAATGTTTCCAGCCATTTTACTATACATTTATATATGTATTTCACATATAGAAAGAGCAAGAATCATACTACTCATATTATTTTGTAGCCTATTTTTTTCACTGACAACATATATCATGAAATTCTTTTCATGTCATATATAATTCTAAGGGAATTTTTAATGGTAGTATTAAAAATTTATATATGATTTAACTATCATGTTAATGGCCACACCTGTAGTCTCAGCTACTTGGGAGGCTGAGATAGGAGGATCATTTGAGCCCAGGAGTTTGGGTCCACCCTGGGCAACATAGCAAGACCCTGTCTCTAAAAGAAAATTTTAAAAATTAAACAAAAAAACCACTTATGTCCACACAAAAAATCTGTACACAGATGTTTACAGCAGCTTTATTCATAATTGCCAAAACTTGGAAGCAAATAAGAAGTCAACCAAAGATAAATAAACTGTGGTACATCCATTCAATGGAACATTATTTAAATAGAAAGGTATTATGAAGCCATCAAAAGACATGGAGGAACCTTAAACACATATTACTAGTAAAAGAAGCTAGTCTGAAATGATTCTAACTATATGACATTCTGGAAAAGGCAAAACTATGGAGACAGTAGAAAGATCAGAGATGGCTGGTAATTGTGGCTCAAAACCTGTAATCCCAGCACTTTGTGAGGCCGAGGTAGGAGGATCACTTGAGGCCTGGAGTTCAAGACCAGCCTGGGTAACACATCAAGACCCTGTCTCTACAAGATAATAAAAAAATTAGTGGGGTGTGTTAACGTATACTTGTAGTCCTAGCTTCTCTAGAGGCTGAGGCAGAAGGATGGCTTGAGCCCAGGAATTTGAGGTTATAATGAGCTATGATCATGCCACTGCACTCCTGGGTGACACAGCAAGACCCTGTTTCTAATAAATAAATAAATAAAGACCAGTGGTTACCAGGGGTTAGTGGAGGGAGGGATGAATAGGCAAGGCCTAGAGGATTTTTTTAAGACAGTGAGATTATTCCATAGGATACCATAATGGTAGATACATGTCATTATACATTTGTGAAACCCACATAATGTACAACACCAAGAGTGAGCCCTAATGTAAACTATGCACTGTGGGTGATAATGATGTATTAAATATGAATGTAGATTTACTGATTGTAACAAATATACCACTGTGGTGCATGATGTTGATAACAGGGGAGTTTTTAGGGGAAGTCATATGGGAACTCTGTATTTTCCACTCAATTTTGCTGTGAACCTCAAACTGCTCTATAAAATAAATTCTATTAAAAAACACAAACTAAAATCTCAGGGAGAGATGCATGTTGGACCAAGTCATTATTAGGAACCTGTCCTCCACCAAACTTTCTAATTAAGTAAAAGCCACCACCCTTCCCCCAGTTATTGAAGCCAGAAACCTAGGCATGGTTCCTGACTACTTCTTTTACCTCATCTCCCACTTTCAATTACTGATCTTCAAAGCATATCTTAATTTTATTTCCATCGCTGTTGCTACTTTTCAAGACCAACCCGCCATTATCTTTCTCCAGAACTAAAATAGTCTAACAGTTTCCCTTGCTTTTATTCTTGCCAGATATCAATCCATTCTCCACACAGCAAGCAGCCAGAGTAATCTTTTGGAAACAAATTTATGTCATTTTACTGCTTAAAACTTGAACAGATTTTTTTTCTCCTGCACTTTGAATAAAAGTGAAACTCTTCAAGGCTGGTCAGGCATCTGCCTGTCTTCTAACCTCAACTCACACCACTCTCCCCCTTGCTCATCTAGCACCAAGGACATGAACCTTCCTTTACACCACTTTGCCTAATATATTCTTCTGTAACTCTTCCTGTTACTCTGCCTCAGGATCTAATTTATTTCTTTCATAGCTCTTTGAATTTTATAAATTCTTAGTTGTTTACTCAGTCTCTATTGTTCTCCCTGATTAATCTGGAAGCTCCATGAGAGCGGGACTTCACCAGTTACGAATATCATGGCATACTGGCACTTAATACTTCCTGGTACATCCTTGACAGTGGTGTACCCAGGATGGGCCAGTGGGATTAGTAAACCACTGATGCAGGCAATAAGGGGATGCATTTAAAAACAACAATAAAAACCAACTAGAAATTGGTCTGCTTCTTATTATTGCCATGAGTTTTTATATAAACAATGTCAGTGATAGAATATTCCTCCATCCAAAATTCTTTTGTCAGTTTAAATTCTGTAACAATTGTTGCTACCCCTGAGTTTTGTTAATGTAAGCTTCAAATTAACACATTTGTATTGCTTATGTCTCAATACAAATTTTATTTTACATAAAAGTTAATTCAGAGAATTTCCAGTTATGTAGTAGGCTCCTGACACATGCAGATTCAGATACCCACAGTCATTTCAGTAGTAAGTTCATAACAATTTAGAATTGTTCTAGTTCACTTTGGGAGCAGTTCACAGGTCAGATCCCTATTGTACTACATATTCTTGAATTTAAACAGTAGATGCAAAATACATGATAGCATGCTATTATAGAGATTAAGAAACATAATGATTTCTGTCATGCTATGATCAGAGTATCATTTGTGTTTAAAATTTTTTTGAGATGGGGGTCTTGCTATTTTGGGGTCTTGAACTCCTGGGCTCAAGCAGTAACCCCATCTCAGCTCCCAAGTAGGGGGAATTACAGGTATGAGCCACCATGCTCAGCTGTGTTTAAATTATAAAACAGTGAAATAGATTGCAAACTGCAAGATGTAACATTTTTGTCTGGTTAGGGCATATTTTAGTTTGTACACGAAATATTTTACTGAATTTGAATAATATCTTTAAAATTGAAATTAATTCTTTAAAAATTGTTATTTTTGTTATTTAATAAGCTACAATATCATTATTCATCACTGCAACAAATATATAGGCATATGTTTTTTTCTATTTTCTCAAAAAAAATTAATGTAACGTAAAAATCTCACTTTTTACCTTTTTTGTACTGTGATATTTATTATTGTCATGATTATATATACAAAATTTGATAAAAGAAAAATTTCATTCATGTTTTTTTCTGGCAATTATTAGTATTCATTTCATTATTCTTATTTAAAATAAATTATATAGAGGAGTAGAGATAAAAAATGATCCACTTTAGGTTTCAAATATGTTGGACATGACAACAAAGGTGGTGCTCAAGAAATATTTGTTGAATGTATAAATTAGTCAATTCAAAAAGTTAATATGTAAGGATTTAGTCTTTTTCCAAAATAACCAGCCAACATACTAACTAAAGACATTGACAATTTTATCTCCACCTGGTAAAACCTGCTTACGTATATAAGATGCAAGGCCAGACAAATCAAATTTTTTTCAAGATGCAAAACATACCTACCCACAATGTGACAATGAAGTCAAGGTTTGACCTAGACCATAGTCACAAAGCAATTTTGAAATGACTTTAAATTCTGTGAAGTAAGCCACCTATTTGAGAAATACAGACTCTTGTGTTTACCATACAAAGGTATATAACTGGTGAGTGCAGAGGGGCCTGCTGAGTTTCCTGCACTTAGTTCCTTGGGAAAAGGTGGGAAGAGTTGTTTTCCAGCAAAAAAGAGTGGGCAGCCTATTGGAACCACCACTTCCTTTACCCTATGTGACAGTAGTAGCCTGCTATGTTTCTAGCACAATTAGCTCCCTATGTTTTGCCACTTCTAACTTCTGGATAAGATAACAGTGTGAGTGAAATGAATTTCCACTGCTCTAGACATCAAAGGTGTTCTGGGCTTTGAGCTTTATGAATTCCAGTCACTGTTCCTGTTTTCTTAGTTTTAGTTTCTCTCTCTCTCTCTCTCTCTCATACACACACACACACACACAGGCAAGGAAACATTGTTCTCTAAACCCAGCTACAAAGGAGCTTTGGTTGTTGGCTCACATTTTTGAGATGTCAGTGCTACCAAAGGTGGAGCTTATCTGAAAAATTCAAGGAACTGTTTGAATTACAAGGGAAATTCTTGCTTTGTCTGTTTTGGTTAAAATGTAATCTTAAAACATAGAGTTCAGAGTCCAAATCACTTTAATTATTTTGAAACATAAAAAGGAAGTGATATTAATATGTATAGGTTTTCCTTTTTTAAATTGGGGAGTTAATTTCCTTTCTATTTACCCACCACTATCTGTTTGGGGAAGAGTTTATTTACTTAGGCTAGAGGAAAGAGAAATGAAACCCTTTACATTTTGCTTTTGGGTGGAGACTTATTAAGAAAGATGCAGGAAAGAGCAGTGTAGAATTACATGACACAAGGACATATTGTTACTTTCTATAAAATTGGCAGCTCTTATATTGCTTCAATTTGCACATAGTTTTTTTTCTCACCCTCTCAAATTATACAAGTGCATATTGATTTGCATGATAAATGCGTTACTGAAAAGACTATTCATACTAGAGGAGAACCTATTAAAGAAAAGTATTGGTGAATCCTTTTAATTGAAGAATCACTTTTTGTTCTATAAAGCCAGGTTTTCAGGTAGCAGATTTGCTTAAAGAAAGGCACACCTGTATGTTAAATAATGGAATAAACACCTTTTGAATCTGAGCCTGAATTTCACTCATTTTGATCTAGAAAACCCAGTTTAACAGGATTAGTAGTATCAATAACCTTCCCCAAAATAAAATTGTAAGTTTTCCATTGTATACTAAAGTTGAATATACTAAAAGTCAAATTTGGATCCCTATAATTTAGGTGAAAACAAATCAGAGAAAGCAATAAATGAGAGCAAAATAAGATGTATGAGAAAGAGGCTAAAGGGAAGGGGAGAAGAGGATTTTGTAGTTTAGAGAAGACAAAACTGTAGGGGAGATTTTGTTAACTTTTTAAATAAATAAAAGCATTATAACCTGCTGTTTTCTTTGGGGTAGTCTTGAACTCCTGACCTCAAGTGATCCTTCTGCCTTGGCCTCCCAAAGTGCTAGGATTACAGGTGTGAGCCACTGCAACAGCTATCTTTTTTTTTTTTTGGTAGTAATTTACCCCTTGAATGAGTGTATTGGACCCTTATTCATGTGCAGATTTCAATGAGAGATGAGGTAAGAATGGACAAATAAGATAGCTGTGGACTGCCTATGGAAGAAGAAAAGTGCACCACTGGAGAGAGGAAACAAGCTGCCTTACTTCAAAGTTTTAGCCAGGGCAGGCTCTCCTCTCAAGTTTATTCCAAAATGCCAAGCATTTCCTCTGGGCCCTTATATTCATGCTATGTCTGGGATGAAAGTTCTGAGACTAGGTATAAATCAAAGCTTACAAAGATTAGGAAGGTAATATAAATAGGTAAATCTAGTTGGATATAAGACAATTGGGAGTTGCTGAGTTTGGGGAAAGTCCAGGTCCCCCCGAAAGGCATTCAAATAAAAACAAATTTTAAATATTTTGCAGGCCAAGCAAAATACAGCTGGTTGGCTAAATTCAGCCCTAAGCTCATCAAGCTTTTACTACTTTCCTAGAGAATAGGGATTAAAATACTCCTTCTTGTATGCTAGATATGTAAATGATACAGAAAATCAAAAGTAATTGAGAGGAATGTCTAGATAGAGTATAATTTACTGAAATTCTACATACCTTAGGAGATGCTATTTCTAGAATTTTAGTCAAACTGTGAATTGAAGAATCCTGGTTCTGGTTTCTTATTTTAATTCTTCAAATCTGCTTTGGGCTAGGGACTATAAAATGATTTCTATGTAAATCTCTTTGAAAAGATGGAGCTTCCCCTTCATAGGCCAAAAGTAAATTGCTGAGTTAGATATGATCTATGATAGCTCAATGCTCTGTAATCATTTGGGGTATTTTGATTTATCAGGATAGATCTAGTGATGTCTCATTCTTTCCTATTTCATTTTCATCTTCAGTGAAAGACATAGCAGCAGCTGCATTTACCACCTAAAATTTTCAATATAAATTCTTATAATTAGAGAGATTCCTATCAGTTTATACATCTGGAGACATCTTAATGGAAACTTTAGACACAAGGCTTTGTACTAATACAAAAATAGTACTTTTTGGACCTAAATATGACACTGAAGGCTGTTTAACAAATCTGAATGTTGATAAGAATGCAATGTTAAGGTAGAAAGTATCATAGAAGAAAAAATAAGGAGAGAAAGTAGTAATCATAAATTGTTTCCTCAAAAAATTAAATATCAGGAAAGCCAAAGTCAATACTGTTTAAAAAAATCTGAAGCCTGATTTTGCATATAAAATGCCTTCATGAATTTCTGCTAAACTTTAATAAAATCCTGGCAAATGCTAGGGTTCCATGAAAATGTTTGAACACCTGTGGATTAGACAACTCTTCCAATGTCTCAGAAATTGTAAATTATTAATTTATTTCTTTGTGGGACTAAAGTGAAGTTATAGGGTAACATGGTCATGTTTATTAAGGCCTGGCTTTGGTATTTGTGCTGTCCTGGAGATGAGTAACCTGTAGACTTTCTGCCTAGCCTAAACCTCAGCTGATGGAAAGCATTAGACTCTTTAAATGTAAATGGTGTTCAGAGTGCTTGTCCCGCTGAGTACTCATAATCAATAAGAAAACATTATGAACCAAATTTGACAACAGAGGTATCTAGTTTTGGAAAAGAATGGAGAGGCCTCCAGGTACTAGACCATGAAATAAGAGAGCCGCCTAGTGGTCTAAGTGGTGCACAGATGTTCTGCTGGGCACCAGAGAAATATCGATCTTACTGTTTTATTAACATTACTGAAAAAGTAAGGTGTAAAAACCAAAAAGATAAAAGCGTTTAACTGAAGGACCTATTTACCAAATAGTAAATGCTTATTCTCACTCTTTCTAAAAGCCTGGTGCTGAATGTGGGTAAAACTGGTATTCATTTATTTAAAGTTCTCAGTATGCATACATATAAGACATTCATACATTGCCTCGGTGCTTATCATTTTGAGATTTGACACAAATCTCACAGAGTAACTTAATACATGATCTGTAGTTAAATTACTTTCAAACACATAGAGTAACTCAGATGGACTAAGAAGCCTGATTCATAGAGGTTACATGAACATGTACTTTAAAAAATTTAAAAAGACTATTTTGGCATCAGCATATTGATCATTAAACATTATTACTTCAGGAATAGAAAAAACTGACAAGGTTCCCTCCCTGATGCAAAAGGCTGACAATCTAGTAAGGGGGTAAAGTAAATGAATAGCTTATAAACCTTAAAGTACAGATGGAGGAAGATAAGGTTGGAAAGGTATGAGGCTATTGCACGATAGACAACTTGGAATTTCTGGTGGAGGAGCATGAACCTGGTGACCTGGTAATAACATTGACAAAAATTACTGGCAGCAGAGTATAAAATTGCTTAGAGTGGGGAGAAACTAAAAAAGGAAGACCAAGTGCCTTTCGCAACAGCACACAGTGGGGTTTTTGAAACTCGGCTAAGAAGGAGCAGTGGGAATTAAGAGAAGGAGATAGATACTAATAATTTGTACTTTTTTTTTACTTTTCTATAAGTTAGAAGATGTGATTCCTAAGGAACATCACCAAGGATTGATACATCAGTTTAATTGACTTAGTTACTTAAAAAATAAAGAAAGAAAATGTTTACTTTGAAAAAAACCCAGGTAATTCTGAATTTCTACATATCTAAAGAGAATAATGCATTTCCTTAAATACTTATTTTTTTTTTTTT
>VBSM01001562.1:43123468-43141544 GCA_008086735.1 Cheirogaleus medius | reverse complement strand
TCCACAAGATGGCCGACGTTCCTGGAGGGTAGGAATCATATTATACTTTTTGGTATCTCTCAGTACAGCAATGATTCAATTTTGAAAAAGTAATAATCTACCATACCAATAAAACAAATCTGCCAAAATATAAAATTTAGCCTTTACTCTGGAAAACACTATAGAATAAAAAGGAAGATTAATCACTAGCTTAAGTTAGTCCTTTGCAGAGAAGGATGTAAACTGGGAAGATATATCAGACAGGTGCAGGTGTAAATGAGAATAATTTTACTCATGGTAAGTCATTATAAAAGAGTTAAGCATTATATGTTTTTAACAAGTCATCATATTTCTTCTAAGGACATTATCGTTTTCAATATTACATAGTGGCTTCTGTAGAGAACTGCAAAAGTATCCTGTAACATTATAACAGATTCTAAGGTTAGGCATGTAAGTCAAAAGGAAGAAGATACCTCAAATCTATTATCCCTAAAATAAGAACTACTGAAGGTGACAACAACACCTATGGGAGTAGGCCATATTATCCCACCAGCAAAAATCCCCTTGGCATCTAGGTAAAAGTGGCCCAACACCCTTTTAAATATTGTTGTCCCAAGGATTGACACAGAATCATGCTCCAGGGCACTTAGCTAACACATGGAATTAATGTGGAGACAAAAACAATGTGTGCCCTCACAAACTCATATTCCATTTTAATCAGGCCTTCTAGAAATACAAAGGTCTAACCAAAAAGGTTATTTGATGAAGTGAAGCATAGTTGTTTTGGTACCTGATAACTTTTCAGCACTCTGCTCCATGTATGTTCCTGGCTACTGTAACTACTGAATCATCTTCATTTTTATTTATGAGTTTTTCTTGCCACAAACTGTAGTACAAAGCAAAATGGAAAATGTGTTAGAATCTCATCACTTACCAGTTCTGTGACTTTGGGAAAAGTATTTCATTTCTCTTTCAGTTTCTTCATTTATAAAAGAGGGATAATACATATTTCACAGGATTGTTGTGAGAATAATCTACAATGTACATAGAATAACACAGCACCTGGCATATAATAGGTGGTCAGAAAGTAGCAATTACTATTCTAACTTTAGTTGATTTTTTTTTGATGTATCATACTGAGTTATGAAATTCCTAATACATAGACCATTTACTATTCTATGCAAAATATCTAAAAATTTCACACTAGCTATCATAATTTCTGGTGACCTCATAAAATCAAAAAACACAATTGCTGTTGTCATTAATATGATCTTTAATAAATGGAATAATGCACCATTTTACAGCAAGCCTTTTTTAAACCTAAAGAACTGTCTTAAAATCTCCTTCTCCAATGTCTCTGTATCAATACAATCTTTTTATTTAGGTTTATATATATCAAAGCATTTACTTACACTTATTCATAGAAAACTCTTTAGTGGCTTAATGTCAGCTTTCATAGTGGCATCCATAGATAATACAAAAGAAAAGTGATCTGCTTTACTTTGTACTCACACTGATCCATCAAACACAGCTTACACAGCATAGCAAGGTTTCAGACAGCTTATACAAAAGCAAAATAACTGAAATTATTCATAAATTCATATATGATATTCTATCTGTAATGTAAGAGCAAAACACACCAACAAAAGATACCCGTTAACAAGAAAGAGGGTTCTGAGGAAGTGCCAGTATTTTTCAGACTTTCTTTTTCCAGAAAAGCATCCTCAGAAATGAATACTCTGTAGCTTATATATCTCCTGCCCATTCAGAAAAAGCATGGCAGCTACACATCTCCATGTTTCAGTCACTACAACACCCTAAAAGTTAGTGTATTTTATAATTATTCATGTATCTTGATTTGAAAAATTATCAACAGAAAACTAAGGATTATTCCGGCCTACACTTAAACAATGTAATCTCTATGGAAACAAAATGATAAGGCATAGAAAAATTGCTTAAATAAATGTGGCCAGAAAAACAAAAGCCACAGAAGTCAAGCAATTCAATGTTAAACTGGGACCCTAACTATCTTTGAATTACATCTTTTAGTAATTTAGTTTTCTTATTGTTGGGCTTCTTCAAAAATATGATTCCTTTAAATACTTACAAGGACTGGTAATAAGGTGAAGAGCCTGAGACAAGAGATAGGTTACAAATAACTTCCTAGGATTTTACGTAACAATTTAGAGCTTGAACTTGTCTGATTCAAAGAAAAATTCTGTTTGGCTCTGACAATGTGATAAATAGGTTATTATAGGTTACTCTCATAGGTTACTTATAACACTAAAACCATCCTCTCAAAACCATCCAAGCTATTACCAAAGCTATAAACTCATTAATTCACTCTTAGAAAAAAGTTTTATAATGTTAAATTATCTCTTTAAAAAATTCTATCTCAGAGGAACTAGTTTACTAAGTTCTCTTATTAAAAAACCAAACAAAATGAAATGATTTATCCCATATCATGTATAGCTACTTGACCAAAGAACAGAAATGTAAAATATTTTAAGTTGATGCTTCAACTCTAAGGCCTAAATTTGCTGCAACATGTAGCCAATTAGTTGAGTCATTCCCTCTATTCAGTAATTATAGAACTTGGCAAGTTTTTATGATTAATGAAATCTGATATTATGTCTATGTGAATTAGATCAAATAAAATATTGTATGAACTGTGCAACAAACATTTTAAATATTAAACTGTATCTAACTGCTTGTTTGCTGCCAATTGAACTTTTTCAGTGTACAAAGGGATGAAAGGGGCCCTGAGTTTTTAAGTACTAGTGTGTCTATAGAGTGAGTCTAAAACATGAAGATGTTTCTGAAAATTAAAAGTACAAATAAAATGGATAAAATCCACATGTTGCCTTTTAAAAGTGAAAAAAAAATCAAATTGTAGTTTCAAATACAGTAATTTGTTTAAAAATTCAATCATAAACTGGACACCCTAATGTGATTTAGTTCTAAAGATTCCTTTTCTCTTACTCAAATTTTAATCTGGGTTTCAAATTAAGTTTTAAGAATGAATGTGTATGTTCACAATGTTTAATAGTAACACTACAAACATCACAGTAATAACGGAATTAGAATTTTTAAGATACAATAGATTTATTTTGGGCATAATTTTAATATACAGCATAAATTCTTCTGAAGTATTTACTTTCAAATGTATCTGCCATGAGACAAATTTCTAAATTTTTTATATGCACAAACACTCTAATCAGTCACCTAAAAGTTAAATGAAAGTTGTTATAGTCCAGTCTATGTGGCAAAATAATAAGTATTTCAAAAGTGGTCTACAAAAATGTTCATAGATAATACCTGATTAATGTAGGGTCTGCTTTTGAAAGTTAATCTTGCATTTAGTGTTTAATATATTTGATATTAATACAAAGAAATATGTAAAACATTGTTGTGGTTCAATTATAACAGTAAGTTTGCTGCAATACAGGTTAAAACATTTTAATGGCAAAATGATATACAATTCTTATGCATGGCTTTTTAGTTATAACTAATGAGAACATAAAATCATAAAACTCCATAATTTAATAGAAAATATTAGATAATACAAAAATTAAGTGCTGATTTGCTGGTAGTCTGGTGGTTGAATCCATTGTTAAATGGTAACATTTTAATTCACAATTCTATCAAATTATTGAACTATTACTTAACTGGAATAATGAATTTGAATATAACAAAAAATATAATTTTATCTTAAATATAAATAAAGTCATTAAAATTGGTCTGAGGAGAAAAAGCTAAAGGAACTAAAGCAATTTTGTATTGAAGAACTGAAACTTAGATGTTAATTGAGAAGCCTGAAGCATACTGAAGACTACCAATGTTAGGCAGGATGAACAACTACTCTTTTTTTCCTACTGGGTAGGAGAAATGGATTTAAAATGAATAGGAGGGAGACAGAATAGACATGAAGATAACTTTCCTGACACAGAAGATTGTCAAGTCAGAAACTGAGGGATAGAGCAAGTCAGACAAGAACTATGAGGTGGTTTAAGGAAAGTAATGGATATGTGCACTGAAATACCCTGTGATTTCTTCTTTCCTTTTATGTTAATATGGAAACTTGTAGAAAAGCCTTCTTTTGATAACTTTTGTGTAACTAGCTCAAACAGTGATTTTCTAGATTGATTTAATTAAGGAATATATTTATGAGGGGATTATGCAAGGTAGTTTTGGGTAAAGTGTCCATAGTTCGTAATCTAAAAGTTAGAATATAACTTTATCTGGTGAAGAGTAAACTGCCAATAAATAGTATGAATATTTATTATAGAAACATCTCAGTCTGAAAATGTCTCCTAGGGTGTATGTGTAGAGTATATGTGGGAGTGTTAACACAATTTCTAGAAGGACTGGTCTAGATAATCAATGAACATGTCTGTACAGATTCTAACTTTAAGGAGTTGTTAGCTGGGAGATAAAACAATACATAAAACAATCTATGAATAGTTTAATAAACTGCATATAACTGGTATTATGTTCAACATAAATTTACAAAATGCTATATAGAAATATAATGTAATTTCAAGTTCTAGGAATTAACAACCTCCAATAAAATATTCATGTCCATAAATATGAAAGAAAAAAACAAAAAATTTATTGAAATATTTTTCCATTTTAAATGACATTCAAGAGAGACTTACAGAGACTGGAAAGTTCCGTATAATAGCTGCAGCCTACCAGGTATTCCATTTGGCCTTAGAAGTCAAATTTGGAAATATTTTAAATAAAAATACTTGCCAAATTTTGTGATAATTCCCAAATGCATACTTACTTGAGTGTTCCTTCCTCTCTAATTATTTTTACATTCAGAACCAAGGTACATTTTCTGGAGCAAGTGGATACATGTAAGGAAGCCATACTAAACTGTTTTATAACAAGGACATCATCCTTGTATCCTTTCTACATACTTACTCAGTTAGTTCTCGGGATTAGTACATTTTCTAAAGTCACTAAAAGCAGAAATCTTAAAGATGGAGTCAAAGGATTGATAAGACTGAAATTTGATGTTCAATTAGATCAATTTAGGAAAAAGTTTCTGTTCCCAAAAGATACCTTCACTTTTCTCTTAAAAGTTCTCTAAAGTTTTCTCTTTAGTTCTACAATATAAGAATGTTAGGAATGAAGTAAAATGATTTTAAGATTCATGATGCAGATGTAAGACTGAATTTTGTCTTGAATTAGTAATTATTTCTCAAACAACAATCAGCACAGACATGTCTACACATCTTATGTTTGCATAACTTCTAAAATCTTTAAGGTATCTGGTTTGGCTTATATACAAACCATAATTGGGCTGGAGTATAATGACTGAATTTTTTACAAACATCAGCACATTACACATCCTGTCATACAGCATAGGCAGCATGGTGTGGATGACAGAGATATGGAGAAAGGCAGACGCAGGCTAAAATCCCAACTTTGTCTACTATTAGATGTGAACCGTGGGCAAATTACTTAGCTTCTCTTAGTTTCAGTTTCCTCAACTGTAAAATGGGAATAGTAAATATAATACTCATATGGTTGGTCTGAGAATTAAAAGAAATAGTGTATGTATACCCTAGCATTCAATATGTGCCTTCCCATAACTTTATACTGATAATAGTGTTTTTTTACAATTATGCATTTAGAAAAGGTTTTAAGAATTTATAATTTATTTATTACTTTTATCTAAACATAATTCAAATCAAGTTCTTTCAATGACCTAATTCTGGCGTACAATTAGGATTTTGTTAAGAGAACTAATATTAGACTTTGATTACTTATTATAATGCTTTTAAGGTGATATTACTATCCAGTGGAATAAATTTTAATATTTTTTAATTGAACAGCCTTTTATTCAAAAGGAATCAAATATTAATACTTTCCTACAAGTAAAATTTTGATACCAGTTAAATATCAGCTTTAAGAAACATTATCAGATGAATAAAGTTAGTAATTAAGTCATTTAGTGATTTTGCTTGTTTATACATTACAACCAGATTCTAAAAGTCTGATGTACAATTTAAAATTAAAATGATCTACATTTTCTACCTCTCCTATTTTTTCAAAAAAGAGTCTACTAAGAAAAATTGGGGAAAGGAAATTATTTGTTTTAAACATGCTTGAATGAAATAGTAAACTATATGGAGTTCTTTTAATCCAGAATATTAATTTTTTCAAGCATTTTATTATTAAACATTAAAAAATGTTGGAAAACTTACAATCAGGTGGCCCAAATACAAAGTATAACAGAACATAAGATAACTCTTCTTCTGGCAGGAAAAGATCAGTTACACTTCAAATGGTTATTTATCCTCAATGCTTCAAATTGGAGAAGGAATATAATTTGATTCAAAGTTGTCCTACCAATGTTTTAAAAGAATATCCTGAAATGCATTTTTTTGAAAGGCATTTAAAGGCAAGAGAACTAAGTGAAAATGTACTGGGAAAGATACGAATAATTTGTTAATAGATAGAAAGATAATAACTGTGGGCCAGGCGCAGAGGCTCATGCCTGTAATCCCAGCACTTTGGGAAGATCGCTTGAGCCCAGGAATTCAAGGCTGCAGTGAGCTATGATTGCGCCACTACACTCCAGCCTGGGCGACAGAGCAAGAGCCAGTCTCTAAAAAAAAATTAAAAGACCTGTGAAAAACAATTATATGCTAGAAGACTGAAAATTCTGTAATGGGTCTGAATCAAGGGAAGGGCCAATAAAACATAAAAGGTGGAAATCCTGGGCACTTGTAAAATAATCTTAATTCTAAGAATTCAGAACTGTGTTTAGCAATCCAGCTGAATAAAATGGTAAGTGCTGTAACATCTAACTCATAAGATCACAGCAGATGGCAAACAAGAGAAGGCTTATATACAAGCAAGTCACAAGTATTTTGGACAGTAAATTGGGAAATTTAGGGTATCTTTAGGTAAATGATAGAAGAATATGAGTGAGAAAATATTGTTCAGGAGATAAAGACCTAAATCAGGAATTTGGAGATTTGCATTTTCCTCTTAACTTTTTAATCCCCAGAAATATCTTAGAACTTAATTAGTTAATGCCTATTAATCATTCTCGGAATCTGAAAAAAATAAAACAAGTCATAATTGTTAGCAAATTGATAGAAAATAATTTGTGTTTAGAAAAAAAGTCCCTTATTTGACAGAAAGTGCTTTATTTAAAAAAATTGCAGGGGTGGTTGTTTTAGAGAAGATTATTAGTAATGAAGAAAGCAAAGGAAGCATTAAAAAATATGATTTCAAGACATGTAGTCACTAAATGGTATGCTCTAATAAAATGGAAATAATAAATGATGCTCACATATCAAAGATCATGTGGAAATTGGCAAAAGGAGAAATTATGAAAATAAGGTTAGCAAAGAAATACTATTGAAAAGAGAGAGGTTAAATCTCAGTCTGCTCAAAAAAAAAAAAAAAGATTTGGCAGCAATCCTTCCCTCTATAGGGATTTGACATGCCAGTTGAATGATTTTTCTACACAGTGTTTTAGGTCATAGTAAGAGGAATCATCATCAGATAAAGTTGCCACGTTTGCTTGGGAACAGGGTAAAAGATATTATAGGTTTAAAACTATGAATCACTTTAGAAATTATAATAAGCAGTAAATGTAATTTTATTGGAGTCAAAGATGGCCTATTCAGAGAATAAAAGCTATAACACTAATATTGTCTTAACCATCTACCTACTTAGAAATCCCATGTAGGTATAATATTGTCTTAACCATCTACCTACTTAGAAATCCCATGTAGGTATAGCTCTATAAGTTTTCTGATAAAAATGTGTTTCATAAATAAATGAATATGGAACATGAACATATATAGAAAGATGAAATAAAATGGGAAAAGTCTAATATTTGATTTCCTGTATTTTGTTCTATTCTCTCTTATGAACTTCCAAAACTAGAACCAAATATGTTTATTAAAATGCCTGGAAGGAAATGTTTAGGATTTGGAAGGTTAAAAGAAATGGCATTTCAAATTAGGTTTTGGTAGTTCCTTCTTTAGAGCCCTTTGAGACAATGTTTCTGTATTCTCCATAAGAAGAGAGAAAGTAAAAAATCAGCTGTTTTCTCCTGTGCAAAATTCACTGTCATAGAACTGACCTACAAAAAGTATGGGAGATAGGGGAGAAAAATGTTCATATGGAAGAATGTGTGCCCTGTTAGGAAGAGAGCTTACAAGAAAGCTTATTTGTGGCCTATAGACTATTGCACATTCAAACAAAACACAAGAGAAAATAATGTCCAACAGATAATATGTTCAGGAACATATCAACATATAAACTAGCTTGTGCCCAAAAATAAAACACGGATACCAGACACCACTGCAGTCAAACCTGTCTTAATTTGCTTTTGTTTTAATGACCTTTAGAAACTGGTCCAAACTGATTATCAGCAATACATTGTTTTTGCTTTTTTTTTCTTAAAAAAATATTTTGAGACCACTTTTGATACACACACATATAATTCTGTGGTCATAACAGACAAATATAACTTTAGCAAGACTAAACAAAAGTGCAAAACTTAAAAAACAAAATTAAAAAATATGGAAGCATAAGCTAAATTTTTCTGCATAGCTGAAATCTATTTAAAGCAAGTCCTTGTTACAGGGGTAGGAGGCGGTGCTGACAAAAGGATAAAGCAGTTTTTTTTTTAATGTCTTCTGTATGTTTAAATGATGCAAAAAATAATTTCACTCCATAGGCTTCACAGGCAGTTCATTCCTATATCTTTAGACACCATGGTTGTGGCAGTGCCTCCTTCTGCAAGGTAAACAGCAGTGCTGGATTTGGAATGAACTGCTCTGTCACTGCCATTGTTGTTGACCTCACAGTCCAGTGGTTCAGTGGAGATGACCCAGGTAGAGGGGCGCCACCGCTTAAGAGAATAGGGAGTTTTCACACGTTTCTTGATCTTTTCACCTGATCCTGATTTGCCATCTTGTGTTGACTCACCTACCAAAAATAAAAGCACAGAAAATGAACTATATATAAAGAAACTATTAAAAAGTAAAGGGTCAAGGTTACAACTCAAAAACAGGTCAAACTAATGTATGTGGAGGGTGCTGATGGACATTTCTTAAAATTCATGATGCCAAGCAATGTTTTTCTAGGCAAAGCTTAACCAACTTATTTTTGAGACTCTTTTAAGCCAAATGTTTTTAAAACTGATTGAACTATTCTATAGGGCAAAGAAGAAATATAGAAAAAAAAAGTAAAAATGGAGGAGAAAATTCAAAGTTCTCAGCTGTACTCTCAAATATTTTGGTTTTGGTAGAGATCCTCACTTGGTAAAATGCACTTAATCATTCTAATTAATGCTCAAAGTAGATCACATTTTGTAGGTACCTGGTATACAGTATTTTTCAGAAGAATGACAGAAATATTAGAGTACAAATTTTCTAGTAATTTCCTCTTCCCAAAACTGACAAGATGTTTTACTGACACAGAGCCCTACAATACAGAGCTCTGTCAATTGGTCTATAATACAAGCCATTCAAGCAAGGGGCTAGATTTTATTGATTGTTTTCTGAGACCTGTATCCTCCTTCAGCCCATTTTGTAGTCTTTGACAACCATAAAACATAACTTTTATTTTCCTCCTAAGTGCTTTAGTCTAAAAGAGAAATCATGTTGTATAATGATAAGTGTTACAGATTATGGTGAGCCCTCCTATTTTGTGTTGCAATCCTTTTAGGGTAAGAAACCAAACATCCATTTAAGTTATTTGTTTAAGATGCTATGGGGCTCATAGTATAATACTATAGGTATGTGATAGATTCAACACATAACTTTTTTTGTTTGATTTTTAGAGACAGGGTCTAGCTCTGTTGCCCAGGCTGGAGTGCAGTGGCATGATCATAACTCAATGCAGCCTTAAACTCCTGGGCTCAAGGGATCTTCCTGGCACTACAGGCATGAACCACCACACTCAGCTAATTTTTAAAATTTTTTTTGTAGAGACAGGTTGTCACTGTGTTCCTCAGGCTGGTCTTGAATTTCTGGCCTCTAATAATTCTCCTGCCTCAGCCTCCCAAAGTGCTGGGATTAGAGGTATGAGTCACTATGCCCAGCCCTTAACATGTAACTCTTGAAAAAGATGACACTAAGAGACTGAGAACAACTTTAAAGTTTCTTTATAGTAACTTTTCTAAAATTTCTCTGGACTTTTATTAAGGTTAGTCTGATAATCTAGTCTGATAATCTGATATAGATATAGTAGATATTAATATGGACAACAAACTGTTTCAAAAGTTACATTGACAAAATTACTTGGAGTTCTTAAACTGGTGAGTATTTACTTAATCTCAACTGTTCATAGCAAGTATGTGAGTTGCATTATAAAGCTGCAGCCATATTAAATTGGTAATTATTCTATTGTGATACTATTATCAATGACAAAAAATATTACTTTTTCTTTATAATAGTCTAATTAGTTTTGAGGCCTAATCAAATGGTTTATTTTAGTTCCAAAAGTGGTAAAGGTAAATAATCACCAGTTGAAACGTAATCTGATTCTAAGTACTTATTTAAATGGTCCCAAAAGACACACAGGAGAAATTACATGATCCCTCCACTTACTCTGCATACTGCTGCCATCCAGGACATTTGTGGCTGAAAGATCAAGAGAATTAGGCCTCTGTGCTCTTCTGGGCTTTGATGGCCCAGGATCTGCTACTGTGCTTGGAACACCCTGTGTAAGAACATCTTGTTCTGAACATGGATTGCTGTTGTTGTTATTGGAATTAGTTCGGCCACCTTCTAGTGGCCGTTCCCTCCTGTCCACAAGACGATCCAGAACACCTTCATCATGGCCAGCCTGTTGCTCTCGTCTCAGTAAAGGTTCATGCTCATCAGGACTAGAATTAATATTCAGCCGGGTATCCTCACCAATAAATTGATTCTGCAGCATTTCTTGGGCCCTATGTGCCACTATGTTGGTTGTCTGGCCAGATGATACCATCCCATTGGCATACTGGGTTGTGGAAGCATGGGAGTTAACACTGTGGTTTCTACCTGCCACACCATTCATGGTGACTGTCACCACATGAGGTTCTGCTGCATTGATTGTATTCATCTTGGCAACTCCAGTTTCTACTTGTTTCAAGTTTGATTTGTGCTTGCTGCCAAATTTTAGCCGCGGCTCCTTTGTTGAGTTTTTGGTGTTCAAAGGCAAACTAGTAGGTCTCTTAGGAAGGTTCTGTTGCTTGGGGAGAGGATAGATCTGAGCAGGCAGAACATCAGGAATTAAACATGCTTGGCCATTTGCAGTTTGTGTGAACTCCTGCTGTCCAGTCACTTCTACTGCAAGCTTTATGAGTGGGTAAAGTAAGCTAGAACTGGTACTGCTCAGTGGATCTGGCCCACTGAACTGTTTAAGAGAATGCTCCATGAGATTCTCATCTGAGCTTTCCTTGAGGTTCTTATCAACTTCTTTTGGGTCTAGCTTATTGGTCTCTAAGTCTTCTTCTGTTAGCTGTAAGCAGACAGGGGTTGGCCCAATTGACTGTGCAACATTTGTGGCATGCAGATTTGTTTCATCTGGGTATGGCATCTCAGATATAGTGGTCATGCCAGTACTTGGAGTGAGGCCAGTGGTGTTTGTGGTGGTTGTATTGGTGGACAGGCTGGTGACACTCGTTTCAGGGCTGGGGATTCGAGCTTGTGCTTGTTGACGTTCATAATTAATTGAGTTTCGATTCTTCTCCCCTACAGTCAAAGGTGTGCTAGACATTGAATGCTCAGAGGAAATATTCTTCACAATGCTGTCAGTGTGATGGATAGAGTCTTCAATGTATGAAGAGGAAGAATAATCTGGATAAGGACCAATTTTTGGCACACGCCTATTATGTGAAAGGTTGCTTAAAGAAAGAAAAAAGTGTCACATTGAGAATGCACATTTATGACAAACTGTCTCTCCAAGTTTAACATCTCTAATTTTAAAGTCTGAGCTGCTTTTCATTTTATTTCTAACCCATATTACTTTAGAAATTACTTAAAAAGTCTAATCAAATAATTAAGTGCCAATTAATAACTTGATAAATATTAGTTTTACATGAATTATGCCTACTGAAAATTCTATATGGATCCAGATATGATTTTAATAAATGTTCATTATTTTTGTTTGCAAGAGTTAATTTAAAAATCTCCCCTATAGTTTTATAACATCATCAAATATATCTTTATCAAATGTATACTCATACAACTAGATGTTACATTTAATGCAATGAGGAACCACGGCATGTTTATTTTGTACTCCTATAATTCTAGATACATAGTTCCTACTCAACAAATATGTCATCAGTTAAGTTTCAATGGCCAAATGGTAAAAAGAACATAAGCTTTTAGCTGTTCCAAAGTACCTCCACTGAGAGGCACAGCTTAGCAATGGAACATATCTTTCTGGGGTAGTCTGATCCATATCAGTTTAAGTCCTTGAGCCTAGGGTATAAGAAAAAATGTAACATTCAGATAAAAGATCAAAGATTCAGAACTGCTCTCCTGTTATCATGGATTCTTCATAGTCACTGCCACTCCTTGGGAGTGACAATTCTTGACCACCACCTTGTAATGTATTTATATTATTTAAAATCTGACTAAATGGGAGTGGGGGGAGGAGGGGATGGGTAAATTCACAGCTAACGGGTACAATGCACACTATCTGAGTGAAGGGCACAATTATAACTTTGACTTAAACTGTACAAAAGCAAATTATGTAACCAAAACGTGTGTAGCTCCATAATATTCTGAAATAAAAAACAAAATAAAATAAAATTTGACTAAATAAAAACCAGAAGTAGCTTAACAAAAACAGTCAAGGTATAAACATTGGGAACATTAATAGATACAAGTGTTATAGGAGAGAAGCAGCAGCCGAAGGAAAAGAGGTGCTTTTTATAAAGGGAGACAGATGAAGTTATAAGGGGAATGCCAGGAGGGGAAGAATAAAAAACTGTTATATAGCACAAGAAAAGGAAGCTAAGGAAGCATGGAGGGTAAGATTCAATAAAATGAAACCTAGAGTGAGAATGTTTATGAGATGAACCATAATTAAGGGGAAACTATTAGTAGAGATTAGAAGATCATGTGGGGGGGGGGTAGAGCTAAATGAGACAGGAGACAAAAAAATGGCCAAAGCAAGGGACAGCATCAAGAGTTCTTTTTACCATTCAAGAAAAGTTCCAAAGTAAAAGCTTTAGCTGACTTTTTTTTTTTTTTTTTTTTGAGACAGAGTCTGGCACTATTGCCCAGGCTAGAGTGCAGTTGCATCATCATAGCTCACTACAACCTCAAACTCCTGGGCTCATCCTTCTGCCTTAGCCTCCCCAGCAGCTGGGACTACAGGAGTGCACCACCATGCCTGGCTAATTTTTCAAAGGGGTCTTGCTCAGGCTGGTCTTGAACTTCTGACCTTAAGCAATCCTCCTGCCTTGGCCTCCCAGAGTACTAGAATTACAGGCATAAGCCACTGTGCCCAGCCTTTAGCTGACTTTTGAGAGAGCTATAAATAGCATACTAGAGGACATAAAAAATACAGAAATGAGGGAAGCTGACTGTCCTCAGGTATGTGTAAAGTAAGATAATTTATATTTAGAATTCTTAGTTCATATCTTCCTTGACTTATTGATGTATAAGGTATAAAAGTTTATATCTGAAGCTAATTCAACCTATACATGAGTAGCCAAACCCAATTTTCGACCCATAGTTCATAATATAAATTGCTCTTAGAAATTAGAAGAATAGAAAATAACAAAGAAATTGATTCAAGAATCAATTGTAATTTTATCTTAATTTTCTCCAATAACCCTTTCCTAGATGCCTTTCTGAAAGTTTTAAAAATGTATTAGATAAAGTGACAAATTCATAGAAAGGTTTTTTTTCCCTAAACATGGGAAAAAGAAATATAGATGACAATCTGAAAGTTCCAAGTTGTAGGAATTTTTAAAAAGCCTTTTAATTTAGAACCAAAAATCATAGTTCTAATAAAAGAAATGTCTCATAAAATAATGTTTATGATGGAATGGAAAGACCTTTGAATTGCATTCAAGTAAAAGTAGTAATAGTGTATTCTTTAAGAAAGAAAGAGCATTGGATAGGAAGTCTGAAAACCTTAGCATCAGTGAATCTGTGGTTAGATACACAGGTAAGTTCATGGTTCCATTTACTTTTAAAAAGAAAAAGCAGGGGAGGAAGGAAAAATAACAAAGGATAAAGGAGACAATATATGTAGAAGTCCTCACAAACTTTTAGAACTATAAAAATGTTTTGCCTTTATTATTACAAGAAAGTTGGAATGCTAATAGAGAAAGACTAATTTCCTTTACTATACTTTTACATATAAAAAAGACAGATTCCATCTTGTACTCATACCAAACAATAATTTCAGTAGAATGGGAATTTTGAAGGAAAAATTATAACTTTAGACCATATGAGTTTATCATTGCACCATTAGACTGGTCAACAGTATTTATTTCCTGTTCTTTGTTTAGTCTCAGTTTCTAATGCTGGTTGATAGATGCCAAACCCCTCAGGGTCTTACCGCTCATTCTGCATGGCAGTAGACATTGGATTGACTGTTGGGCTCACAGATTTGTTTCTTTCCCATATCATCATAAGTTCAGCCATCCTCTCCTCAGCACACTGTGCAGTAAGCCGAGCTTCTGCATCCTGGTCCCAACAGTCTTCGATTGTCTCCTTGAGTGACCTCACTGCCTGTAATGCAAAGTACATGTCAAAACTGTGTCTTTAAAAAAAAATGAGTTGAGCTTTTTAGTTCACAATGTGAGCAAAAAGAAAAATCAGTTTTCTTTAACCGGTGTTTTACATAGCTATCATAACATATTTTAGACTTTAAGGATTTGTAAAGGATCATATTCTCAAAAGGTGAGAAGCAAGTTAAGCAAGATTTAACTTAACTCCTTAAAGAATTATCCACAAGAGTAAGCAACTGGAATAAGTTAAGATGTTTCTTCAAGGCCACAGGTTTATATCATTGTTGATTTGCAGCCCTATTATTTCACTCAATAGTCACTAATTCCACTTCAAAAATAAGCCTGAGTTTGATGGAATTTTGGCATTTGGCTATCTTCTGTCTCTGGGTGAGCTTTTTCTCCTTTACCCCTAGTTAAAAGTTCTTCATTCCAACCTTAAAACTGAAAGACATCTCTTCTTTAAACTATTAATAGTTCCAATGGTAGTATCAAAAACAGTCCCATCTTGTAGTATTCCTATATATCAGCAATGAACAATAGTCTCCCTTTTGGGGAAAGCTGGTTTTAACTCCTTTTTGAATAACAGACTTTGGATACTGTGGTGGACTGTCATCTGGAATCCCTTCAGACTTGACTGTCATCTGGAATCCCTTCAGACTTGTTTTTGGATTTGCTTTTATTAAGCTTCAGTCTTTTCACCTGCTCTGATATTTATACTTTCTTTACCTTTAAAAAACTTTCCAAAAGATGGTTTTGGGCTAGGGTTGCCAGATTTAGCAAATAAAAATATAGAATGCCCACTTAAACTTGAATTTTAGATAAACAAATAATTTTTTTTCTTTTTAATTTTTTTATTTTTTTTGAGACAGAGTCTCACTCTGCTGCCCGGGCTAGAGTAAGTGCCGTGGCGTCAGCCTTGCTCACCGCAACCTCAAACTCCTGGGCTCAAGCAATCCTCCTGCCTCAGCCTCCCGAGTAGCTGGGACTACAGGCATGCACCACCATGCCTGGCTCATTTTTTCTATATATTTTTAGTTGGCCAATTAATTGCTTTCTATTTTATAGTAGAGACAGGGTCTCGCTCTTGCTCAGGCTGGTTTCGAACTCCTGAACTCGAGCGATCCGCCCGCCTCAGCCTCCCAGAGAGCTAGGATTACAGGCGTGAGCCACCGCGCCCAGCCCAAATAATTTTTTAGTGTAAGTATATCCCACATAATACTTAACCTGGGTATATTATCTGAGAAGCCTATTTTATGCTAAAAATCCTTGATACAATCTTGGCAACATTTTTATTGCTTCCTAATAACTTGTATTCTGCAACAAACAAATCTGAACTTTGAACCTACCAGAAATCTAATAATGTTCTTTCTGTGCATACACTCACTGCATACCTGCACCATGGTCCATTTTGGGGAATAACGATTTTGAAAAGCTCCCACATAAAATGGAAAACCTAGAAAGACTTGCACATGTACAGGGCAGGATGTATGTTTAGAAAAGGCCTGGGCAGACCACATAAGCTTTTATTTCATAATTGGGTGGTGTTTAGGCTCAGTGGTGGCAGGAAGTGAAGGCCTTGCAATGTTGTAAAAGGCCTGGATAAGTCATAAAGGAAGGCCCCAAAATAGAGCCAATCTACAAAGACCTGGAGAGTTATTCTTTTTAAAAAATTCTCTATTTTTTCCTTTTTTGACCATCATGATATTCAAAATGTCTAGTTTTAAACAAAAAATTACAAAGCACATAAAGAAACAAGAAAATATGACCCATTCCCAGGGAAAAAAGAAATTAACAGAAACTGTCTCTGAGAAAGTACAGACATTGGAATTACTACACAAAGACTTTAAATGAACCATCTTAAACATTTTCAAAGAATTAAGAAACCATGGACAAAGAACTAAAGGACACCAGGAAAACAATGTCTCAATAAATGGAGAATAGCAATAAAGAGACAGAAACTATTAAAAGTGATCAAAAAGCCACTTTGGAGCCGAAAAGTACAAAAACTGAAATTAAAATAGTCACTACAGTGAATAATATTTCACAGCAGATATGAGCAGAGAGAATAAAGAATCAGTAAACTTGAAGATAGAGAAAATAAAATTATCCAGAATAAGGAGCAGAAATCAAAAGAATGAAGAAAAATGAACAGAGCCTAAAAGACTTGTGAGACATCATCAACCATACCAAATACACATAATGGGAATTCCAGAAGGGGAAGAGAAAGAAAAGGGCAGGAAAAATATTTGAAGACATAATGGTCCAAAACTTCTCATATTTAATAAAAGAAATGAATCTACACATCCAAGAAACTTGATGAACTCTAAGTAGGATAAACTCATAGTGTTCTACACTGAGACACATTCTAATCAAACTGTCAAAAGCCAAAGATGAAGAGAGAATCTTGTCAGCTAGAGAGAGGAGACTTGAAATGTACATCGGATCCTCAATAAGATTAAAGGCCAATTTCTTATCAGAAACCATGAAAGCCCAAGGAAGTGGTATAACATATTTAAAGTGCTGGGAAAAAACAAAACAACACCCAACTGTTTACCAAGAATTCTACACCAAGGAAAGTTATTATATTACTCAGTCATAAAAAAAAAAAAAAGGAGGTGGGGGACTAATATCTCTTATACTAACCTGGACAGAGCTGGAGACCATTCTTCTAAGTGAAGTATCACAAGAATGGAAAAACAAACACCACATATACTCACCATTAAATTGGCACTAATCAATCAACACTTATGTGCACATATGGAAATAACATGCATTGCAAATCAAGCAGGTGAGAGGGGGGAGGAGGGGATGGGTAAATTCTTACCTAACGGGTACAATGCACATTATCTGGGAGATGGGCACACTTATAACCTAGACTCAAACAGTATGAAAGCGATTTCGAGAGGGCGGAGCAAGATGGCGGACTAGAAACACCGCCAGATAGAGCGTCTCTGCAGAAAAGAAAGCTTCTAGAAGATATTAGAAGAAAGAAGCAAGTAAACGACCATACATTGGACGGGGGTCAGAAGGAGGAGTGCCAGAGACTACGGGAGACTCCACGAGAGGAGGTTGCGGAGGAGAACTGGAAGGAGAAACCTCCAGAGTGAACGGTCTGGAGATCAGCGGCAAGGGTAGGTGGAGCGGTTAACTTCCCCCTCCCTTGCATCCCAGACTGCTGGCGGGCTCCCCAGCGGTTGGAGAGACCTGCGGACACCAGTCCAGAGACGGCCGCCGCCACTGAACGGTGAGCCTGTAGCGGACGCGGCACCAGGCTCCCAACTCCCTCGGGGCCCTCCCTGCACACAGACCGGACCGCGCGGAGGGCGCCATATTGCTGCACTCTCCCCTCCCCCGTCCCTGCCGCGGCTGCCGAGA
>VBSM01001562.1:43083516-43100963 GCA_008086735.1 Cheirogaleus medius | reverse complement strand
GGCAAGAGCAAGATACAGGTTTACAGAGCATGGTACATATGCCACAGATGATGACCGGACTCACTGTCACAGGAGGACAAGCAAAACAAAGGGCAGAGAGAAAGAAAACCTGAATTCATATATTGAAGCTCTAATCCCCAATGTGATGGTATTTGGAGATGGGGTCTTTGGGAGATAATTAGTTTAGATGAGGTCATGAGAGTAGAGCCCTCATGATGGATTAGTGCCCTTACAAGAAGAGACACCAGACCCTTTCTCCCTTCCTACCTTCTTTCTTTCTTTCTCCCTCCCTCCCTCTCCCCCTAACCCCAACATGTGAGGACAAAGCAGGAAGGTGGCCATCCGCAAGCCAGGAAGAAAGGTCTCACCAGAACCTAACCATGTCATCATTCTCATCTTGGAATTCCAGCCTCCATAATTGTGAGAAAATAAATTTCTATTGTTTAAGCTATACCTCTTTTTCTAGTTTCCTAAGATGGAAGCTTACTAAATCTGCAAGATTTTTTGTGAAAGAAAAGAATATACCAAATTATGGCTGGGTACGGTGGCTCATGCCTGTAATCCTAGCACTCCGGGAGGCTGAGGCGGGAGAATTGCTTGAGGTCAGGAGTTCAAGACCAACCTAAGCAAGAGCGCGACCCCATCTCTACTAAAAATAGAAAAAAAATTAGCCAGGCATGGTGGCTTGCACCAGTAATCCCAGTTGTAACTGAAAATAGGAAGTGAGGTCTCCACTTTCAACCTGATTCAACTGGGTAGGAAGAAACATATACACCAGGAAAGTCTCTTAGATGTGCGGATATATCAACTGAATTGATTTTGAAATATATAGATTAAATAATTCAATTAATCATGTAGATACAGTTTCTTTAACAACTATACTTTATATTTCCCATTGAATATTTTAGAGGTATTCAAACAACATACTCAAAACTAAACTCCTTATCTTTACACCCACCCCAAACCAACTTGTCTTTCATATTAGTGACACTGAAAAATGATTAGTACAGGAGAGCTAAAAGTGTTGAAAAAGAGGCAAAGGCAAATGAGTACCTAACAATGAAACATGTCTTTTAACTTGAACCCTTTTGCATCATGAAATGCTCTTTAAAAGATAAAGCATTTTTCCTGCTTTCCTAAACTAAATATATTTGGAGTAAACATCCACAAGATTGGGGTTACTATTATGAGTATCAATGAGTCTACAGTGATTCTCTTAGGGACTTTAAGGGATGCTCAGACTCCTGGGGTTTTTAAAAATTATTGTGTCTGATTTCCAGTTTTTCCAGCTCATCTTTTGTCTATCTCTTTTTGATGTTGTCAATATGCTTGCCTTACTGTTTTTTAGAATCTAGTGTGAGCTTTAAAAGCAGATGGCCTAACTTGCTATAAATAAATGTAAAGTGTGAGAAAACAGACTCAAAAACCTAAGAGACTTTCCTAAAAAATTATATGAGTTTTTATACAAGATTCTGTAGCATCTATCTTCCCTGCTTATAGGATTTTTAGACTGTTTTCTGGTTGTTGGCTGTGTACCAGACACATACAAGTGTTTAGATAAGTATGCCATTATTACTGTACCACCTCACTCTCCCAATCTCCCATTAACTATATTAGAAAACTTACACGTCATCCTTGACTTGTTTACAGTTGAAATAAAAGGTTTGGGGGAGATATGTGTATGTCAAAAGGAATTTTGTGGTGCTGGAAAACCAGAAATGACGAAGGGCACAAAAAATAAAATATCTTCTTTTTAACCTTATACCTGTTGTGATAGACTGTTTATATCTCCCACAAACCCATATGTTGAAGCCTAAATCCCCAATGTGATGATATATATATAATTGGGGCTTTGAGGAGGTAATTAGATCATGAAGGCATAGGCCTCATGGATGGAGTGAGTGAGTGCCCTTATAAAAGGAGAAGGAGACATGGAATCTCTTTCTTTCTCTCTGCTTTCTGCCATGTGAGAATACAATAAGGAGATAGCCATCTGCAAACCAAGAAGTGAGCCTTCACCAGACACCAGATCTGCTGGCACCTTGATCTTGGACTTCCCAGCCTCCAGAACTAAACCACTCAGTCTATAGTACTTTGTTATAGCCACTCAAACTGACTAAGATACCTAAGTAGGAAAATTTGTCCTGAGGTACTATGTCAAAGATTAGCAACCATGATGGACAGTGATTTAACTTTAAAATTAAACTAACTATAATAGACATCATAAACAATTAGTTGTTAGAAAGTAAGTATTCTATTACTGATGATAATATACTCCCAAAATATTCTAGGTCACAGTGGTAAAGTAGCTTAGTGGAAAGAACGCCTAAGTTTTAATCCTTCTTTAGCCACTATATACAAATTATATAATTTTTCTGGGCTCTTACTTTTTTATCTATAAAATAAAGTGGTTATGGAACACCAGCATCACCTCTAGCTTGCTGTGTTCCAGCCAAAGGAGAAGGGGAATAAGTAAAGGAAGTCTCTGTAACCACGGCTCACACATGCCACAGTGTATGCAAATCAACCGGTGGTAAATCACCCAGAAAGCAACTAGCTACAAAAGTTGCTCATAAGAGAGTGCCCTCTACAGGATAAGTGAAGAAACTTCATCATTACAGGCCTGTTAGTGTGGCACTCTTAAATGAGACCTTATCACAAGTCCCTTGAACTTGGGATTGGTAAACTTTCTTTCCAGCACCTGGAGTGAGAAATTGTTGACTTCAAAATAGATCAGGACATCCAGAGTGCAGCTACTGGTGCTTTGCAGAAGACAAGTGAGGCCTATCTAGTAGGTCTTTCTGAAGATACCAACCTGTGTGCTATTCCATATCAAACATGTAACAATTATGCCAAAAGATATCCAGCTAGCATACTGCATTTGTGTAAAACATGCTTAAGAATTCACTATGAAAGGCCCGGCGCGGTGGCTCACGCCTGTAATCCTAGCACTCTGGGAGGCCGAGGTGGGCGGATCGTTTGAGCTCAGGAGTTCGAAACCAGCCTGAGCAAGAGCGAGACCCCATCTCTACTAAAAAATAGAAAGAAATTAATTGGCCAACTAAAATATAGAAAAAATTAGCCGGGCATGGTGGCACATGCCTGTAGTCCCAGCTACTTGGGAGGCTGAGGCAGAAGGATTGCCTGAGCCCAGGAATTTGAGGTTGCTGTGAGCGAGGCTGACGCCATGGCACTCTAGCCAGGGCAACAGAGTGAGACTCTGTCTCAAAAAAAAAAAAAAAAGAATTCACTATGATGGAAAACATATCATTTTCAAAAAAATTTCTCTTCTTCCTATTATAGGTAGTTCTGAACATTAGATATTTTTTCCCCAATATAGGGTAAAAAAGTACCTAAGTATACAGTTGCAAGTGGAAAAACCATGGATAGAAATTAGGTATTGGCAGTTTTTCCATTTTCATTTGTGTGTGAATTTTCAAAATAATGGGGGGATGTAAAGCATTAATGCAAGTCAATATGTTTCAGTGAACAAGTTTTAGCAGTTCAATGTTATGACAATTATAAATAAACCTGTTAAACTTTTCTAGACGATGTTAGCATTTGGATTTTTAAAAAGTAAATTTCTTATTGATAGCAACTAAATGGTGTCTGCAGCAATCTTAAAGTAGTAGATTCAATCCATTCACTATGTTTTTCTAACTGAGTTGTACTACATGCAAATACATGTTTTTAATGCTGTCTGCCCTTTGTGCTGTTCCTATAAGTTTGCTATTAAAATACATTAAACTATAAAAAAAATTAAGTGGTTATACTAGGTGACTTTTAAGGTCCTTCTAATTCCAAAATTTTGTGAGTCTTGTAACATCTTTTGAAGGCTCAGTATTCTTTGCTTTTATTTTCAAATTTATAAAAGAAAATGCAGTATAACTTTATATTAAATATTCATTAACTGAAAATCTGAAATATGAATTATTAATTCATATAATGGGGAGGATGAAAAAGTATCAAAATAGATTTTTAGCCATGTTAAAAACCATACTAATGGTTAAATATTTTAAATTAAAAGCTTTCCAAGGATATGTCACATGGGCTAAAAATATGAGATCCCTGAAAAACTGCCAGGAAAAATATTTCAGTATGTGTATTCACATGTGTGTGCAATAAAAGAAGTCTTTAACTAGAAGACTCTGAACTTTTGGGTTTTGTTTCTTTAAAAAAGTCTTTTTTATGTCGTATATGCTATATATATATATGCTATACCTGAATTGTCTTGTTCCCCTAGCTCTAATAAACCTTCTTTTTCCTCCCTATTAGTGTTCTCAGTTAAATACTCAGCCAAATGTAAACACTGCTATGTATGCCTGTGTGCAGTGGCTGAGCTTGTACAAGCAAGCACTTCCTGAATGCAGAATAGACAGGGAACCGCTGTCTGCCTCATTGGAGCCTGGGATGTTTCTGTTTACAAATCCTGGAGCCAGGCGGGGGCCACTACTGGAGGCCTGCTGTCTGCTTCCTTGCTACACTCAGCCTTTGTCTGGGTCTGTGTCAAAGAAAGAACAACATTGTTACATGTGCAGCAGGCAGCAGCAAAGGGAAGCTTAAATATAACACACAACCCGTTATGTCAGCTCCTTAATCTTTTACCACTCTGTATCGAAAGGTGAATTGGGAATTAGTTGTTTTGTTTTTTAAAGGAATATACTTTTCACACAAGCAGAGAAAAACATTTAAAGTCAAAACAATTAATGTGATGAAGGTTAAATGAATTCCTTAGCAAAATTATCCAAATTGCTAAAATACTGTTTGTGTAACTATGATATATTCTGGAGCTCAATGTTTTGAACAAATATTTTTATAAGGAATAACAATGTTGATTTATTTTAATTAGTATGTTTGGAAAGGCAGTAATCATAATCAGATTAATGTTTATGTTTAATACCCTAAAAGCAAATTGAGAGGAGGCAGATTTCTTGTTTGTGTTTGTTTTCAAACAAGTATTTAATACTGAATATTTAAGACTATGTTAAATTTAACTTGTCTCATTTTGAATAGATCTAACTTGTAAGAAACAAACAAAAAATAACAATAAACAAAAACAGCACATACTTTGTAACTGAGTCAATTTTATAATTCAGTTACGGCTGAATTATATAAAAGGAACAATGGAAAACTAAGGGAGAGAGACAAAAACAGCAGTCTGAACAAAAAAACAAAACTAAACTAAAAACTAAAAAAACCCCCCAAAACAAAAAACAAGGCTAGAAAAGACAAGAAAAAATGGGAAAGACATTCAGTGCCTATCCTCCTTAACTTTTAGCTTTATAAGTATTTACAATTTGAATTTCTTTAGAGTGTATTTAAAATAGATGTTTTATGATTAAGTTGTTGAATTGAAGCATTTTGTTTCTTTTATTAAAGAATGAATTAAAACAATTATATTTGATTGGAATAAAATCATTAAATAAGTGTAAAAGTCACATTTAAGTAAAACAGATTAAGAATTTTAATAAACAAAGAAAAACAGAACACAAGGATTAATCTGTAAACTATTCTACATTTTTAAAAATCCATTAAAGTGTAAAGAAAACACCATTAAATATGGTCTTGAAATATTTTTGGTATAATTCTACGAGGTCTTAATTAATTACCTCTGTTCTGTTCAGATATTTTTGTTTTTAGATATGATAGTTTGTTGCTCTATACAACAACTTTCTAAAGAAAGCATCAATTGAGTAAGAAAAGTCAATCTGAGCCTAAATGAACACACTAGCAAAATGGAAATCACTGTAATGTACCCACAGTGGAGAAATATTTTTGATTTGTACCACTGTGGGTACATTTTAGATGTCCATTCTTACATACCACGGTTTTTATTTTAAAAGGAGTGAGGAATGTATAACATACACCAAAGAAGAGGTGGTATATATATAGTATCTACATATTTAGCACCACCTCTTTTTTGGATGTGTTTGTATGTATAGATAGATATACATATATAACCATATATCTTTTAAATTTACAAGGTAACTCTTGGCCAGGCGCGGTGGCTCACGCCTGTAATCCTAGCACTCTGGGAGGCTGAGGCGGGCAAATAGCTCAAGAGTTCAAAACCAGCTTGAGAAACAGCGAGACCCCGTCTCTACTAAAAATAGAAATAAATTAATTGGCCAACTAAAATATATAGAAAAAAATTAGCTGGGCGTGATGGCACATGCCTGTAGTCCCAGCTACTCGGGAGACTGAGGCAGGAGGATCGCTTGAGGCCAGGAGTTTGAGGTTGCTGTGAGCTAGACTGACTCCATGGCACTCTAGCCTGAGCAACAGAGTGAAACTCTGTCTCAGAAAAAAAAAAAAAAAAAAAAAAGAAGGTAATTCTTTTTGCTTCCTAAAATTCTCCTTTCCCTATAATAGAAATATATCCACCTTCTTGCTATGGCTTCATAATAAAATGGAGTATACCTCCCGCTCCTTGAATTTGAACCTGGCCATATGACCTTATCAGGCCCAAGAGAAGTTGGCAAATATAAAGCAAGGAGAATTCTAAAATACACTTAGGTAGTTGGGTTTGCACTCCTAGTGATCAGATAATCCACTATGCGAGGAACTTGTCCTGAGTAGATGCTGCCCCAGACAGAGAAGATCTAAACTGACCCTGTAGCCTAATTTAGAGTCTAGAGTAGATCCTCCAAACTCCAGCTGATCCATAGACCTAGGATTGTATCAATTATTCTGTAGTCCATATCCTCTCCACAATAAAGGGAGTCAGGAAGATGGACTCTACGCCTATACTTTATATTATTACTTGAGGCAAAATACTTTCCATGTTTACATTTTTCCAATAAATAAAAAAATACAGATAACACTAAGACATATCTGTAGTACATACTGAAAACTCTGAATAACACAGAACTTCAAATATAAACATTTGAGGGAAATAAGGTTTTTAAAACTAATTCAACTATACATTCTAAACCCAACAAAGAGTCTTTGCTATTTAAAACACATAACACAGAAGTGAGTGTGCAATGATACCAAAATGCTTCTTGACATTAGCAAGGGGAAAAAGTCCAACCTGCTACTACCCTTGTCCATCTTGACTACCGTAACTGCCTAACTACGTATCTTCTTGTTTCTCCTAGGGCTCCTCTCTAAATCCTTCTTTACCTACAAATTGTAGTGATCTTTGAAAAATGAAAATTAGATTATGAAATTACTCTACTTAAAATCCTTCAAAAACATTTCCTATTTTCTCTGAATAAAATTCAAATTTTATTCAGGTGGCTGGTGGCGTGGTGGCTCATGCCTGTAATCCTAGCACTCTGGGAGGCTGAAGTGGGAGGATTGCTTGAAGGCCAGAAGTTTGAAACCAGCCTGAGAAATAGCAAGACCCCATCTCTAACCCTGCAAAAATAAGAAAAAACTTAGCTGGGTGTGGTAGCACATGCCTGTAGTCCCAGCTACTCAGAAGGCTGAGGCAAAAGGATTGCATGGGCCCAGGAGTTTGAGGTTGCAGTGAGCTATGATGACGCCACTGCACTCTAGCCTAGGCAAAAGAGAGAAACCCTGTCTCAAACAAACAAACAAACAAAAGAATATTTTCCTAAAGATACACACTTGTCTCTATTTCTCTTGTCCTGCTCCTTCTATACTAACATTCTTAATAAGTATAAAAACATAACAATATATTTTGTTTTGCCTGTTGAAGCAATAAGCAAGGACTATCAGCCATCCTTATTTCCCATTTTCTGCCTATTCACTTTAATGCTGTCATAGAAGCAGTAAAAACTGAAAAATTACTATAAATTCACATTAGCTAATAGCCTACTTGTGGCCCTATGCCAATGTAAGCTTCTTTGAATGTTAGGCTTTCTTTTCTAGCTTGATGTGAGATAAAGACATTTGCTGCCAGACACTGGAAATTAGAATTTCTAATCTTAACAGAACAGAATAAATTAGAATGTGACTTCTTAAACCTAGCTTTAGATGCAATTCAATCTTTGTTTCTCATCAATTTGATCCAACTATCAACATAATGAATAATGTAAATAAACGTATTTCACATTTATATACTGACTTTTACCCAAGAACCTCCAACACTGCATAGAATGAATTGGATTTATTTAATTAAATACATAAACACATACAAAATTCTGCCTGCCTTTCCATTGACTTAATTATCTTGTTTACTTTATAGTTAGGGAGGTTAATTATACCAATTCCAGAAATCTTATCAAAAATTATTCTAAAATAAGTTTCTAAACTTTGTAATAATTATACTCTTCTTTCAAACTCTGGGAATTTATAAACACATAAAGATGAATTAAGTATATGAGAAAGTAAAAGAATACTTAAAGACTGATTTTCTTTTTTATGAGACAGAGTCTCACTCTGTTGTCCAGGCTAGAGCGCCGTGGCATCAGCCTAGCTCACAGCAACCTCAAACTCCTGGGCTAAAGTAATCCTTCTGCCTCAGTCTCCCAAGTAGCTGGGACTACAGGCATGCGCCACCATGCCCAGCTAATTTTTTCTATATATTTTTAGTTGGCCAATTAATTTCTTTCTATTTTTAGTAGAGACAGGGTCTTGCTCTTGCTCAGGCTGGTCTCGAACTCCTGACCTTGAGCGATCCGCCCACCTCAGCCTCCCAGAGTGCTACGATTACAGGCGTGAGCCACCGAGTCCGGCCTTGATTTTCTTTTTAAACATAATAGATACTGCAAAGACTCTTCACGGGTGGAAGAGAACTCAGAATAATTTAGTTCACTTTCCTGAAGTGTCAGACTTTTGGTTTAGGTGGTATATGGACTCGTATTAGTAAAAGAACAAAGACATGGAACAATGGAACAGGACTAAGAACCCAGACATAAAACCATCCTCGTATAGCCATCTGATCTTTGACAAAGCAGTCAAAAACATACACTGGGGAAAAGAATCCCTATTCAATAAACGGTGCTAAGGAAATTGGATAGCCACATGTAGACGATTGAAACAGGATCCACACCTCTCACAAAAATCAACTCACAATGGATAACAGACTTAAATCTAAGGCATGAAACCATAAGAATCCTAGAAGAAACTGTTGGAAAACCTCATATAGACATTGGCCTAGGCAAAGAATTTATGAAGAAGACCCCAAAAGCAATCACAGCATCAATAAAAATAAATGGGACTTGATCAAATTAAAAAGCTTCTGCACACCCAAAGACACTATCCTTAGAGCGAAGAGACAACCTACAGAATGGGAGAAAATATTTGCATACTATACATCCAACAAAGGGCTAATAACTAGAATCTATATAGGACTCAGGAAAATCACCAAGAAAAAAATCAAATAACTCCATTAATAAGTGGGGGCAAAGGACATGAACAGAGACTTTTGAAAAGAAGATAGACTTATGGCCAAGAAACATATGAAAAAATGTTCAACATCTCTAATCATCAGAAAAATACAAATCAAAACCACAATGAGATACACTTAATTCCAGTAAGAATGGCTTTTATCAAAAAGTCTTAAAATAACAAATGTTGGCATGGATGTGGAGAGATAGGAATACTCATACACTGCTGGTGGAACAGCAAACTAGTACAACCTCTATGGAAAGTAATATGGAGATACCTCAAAGAGCTAAAAATAGAGGTGAGCTGTAGGCAAGCCAGCAAAGCTTCATCTGTATTTACAGCCACTCCTCATCACTCACATCACGGCCTGAGCTCTGCCTCCTGTCAGATCAATGGTGGCAATAGATTCTCATAGGAGCGCAAACCCTATTGTAAAGTGCCCATGCAAGGGATCTAGGTTGCGCGCTCCTTTTGAGAATCTAATGCCTGATGATCTGAGGTAGAGCTGAGGTGGTGATGCTAGCACTGGGGAGTAGCTGCAAATATAGATTATAATTAACAGAGAGGTTTGACTGCACAATAAATGTAATGTGTTTGAATCATCCCGAAACCATCCTGTCCCTCTCCTATCCTCCACCCCGGTCTGTGGAAAAACTGTCTTCCATGAAACTGGTCCCTGGTGCCAAAAAGGTTGGGGACTGCTGCTATAATACATCTACAATTGTTTCAGAATTGCTTTGCCCACACTACTAAAAAACAAATATTCTAAAAAGAGTATTTGTTTGCAACTCTCCTCCCACCCCTTGTAACTCATCTTGCCCAAAAGAGTGTACATTGCCAAATACTGTGTAAATCATTTAGATTAGTTCTTTCTTTTTCTCTTCAACATGATTATTGTATTTATATGAAATAAAATTCGGTTTATTTCTTTCAGTTTGAGGTTCTTCTCTCCCTTCCATCCTAAATAATTTAATTTTTTGCATATGTAGAATACTGACATGGTACCAACAGTAAAAATTACATACAAAGAGCTACACTTAGAGAACTGTCACTCCTTTCCATGTCCTTTCCACCCCATTCCTTGCATTCCTTGTATGTGACCAACTTTATTATTTTCTGATTCATATTTTGCTTCTTTTTGTAAAAGTAAGTGGATAATAGAAATGCTTATTTTCCTTCCAGCCTTACATAAAAGACAGCATACTATAAATGCTGTTTTGCACCTAACATTATCTCTGGAAATTACTCCATGTCAGTTCATAGAGACCTTATTTTTTTTCTTATAGCTATATAGTTAGTATTCCATTACATGTATATATCATAGTATATTTCAACTAATCTCCTATTCTTGCACATTTACTTTCCAATATTATATAGTTACATATAATACTGTAATGAATAACTCTATGTATATATATTTTTGTACTATCAGAGATGTATCTTCCAAATAAATTCCTAGAAATGAGAAAGCTGGGTAGAAGAGTAAGCACACATGCAGTTTTCTTAATCTTGCCAAATTTTCCTCCTTATAGGTCATAAAGTATTGGTTCAAACTTATTTGGTAATATACTGATTCACTGGAAATCCCGGTCCATCTCTTTTGGATTTCATTTGTTTGCTAGATGTAATGTTATGATGCTGGAATTCTCCCTCTCACCCCTACTAACCCTGAGTATTTTTAATATTTGTTTTATATTTTGCAAATCTCAAGAGAAGGAAAATACAAAGAAAAGTAAGTTACTTCAACTACTTACTGAGTGGTGTTGTGTCAGGAGGTGGAAAATTCTCAGTAAAGTTAACATTACATAAATCTGTGCTACAACAGCAGAAACGGTATGTTCCATTCTGAATTGAGGGAGGAGTGGTGGTTACTACACATTCTTCATAGTGACACTCTTGGGGATCTCCAATGTGAGACCAACATCCTACAAATCAATATTAATATAAACAAATTAGGAGTCAATATGATAAAGAAAACTAAAAGGAAATAACTAAGAAATAATTGTAATAAATGTGAGACAGTGAGTAAACATAAGCTATAAAACAGTTTTGCAAATCAATAGGAAACACATTTTTTTTAAGAAACAAAAATGTCAAAGGATATAAGACATTTCATAGGAATAAAAAAGCCACGAACAAAATGTTTAACTGCATGGTTAACCTAAGAATTATTAAAGCAGCAGTAAGATTTCATTTTTGTCTGCACCAATTAAATTGTTCTAGGTTTAAAAAATAATAACACACATTATAACAAGGATTCAGTAACACAAATACTCTCATACAATGATGGAGGGAATGTAATCAAATAATATTTTTAGAAAGCCATATGGAGGCCAGGCATAGTGGCTCACGCCTGTAATCCCAGTACTTTGGGAGTGTGAGGCAAGAGGATTGCTTGAGGCCAGAAGTTTGAGACCAGCCTGAGCAATATAGCCAAAGCCCACCTCTACAAAAAAAAAAAAATTATCCAGGGTGGTACGTGTCTGTGGTCCCAGCTGCTTGGGAGGTTGAGGCAGGACAAGAGCTTGAGCCCAGGAGTTCGAAGCTGCAGTGAGCTATGATCATGTCACTGCACTCCAGCCTGAGCAACAGAGATGCTGTCTCTAAATTAATTAATTAATTAAGAAAGCAACATGGAAATTTTTATGCCAAGCCTTTAAAATATTCATATTTTATAACCTAATAATTTTATATCAAGAAATCTATTTCAAGGAAACAATCACATACAAAGACTTATGTTCAAATTTGTTCACTGAAATATTGTGTATTATGGTGAAACCATGCAAACAACATAATATCCTACAATAGAGTTATCTGGAAGTAAACTTTGACGCATGTATACAAGGAATTATCGTGCAGAGTTTAAAAATGTTTTCAGAGAATATTTAAAGACATGGAAAAAAGCTCATGATACAATTAAGGTGGAAAAAACTAGGTATGAAATTATTTATATAGTTATCATCCTAACGTTGGGGAAAGAACACACACAAATAAACACAGAAGTACATAGAAAACACACGTGAAGGAGACAAACTAATACAATAAAAATAGTATAATTATTGTAGACTTTTGCTTTTCTTTACAATTTTCTGTATTTTCCAAATTTCATACAATGAGCATATATAACACTATAATAAGAAAGATGCTATTAAAATAAGCTTAAAAACACCTATCTTTTATAAATTTGGGGCTTGTGGATGGATAGATACATAGACATACTTTTAAATTTACTTATTTTCTAGAGAGCATTTTAATCTACCTCCATATCCTTTTTAGATGAATTTCAATTACATAAAACACAAAGTCATTTCAGATAAGAAAAGTAACACTTGCCTTGTTTTACGAGATTTATGTCCCCTTTAGATTTCTCCCAAAGGCCATAGCAGGTGCTACCTTTTGAGCACAATATTGTCCCATTTTCATGAGAGATTCGACTCTCACCTATCCCAAGGTCTTGTTGATATGGGTCTTTAAATGCACATAGCCGTTCTTGATTCTGGGAAGCTAAAATATCGGAAATAAAGGAATGACAAATTAATTTTATGATAATCTTTGCAAAACATTATTGTATACTATCTTAGTCTTATTTGAATGACATTATTATTTAATAATTTCCCCATTAAATCCTTTGAATTCAAATCCTTGAATAAATTTGTAATTTTACATTTATTCAATAACTTCTTTCTATTCATTAATTCCTTTGTAACCTCCAAACTCAAAGCAAATTTTAAAATTCATTTCCCAAAAGCAATCACCTCTTACTCAAATTATTCTCACCATTCTTTCTCTTATTAAATAATTTTACTGTCCAAAGAAAGAAATAGCATTAAAGAAAATGTCCGCACAGTAATTTATCAAGCCTTTAAAACAAATCTGGAAGGCTGAATAAATTCAGAAATTCTACAATATTCACTTTTATCATATTTTATAATCAGTTGTAGAAAATTACATACATCATTAGGCATGGTAAATTAATGATGTGGAGAGTGACTACAAATGGGTACATGGTTTCTTTTGGGAGTGATATGTATATGTTCTAAAACTAGATTATGGTAATGGCTGCAAAACTCTAAAGTCACTAAAAAACAAAAAATTTCATTGAATTGTTTACTTAAAATGAGTGAATTTCATGGCATATAAATTATAGCTTAATAAATCTGTATTTAAAAATCAAAAAGAAAATGATTTTCCATTATTTAAAGTATCCATATAATAGCCAGAAAAAGAAATGCTCAACAGTCCTTACTATAAAGGGAAAATGTAATGTAGTAGGGTTTTTTTGTTTTTGAGACAGGGTCTCGTTCTGTCACCAGCTCTAGAGTGCAAAGGCATCATCATAGCTCATTGTAACCTCAAACTCCTGGGCTCAAGCGATCCTCCTGCCTCAGCCTCCCGAAAAGTTGAGACTACAGTCATACACCACCACACCTGCCTAATTTTTCTTATTTTTTGTAGAGATGAGGTCTCCTGTGTTGCTCTGATCTCCTGGCTCAAGCAACCCTCTCGCCTTGGCCTCCTAAAGTGCTAGGATTATAGGCGTGAGCCACTGCGCCCAGCCTCTGATGTATTTTTAATGCCAATCTGTCTTTCCCCATACAGATGATCTGATCTAACTAATTTTTGTAGAACATCTGCCACATAACTTATCAGCTAATATTTATCAAAATTTCTGAGAATACCAAAGTAAAAGATTATCAAAAGCAACATCTGATCTTATTTGGTCTCTTTTGGTCTCTTTTTATTTGGAAAGTAGACTTTCCTAATGTGTTTGACTTGCCAGAATAACAGTCTAGTACATTTGGCCAATGTATTCCTCATGGGCTTCCCACGTATTTCTTTATTTGGTATGTGTATCTATTTGGTGTGGCTTAATTCATGAGCACTGAGGTGATTTATTAAAATAATGTTTCTGAACAAAACTAAGAACTAAGCTCTGGAGAAGAAATGAAAGAGCCAACAATGTATGTCCAAGCCAATTCAGACACACAGATGTGTCATATTTATAACAATGGAATGTATCTTCAAAGTATTTGGCTAGGAAATAGAGTATTCACGAATGGGTAATATAGGGTTCTATCCCTCAAACACTTTGGATTAGAGAAACCAAATCACAGACAGTAATTAGTGAGAAATTAATGTGACTTGATTTGTACATTTTAAAACCACTTCAATTGGACATCATGCTATAATGTACTAAATAAAACAAAAAACCACTTTAGGCAATCTTTTAGAAGATATTTACTAATATCAACTAAACAGCCAGAAAATATAATATAATCTATTTATAAAAACTAATTCTAGAATATTAGCCTAATTATGACTCTACCATATTTTTACCACATGTATATATTCAAATTCCTTTAATGACAAGCTTCATTATATTTACTAGATTATCTTCCACATTTAACAACAGTATCTCCTTAGGTTATTCCTTAATTTGCAGATTTTACAAAATTAATTATAAAGATTAAATCAAATATATTTCTACATATAAAATGTGCATACGATACAAAGATTCAGACTTAGAATTCAAACTACAAACAAAAAAGTTATGATATAAATCTGAAAAGGCATCTATCCATAATGCATAATTCTTTCTCCCTGTCCCACCCCATTTCTTGACTCAGGTTAAATGTTCCTTACCTAACCAGACATTGAGGCTATCTATATAACCTACTGTTTCCCGTTTTGTCTTAATTGTCAGAAAGATCATAAAAAATTTATGAACTTAGTATCTCTAGTTTTCCACAACTAAGATATCTTAATTTTACCCCCTGCCCCCATCTTCTGTTATCCATTTTGACTAGAATTTTGGACGGAACATTGAGTTAATGAGTAGGATCTGTTACTGAAAGTAGGCACATCATAAATAAGTGCCTTATTTAATTTAAAAAGAAAAAGGTACATTCTTGTGAAAGAATAGATACAAAACAAAATTGTTTGTTTTTCCTAGATTTCTTTTACCACTGAAAAGTAGCTAAAGGCCTGGACATCTGTGTAAATTTTTTAGAATTATTATTACATAATTTGATAATTGAAATCTAAAATTCTTCTTTTAGAAGAAAAAGAAAAACCAAGTAAGTCCAACCTCCTCTGTGCCTCCCTCCCCGCAAAACTAAGCTGAATGGACTATCAGATCAATAAAAGTATAATTAGAGAGGACTAAATCATATCTTTAACACCTCTCAGTTTTCACTAAATAATTTTTTTCTTAAAATAATTTTAGTCTACTTCTAAGAAATTATTTTACGATGGTGGCATTAGTGTAGGCCAATTATAATTTGCTATTTTAAGAGTAATACTTTCCTTTAAATTATGATTCAGCAAATTATTATATAACATAAAGATTTCTTTGCAAGAATTCTAGCTAAACTGCTCTAGTCAAAACAAAGAAAAATCCATTTTGTAGCAGAGCATTTGCAGCTTTTTCAATGCCACTTGTTAAAATCAATCTCAGCAATATATCTGTATAAAGTTTTGAATTCTTCATAAATAATGTAGGAAAAGGAGGGATAAAACAAAACAGTGCTGATCATAATCCCAAAAGACACAATCCCAATTGCCATAATCCCAAATGTTGAAATCCCAAAAGATCAAAATCCTTAAAGTTTAAAATCCTTAATGTCTAAAATCTTGAAAATCACAATCCCAAATGTTGAAATCCTGAAAGCCGAATCCTGGGAAAGAGATTAGCGCATTTTTGGTTGTACAAAGGATAGTTGCATCATGTTTGTTGCATCATGTTAGGCAGACCTATTATCACGTTATTGTATTATTTGGAAATTAAGTATGGTTTAAGGAGATGCATATTGGTGCCAAGTTGACAAGGGGTGGACTTACAGACTTAGTTTTTGGTGTCAACTTGACTGAATTAAGGAATACCTAGAAACCTGGTAAAGCACTATTTTGGGTGTGTCTGTGAGGGTGTTCCCAGAGGAGACTGGTGTGTGAGTCTAAGTGGGCTAGGTAGGGAACATCTGCCCTCAATGTTGACAGGCACCATCCAATCAGCCAGGGGCCCAGAGAGTACACATACAGAAGGTGAATTATCTCTTGAGAGCTGGGGCAGACTTTTATTCTGCTGCCTTGGTCATCAGAACTCCAGGCTCACTGGCCTCATTATTAATGGTGCTGTGAAAATAGAAAATTGCTTAATTACAAAAGCCAACCAATAACTAGACTTTCAAATGGACAGCATATACTTACAAAATTTGCAGACCACAACCACTTTCCAAATACAAGTGCAGCAAGTGTTTCAAAGATCAGAGAAGTGAAAATACAGGCAAAACATACAAGAAATATCCCCTGCCAAATTATTCAATGGTGTACGATTTCTGCCCCTTCACACATAGCACCATGCCCTTTGTCAGAGAATAAAAAGAATTCAGGCCAGTTGTGGTGGCTCACACCTGTAATCCTGGCACTTCAGGAGGCCAAGGGTGAAGGATTCCTTGAGGCTAGTTTGAGACCAGCCCAAGCAAGATTAAGAACCCCAGCCCCTACAAAAAGTAGAAAACTAAGCCCCACGCCTACCTATAGTCCCAGCTGTTTGGGAGGCTGAGGTAGGAGGACGGCTTGAGTCCAGCAGTTTGAGCTTGCAGTGAGCTATGATGAAGCCACTGTACTCTAGCCTGGGTGACAGAGCAAGACCCTGTGTCTCAAAAAAAAAAAAAAAAGAATCCAACAAGCTCAGCGATCTTCTGAACTTCTGAACTTGCTGATTGATATGGAGGGTCTTCCAGCGTTACAAAACATATTAAATAATGAACTACCCTTGGTTGGGTATTTGACGGTTCAAGAAGATAGACTTCTTATATTTACCACTAAATCTAACATAGAAAAAACTAGTGTATGCTTCACTTTGGCTAATGGATAGCACTTTCAAAACTATCCCCACTGTTTTTTATCAAGTATATACAATTCATTCCCGTTAGACCCCAAAATTCTAGAACTTATTTGCTCATTTATGTATTAACGACTACAAAAAGTAAAGTATTGGCCAGGCGCAGTGGCTCATGCCTGTAATCCTAGCACTCTGGGAGGCAGAGATGGGAGGATTGTTTGAGCTCGGGAGTTTGAGACCAGCCTGAGCCAGAGTGAGACCCCGTCTCTACTAAAAAATAGAAAGAAATTAGCTGGACAACTAA
>VBSM01001562.1:43048551-43083416 GCA_008086735.1 Cheirogaleus medius | reverse complement strand
AAAAAAAAAAAAAGTGTCTTTTGTCTGCACTGTCATTTCTCCCAGCTGATGAAATTCCTGGAGCTTTTAATGAATTAAAGCCACAGTTGGCTAAAGAAGCCAGCAAAGTTACTGAAGCAGACTATACTATAAGTGGGCACTAAGAATCTTCAGGGAAAGATGAAAATGTACTGTATACTGATTATGGTGGGGGGGTTTCATAAGTATATACAATCATAAAAACTTATCAAATGTACAGTTTAAACATATATAGTTTATACCTCAATTAAGTCCATTTTTAAAAAGGCTGAACACAGTATAAAGCTGAACAGGACAATATAGATCAGAGGAATTTTTAAATATTTTCCTTTTTTTTTAAGACAGGATCTTATTCTGTAGCCTAGGCTAGAATGCCATGACAGGATCATAGTTCACTATAACCTCAAACTCTTGGGCTCAAGCAATCCTCCTGCTTCTGCCCTCTGAGAAGCTAGGACTATAGGCATATGTCCACCACTCCCCGCTAATTTTTAAACTGTTTTTTTTTTTCTTTTTGTAGAAATGAGGTCTCACTATGTTGCCCAGGCTGGTCTCGACCTCCTGGCCTCAAGAAATCCTTCATCCTCAGCCTCTCCAAGTAGTGGGATTACAACTGTAAGCCACTACGCAGGGCCTTCAATATATATATGCCTTTTTTTTATCTTGCTTCCCTGAAGGTTCACACGATATTTTTCATTCATGTTACAAAAAAGTGTTTTACTGAGTCACAGAATCTTGTGCCTAATCTATAATCTTCCAAAATGTAGGATCTATGGATGAATATAAATTTTCCTTTAGGTTTTCTTGGCAAGAATTTTTTAAAGACCTTCCCATCACTCTATATCTAAACAATCCAAATCACATAACACCCATTTTTCAGTAGCTGAAATGTATTTATCTGTGCTGGAAAACTCTAAATGCCTTATCTTTACCCTGGAATGAAGTTCAGGGACTAATTCTGGGCATGCTTGTGTGTTTGGCTTCTGTTTATCTAAGTGTCAAAATGAACTATCTAAAATAAACAACACAGGAACCTTGCAGTTATGGGGCAAATAACTAAAGCAACAGTATTCCTTTCCCAGAATACAAATCTCTCAGGACAAATACAACTGGGATTTCAGAATATCACTACAATTCTGTTATGAAATACATGAAAAGGAGAGTCTTAATATAACAGAAACATCCCTATAAAATTTGGTATAAACTCAAATTTTTAAATTCAGTTATAATAAATCAAGTAAGAAGGTCCTTTATTTTTCCAATGTAATGGTGAATCCTTTTATAAAGCAAATAATCCTTTAAAGATGAAATAATTATCCCTTAATATATATACTTCTATAGACAGATCACACAGATTAAATTGTCATTCTGCTGAGCATTCCCATGTCTGAGAGAGAAAGATCAAAATCTTCATAAGGTGCCTCTTTAGGATGCTCCTGAATTTGATTGTGTTGGGGGTCCCTGAGACCCACAGAATTCAGCACACAGTCATACTCAAGACTATAATTTACTACAGCAAAATAATACAAATTAAAATCAGCAAAGGGAAAAGCCACAGGAGTCAAAGTCTAGAGGAAACCAGGTGTAAACTTCTAAGAGTTTCGGCTAGGTGCTGGCCATCAATTCCTGGTGTGGCTCTCTTCCTGGCTTACAGATGGCCGCCTTCTTGCTGTGTCTTTATATGGTGCAGGAAAAGAGATCTGGTGTCTTGCTCTTCATATAATGGCACCAGCCCTATTGGATTAGGCCCCAACCTTATGATCTCATTTAACCTTTATCACCTCCTTACAGGACCTATCTACAAATACAGTCACATTGTGGGTTAGAGTTTCAACTATGAATTTGAGGGGGACACAATTCAGTCTATTGCACCCATGTTCACTGCAGTATTATTCATAATAGCTAAGAGGTAGAAGCAACTTAAATGTCCACTGATAGATGAATGGATAAACACACACACACAATAGAGTATTATTCAGTCTTTGAAAAAGAAGTAAATCCTATCACATGCTATAACAGTAATGAGGACATTATGCTAAGAGAAATAAGCCTATCACAAAAGACCAAATACTACATGATTTCACTTATATAAAGTAGCTAAAGTAGTCAAACTCACAGAAACAGAAAGTCAAATGGTAGTTGGTGGCCAGGGGGTGGCGGAGGATGGTGGGAGGAATGGGGAATTGTGTTTGGTGGATGTAGAGTTTCAGTCATGCATGATAGGGGGATTCTGAGAATCTGTTGCACAACAATGTGTTTATGGTTGACAATATTGTACTGTACACTTGGAAATAGGTGGATGAATTTTATGTTATGTGATTTTTGCCACAGTGAAAAAAAAGAAATGAAATACTGATACATGCTAAAACATGGATGAACCATGAAGCCAGTCACAACCACAAATATGATTCTATTTATATAAAATATCCAAAATAGGTGAAGAAAGAGAAACAGACAGTAAATCAATAGTTACCTATGGCTAAGATGGGGGTGTGTATGTGGAGGGAAATTGGGAATAACTACTAATGAGTACTAGATTTCATGTTAGGGGACCATGTGATATATATGACCTGTAAAGTCACAGATCATTGAAATTTGAGGATAAGAATTTTAAGATTCACTTAAGGCTGATACAATGGTTCATGCCTGTATCCCAGCGCTTTGGCATGCCAAGGTGGGAGGACTGCTGGAGGGCAGGAGTTCGAGACCAGCCTGAGCAACACAGCAAGACCTCATCTCTACAAAAAATTTAAAAATCAGCTGGGTATGGTGGTGTGTGCCAGAAGTCCTAGCTACTCAGGAGGCTGAGGCAGGAAGATTTCTTAAGCCCAAGAGTGCAAGGCTGCAGTAAATTATGATCATACCACCACACTTGCACTCCAGCCTGAGTGACAGAGAGAACCCTGTCTCTAAACAAACAAAAAAAGATTCACTTAAACTAATCTCTTTTATTTATAATAGGTTACCCTAGATGTTATGTGATTCCCCCAAGAAAACATGTCCATTATCCCACTTTCAACACATTTTGTAATTTTTAAATGAAGTAAATTAGTGACTATTCAACAGTCCTCAATCAGTGTTTTGAATTTCAAAACAGGTATTTATTGCAAATAACTCATGTTTGTCTCTGCTTTCTCCTCAAAATAGAAGAGAGAAAACGAGGGAAGAAAACTTTGAAAGACTAGTATTATTAATATTTTCCATGTGGGAAGAAATATAAGTACTAATCAATGTTTATTTAATGTCTTAAGAAATATATAACACCCTTTCATGACTAAAACACTAAAGAAACTAGGAATAGAAGGAAACTTTCTCAATGTGATAAAGAGCATCTATGAAAAATCTCTAACTAATCATACTTAATGATGAAAAACTGAAAACTTTCCCCCTAAGATCAGGAACAAGACAAAGATGTTGGGTCCCCCATTCTATCTAACGTTGAACTAGAGATTCTACCCACGGAAATTAGGCAAAACATAAAAATTAATAAAAAGGAAAATAAGAGAACAAAGAAATAAAAGACAGCCAGATTAGAAAGTAAGAAGTAAAGTCATCTGTTTGTAGATCCTAATGAAGCCACAAAAAAACTATTAGAGCCAATAAAACAGTTCAGCAAAGTTGCAGAATCAATATACAAAAATCAACCGTATTTCTGTATACTAACAATGAATAATCCAAGAGTGAAATTAAGAAAATGATTTCATTTATAGTACCATCAAAAGAATACAATTATCAGAAATAAATTTAACAGTGGTTGGGCACAGTGTCTCATGCTTGTAGTCCTAGTGCTTTGGGAGGCCGAGGCTGGAGAATCACTTGAGGTCAGAAGTTCAAGACCAGCCTGAGCGACATAGTGAGACCTCATATCTACAAAAAATAAGAAAAATTAGCTGAGTGTCATGTTGTGTGTCTGTAGGCCCAGCTACTTGGGAGCCTGGCAGGAGAATCACTTGAGCCCAGGAGTTTGAGGTTGCCATAAGCTATGACATCACTGCCCTCATGCCTGGGCAACAGAATGAGATGCTGTCTGTCCACCAAAAGAAAAAAATCTAAATACATGGAAAGAAATACAATGCATATTGAATATATGACTTAATATCGTTAAGATGTTAAGATGGCAATACTCCCCAAATTAATTTATCTGTATATTCAATGTAATCTCTATCAAACACCAGCTTCCTTTCTTGTAGAAACTGACAAGTGACTTCTAAAATTTATATAGAAATGAGGCTGGGCTCACACCTATAATCCTAGCACTCTGGGAGGCCGAGGTGGGCAGATCACTCAAGGTCAGCAGTTCGAAACCAGCCTGAGTAACAGCGAGATCCCGTCTCTACTAAAAATAGAAAGAAATTAATTGGCCAACTAAAAATATACAGAAAAATTAGCCGAGCATGGTGGCACATGCCTGTAGTCCCACCTACTCCGGAGGCTGAGGCAGAAGGATCGCTTGAGCTCAGAAGTTTGAGCCTGCTGTGAGCTAGGCTGATTCCATGGCACTCTAGCCCTGGTATCAGAGTGAGGTTCTGTCTCAAAAAAAAAAAAAAAATTATATAGAAATGCAAGGGATCCAGAATAGCCAAAACAATCTTTAAAAAGAACAAAGTTGAAGGACTCACATTTCCTGAATTCAAAACTGACCACAAAGTGACAAACCAAGACAGTGTGGTATAGTGTGGTACTGTCATAAAGACAGATACACACATCAATAGAATAGAATTGAGAGTTCGGAGACAAACCCTTACATATACAGTGAATTGATTTTTTATAAGAATGTCAGACAATTCAATGGGGAAAATTTAGTCTTTTCAACAGTGTTGTGACAACTGGATACCCATGTGCAAAAGAATAAAAGTTAGATCTTCTACCTTATACCATACGTAAAAATGAACTTAAAATGGATCAGAAACTCTAAATGTAAAAGCTAAAACTATAACATTCTAGAAGAAAAGGTGTAGATCTCTGTGTCCTTGGATAACAGTTTCTTAGCCATGACGCCAAAAAGCACAGCAACAAAAGGAAAACTAGATAGATACATCAAACTTCATCAAAATGTAAAACTTCTGTGCTTCAATGTATACCATCCAGAAAGTGAAGACAATTCACAGAATGGGAAGTGGGGGTAAATTTACAAGTCACATATCTGATAAGGGACTAACTGATACATGCCACAACATAGATGAACCTTGAAAACATTATGCTGAGTGAAAGCCAGGCACAAGGCAGGGCGCGGTGGCTCACACCTGTAATCCTAGCACTCTGGGAGGCCGAGGCGGGCGGATCGCTCAAGGTCAGGAGTTCGAAACCAGCCTGAGCAAGAATGAGACCTTGTCTCTACTAAAAATAGAAAGAAATTAATTGGCCAACTAAAATATATATATATAGAAAAAATTAGCCGGGCATGGTGGAGCATGCCTGTAGTCCCAGCTACCTGGGAGGCTGAGGCAGGAGGATCACTTGAGCCCAGGAGTTTGAGGTTGCTGTGAGCTAGGCTGATGCCACGGCACTCTAGCCCGGGCAACCAAGTGAGACTCTGTCTCAAAAAAAAAAAAAAAGAAAGCCAGGCACAAAAGGCTACATGTTACATGATGTCACATTTATATAATGTCCAGAATAGGCCAATTCATAGAGACAGAAAATAAATTAGCAGTTGCCAGGGCCTGGGGAAAAGAATGAATGAGAATACTTACTGCTAATGGGCATGGAACTTCTTTGTGAGATGAGAAAAATGTTCTAAAATTGATAGTGGTGACAGTTGTACAACCCTGTGAATATGGTAAAAAGCACTGAATTCTGCACTTTAAATGGGTATATTATATGGTATGTAGACTATATCCCAATAAAGCTGTTATAAAAAAAAGAATATGTATATGTGAAGAAAAACACTTTTATAAAATAACATAAAACAAATTAAAACATATTTGCAACAACTGAAAATAAGAGATATAAACAATCAGGTTGAAATTCCTGAAAGAGACAAATTTAAGGCTTTTGAGGAAGGTCCCAAAATAGATCCCAATTAGAAAGAAGAATTTTCCATTTAAATAATATGGGAAAGCATTAAAATAAAAAAAAGCAAAATGAGTGGAGCACAATTCCTACTGCAAGACAAAATATTTTGTAAAGACTTAGTAAAAAATTCTAAAGTCATGTTTCTTGCAAAACTTCCAAGTTCAACAAAGCCAATTTGGGCTGAGGTTATTTTCAGTACAACTTGAAAAACTGTATAAAAAGAATACATCATTTTCTAGGAATAGAACCATAAATACATTAGAATTACAAAATATTACATGGAAAGAACAAGAGAAGTGAAGTTTTCCATAATGAAGCAGGAACTCATCCTACATGTAACATTTCTGACATGATCTGCTTAAATGTTTTCAGGAGTAGCAAGCTCTCTAATTCAAAAGGTAGGCCATGCAGTGTTTCAATTCACAAAACTCAAAAGCAAATGAGATCTCTTTATCAAGATAAAACTAATTTTTCATGAAAATAGTTAACTTATTATCACTATTACCAGTAATGTACCATTTTATAGTTAACTAGAAGAGTATAAGAAATGCTTTTTGAGTTATGGCCTAGTGTACAAATACATAAACATAGAACTAAAATAAAAACCTCATAAAACAATACTTTTTCTTTATACAGTCATGCATGGCTTAATGATGGGGATATGTTCTAAGAAATTTCTCATTAGGCGATTTCATCATTGTGTGACAAACATCATAGATGTACTTACACAAACCTAGATGGTATACTTGATGGCATAGCCCACTACATACCTAGGCTATAGGTATATGGTATATAGCCTATTGCTCCCAGGCTATTTGATTGTACAGCATGTTTCTGTACTAAATACTATAGGCAATTGTAACACAATAGTAGTTGTCTATCTAAATGTATCTAAACATAGAAAAGGTACAGAAAAATATAGTATAAAAGATAAAAAATGGTATACCTGTATAGGGCACTTACCATGAATGGAACTTACAGGACTGAAAGTTGATTTGGGTGAGTCAGTGAGTGGTGAGTAAATGTGAAAGACATCACTAAGTGATAGGAATTTTTCAGTTCCATCATAATATTAACATTATGGGACCAAAAGTGCCATAAGGTTGACCAAAAGGTTGTTATTCCAGTGTTTGACTGTATGTACGTTATACTCTGATATTTTCCATTCTTTTTTGTTTTAATGCTGGTCACAACTTACAAAACAACTCAGATGATCAGTAGACAAAACCCCAAACTACCATGATGTACAGCTTACTATAAGTTATATCTTTCTAAATGAAAAAAACAGTAGTAAACTCTTATTGCTCCCAACCCACTGGCTAGGTTAACTGCAACTGATTTTGCAGCAATGCGTTGCCAGGTGACTGTGCTTTTTGGTCAAATTAAAGTGACTCCTATTCCGGTGCTCAGTATTAAATTAAATTAGTCTTAACTCCTATTTCAGTGGTTCTAAATCTAAAGGCTTCAAAAATTTTGTACAGGTAAATATATGCATTTTTGGTGGGAAATGGTCACAGGTTTCATCTTAAAGGAGAAAATCTGGAAGCATGACAGTGTAAAGAAAGAAATCTCATGAATATTATTAATATCTCTACATCATTCAGCAGCACTGTTGGCTTTCTAACAACTATATCATTTCATCAAGGAAATGAACCATGACTTTAATCCAGTTAAAATCACTGCCACTTCCCCCAGGAACATAGTAGGTAGAGCATATAATATCAACAAAATTCATCATGAAACAAAGAAAAATGAAGCATCAATTCATACTAGACAGAATTAATCTAAAATCTAAAAATACTACTTATGACCTAGATCACTACTGAATCCACCATCAGGCAACAGGCAATTTATCTCACCTGATAATACTATAAGTAATAAAAACACCAGTCTCTCCAGCCTCAGGAATTTGGGTGAGCCCAGAGATGTTACTGGATTTTGGTAAGACCATCCGGTAACTTTGTTCAAAAGACTAGATTTCTAAATGATTCAGTTTTCTTCAATCCTGTTGAGCCTCTTCATCACTATTAAAGATAATGATGTGGGTGACTGTACTAGTTTCCTAAGGCTGCCATAACAATGTACAGCAAGTCCTTGAATAATGTCAATTCATTATAACACTGATGAGGAAAAAAAAATTGATTTCTTGCCAGAGTCACAGTGTGGAGTTTACAGACGTAAGTTTTCTCCAGGTACTCTGGGTTTCCTCCCACATCCCAAAGATGTGCTTGTTAGGTTAACTGGAGTGTCTCAATGGTCCTACTATGAGTGTAGGTGTGTGTGTTGAGTGAGCCCTATGATGAAATGGCATACTGTCCAGGGTTGGATCCCACCCTTGAGCTACAGGGATATGCTCTGGCCACCCACAACCCTGAACTGGAATAAACTGGATTGAAAAATGAATGAATGAATGAATGAATGAAACTATTGTAAAATAAAAATTCATCAAGTATACAATAATCATACAAATGTACAATAAATGATGCGGTCTGAAAGTGCTCGGGGAGCCCGCCATATTTATTGCTTTTGAACTGCATGATAGTAGGAGGTGCTCCTTACAATCTTAGCTTTGCAAACATTTATTTCTTGGTTTAACCCCACCACCACCATAACTGCCATTATGCACTGATTCACCAAAAATGGGATAATTATATTTGTGTTTATTAATCTTTTTAAAATGCATGTATAGCTCACATTTTAATGGTTAATATTAAAAGTATTTGGGTCTTTATTTAGAAGTTTGGTGATGTTTTTGTGATCACAAATATGCCATAGGAACTTAACTCGTTTATATCAATTAGCCTATAGTAAAACTATAGGCTTGGTTATAAGTTATATATAGGTTTGGTTATAAGTCGTTTCACTTAATGTTGCAGTTTCCAAGAACCTATATCTACAATGTTAAGTGAGGACTTATTTATTGTCTTATAGTTCTGGAAACTAGAAGTTCAATCCTAAGTTTGGCAGGACCATGCTCCCTCTGAAACCTGAGGGGAGAATCCTTCCTCAGCCCTTCTAACTTCTAGTCAGCAATCTCTGGTGTTCCTTGGCTTATAGATGCATCACTCCAATCTCTGCCTATGTCATCACATTACATTCCCTCTATGTGTCTTTGTCTTTACCTCTTATGAGGAAACCAGTCATATTGGATTAGGGCCCACCCAAATTCAGTATGACTTCAACTTGACTACATCTGCAAAAACCCAATTTCCAAATAAGGTCATGTTCATAGGCACCATAAATTTGATGTTTGTTCTTGCTTCAATTTTAGCAGAATTCATGTTGTTCTAATATGGGCTCTTTTCAAACTGATGTCTTATCCTTCTTACTGCCTCAAACTAGACCCTGTTCAGACATGTTATAACAAGTTAGCACAAGTTTATTTTGGTGCAAAAAAATTTGAAATGCATTCACAGTTTTTTCATAATGTGCATTTTCATGAACTTTTTGAAGTCCCCTTGTGTATATGTATATATATCTATACACAGATATAGATATCCTATTTGGTTCTGTTTCTCTAGAAAATCCTGACTAATATAAGCCCTCAAGATCCTGGAAGTCCAGTAAAGATGAAATTTGAACACTGCACTTGCTTGTCTCTAGATCTGGCAGAGGAACACTCTTGAACATCCTAGACAGAGGCTACCTTATCAGCTGGCAGATGGCTATATGATTTTCAGCCTCAAAGGGTAATTTAGACACAGGACTTGCTTGCCTCTAGATGTGGCAAAGCAATACTCTTGAACATCCTAGACAGATGCTACCTTACCAGCTGGCAGATGGCTGTAAGATTTTACGCCTCAAAGTGTTATGGAATAGGGCCAGGTAAAACTTCAAAGCAGCGAAGCAGACTGAACAGTTGAGGACCATTTTATCATTTTAGTTAAAAAAAAAAAATCAAATTTATGCTGCCTTTGGTATGTTTTTTTGTTTGTCTGTTTTTTTGGAGACAGAGTCTCACTCTGTTGCCCTGGCTAGAGTGCTGTGGCATCAGCCTAGCTCACAGCAACCTCAAAGTCCTGGGCTCAAGCAATCCTTCTGCTTCAGCCTCCCAAGTAAGCTGGGACTATAGGCACGCGCCACCATGCCCGCCTAATTTTTTCTATATATTTTTAGCTGTCCAATTAATTTCTTTCTATTTTTAGTAGAGACAGGGTCTTGCTCTTGCTCAGGCTGGTTTCGAACTGCTGACCTTGAGTGATCCTCCCACCTCGGCCTCCCAGAGTGCTAGGATTACAGGCGTGAGCCACAGTGCCTGGCCAGGTATGTTTTTAATTAAGGTAAAAACTTGCATTTGCAAAACAAATGCCAACACTATATGATAAAATGAATTTAAACATTTTAAGATTAGAACCAGAGAAACAGAACAGATGTAAATATCGGTTACATACCAGATAACATCTAACCTAGGATTATTTTAGATTTAAAATAATAAAATCACAAAATGAAGAGTCAACATAGACTATAATTAAGGAGAGACTGAGATAGGCCATGACTTATATTCAATTCATCATTATTTAAGCTAATTCAGGGTTTTTTAACCTCAGTACTACTTGTATTTTGTACCAGATAATTCTGTATTGTTGGGGCTGTTCCATGCACTGTAGGATGTTTAGCAGCATCCCTAGCTTTTATCCAGTAAATACTAATAGCCTACCCTAGTTGTTATAAACAAAAAGGTCTCTACATATTATCAAATGTCCTTGGGTGCAAAATCACCCCTAGTTAAATACCACTGTGCTAATGGAATGAAACAGCATGGTAAAGGAAAACCTCAAAAAACTGGTAAGAAAATGAATCGTTACCTGGTATTAGATATTAATTACTTTTCTGCTTAAATGTGAACATGGGCAACCTCTGTGATCTGAAAATCAACAATATTTTAAGCCACAAAAGGAAAACACATCCTAAAGGAATTTTCTGACTGCATGAGCCCTTTTTTAAGAAGATTTCATGAAAGGAAGGGGAAGGAAAGTAACACGTATCATTTAAAATCTACTGTATCATATTATATCATGCTAGCTATTCTCCATAATTTATTGTTTTTAATGACAGTCCCCCACACACATGTACACACCCAGACACATACTATACTTATATATAAGCACCTGTATTTATATGTAAATAAAATATTTCTGAAAGGACATAATAAACTGATGACAATTGTTTGCCTTAATATATGAAGACAAAGAATTAGAGACCTGGAGTACAAAGGATTTTCATATCTTTTTGAACAGTTAGAATTTTAAAATATGGTCATGTGTGGCTTACCAATGGAAATACATTCTAAGAAACATATCATTAGGAGATTTTTTTTGTACAAATATCATAGAGTATACTTATACAAACCTAGATGGTATAGCCTACTACACACCTAGGCTATATGGTATCTATAGCCTATTCCTCCTAGGCTACAAACCTATATATAGCATGTTATTGCACTGAATACTATAGGCAACTGAAACACAATGGTAATTATTTGTGTATCTAAACGCAGAAAGGTACAGTAAAAATATGGTATTATAATCTTGTGGGACCACCATCATATGTTCAGTTTGTTGTTAACCAAAACATTGTTATGCAGTGCATGACTATAAATGGATGTTTCACATTTTTAATTTAACAATGCATTTAAATAAACCAAATTGTAACATAAATTTGTCATTTTGCAGATTAAGAAACTGAGACTCAAAGAAGTTCTAATCAACTGACTAAGATTACTGAAAAGTGATATAAACAAAATTTATATCTATGTTTGTATTACTCTCAAGACTCATCAACAGCATCAGAATACCCTGTATTGTGTCTTTTTTGAATCTTGGCCAGAGGAAGCAATTTTTGAATTCTAATATATCTTTATAGCATGTTGTATACACAAAAAACACAATAAAATCTATGCAGAATATGTTACAGCTCCAGCAAATGAGATATGATGGACACCAAAACACTGAACTGTAACCTGAAATTTCTTTCCAAAAGTCTTAATGAAGTAGCATATTTTAGCATATTGAAGTTTAACAGCTGAGGAAATGTATCTTAGTCTTCTTTGATCATGCAAATCCTAATTCTTCCTAAGTTTTTAATCATTTAGAGTTCTTAAGATATGGATTAAGCCTGTCAAGTTGTTAATTTTATAAAATGCACTGAATACAAGTATATATTACCAAAGGACCCATCAAATTTGGCAAACTGGGCAAAAAGTATGGGTCAAATGACTTCATCAGAAACATCAGTCAGAATTAGCAGTCCAGAAGTCCCACCTATCTGACTTAAATACACATCATCAATCCCATTATATAATGTAATTAATTTAGCACATTTAACAACTCTTGAAAATCTACATTTCAAAGTCTGAGGAATATAAAAATAGTAAACAACTTCTACTCTCAAGAAATGTATAATCTAATAGGAAAGACAAGTAAGTAGTGAATCATAAAACAAAATTTAACAATTCTTTCAACAAATATTGCATACTGCTATAGATTGAATTGTCTTCCCCCAAATTCATATGTTGAAGCCCTATCCTCCAATGTAACTATATTGGGGACATTTATTTTCTCATAGTTCTGGAGGCTGGAAGTTACTCTTTCTCTAATTTCACACAGTGAGGAAAGGCCATGATGAACCTGCATCTAGAGACAGTCCCAGAGCTTTCACCCATGCTGGCACCCTGTCTGTTTAAACTTACTATTCTATGGTATTTTGTTTTGGCGGCCCAACCACAGTAATACCAATACCTATGGTGCCAGACACTATACTAGGGACTACAGTTAGAAAGATATTCATCATGAGTTCAAGAAAAAAATCCTGCCCTCAAGAACCCCACTGTCTAATAGGTGAGAAAAACAAAGTACAATGTGGTAAGTGGTCTATTGGAAGTAAGAAAAGAGAACTTAGAGGAGACTAACACTGCCCAATCTCTCTACGGAATGTCAAGGAGTATTTTTAAATGTCAACATCACTGAAATGTAGCTTGAGCTGAATTGTGATAGATAAGCAAAGATTCAGAAGGCAGACCTGGAGAGAAGGAAATTCCAAGCAAGGGGAATACTGTAAGCAGTAACTTAGAATGTGTTAAGTTCCAGTAACCATAAATAGTTCAGTGTTACTGGAATGCAGAGTGGGGAAGGGGGAGTAGTAGGAAATGATGCTGAAAATGTAAGCAGGAACCAGATGATGGATGTGCCATGATAAGGAGTTTGAACTTCATTTTGTAGGCCCCAGGGAACCACTGATGAATTTTAAGCAGGGGAATAAAAATGAATATAGATTTTATTTTAGAAAAGTACTCTGACAGCACATGAAAAAGCAATTGGGGAAGGGAGGGAAGAGGGGCATTTGCCAGTTAGAAAGCTATTGCAATAATACAGGGAGAGAAATGATAAAGGCAGGAACAGAAGAAAATAAGAAGGGAATGGATTATATATATATATCCAAATGGAGCTAGCATAGGCCTTGAAGTCACACAAAAAATTTAACATCTGACCTTGCACAAGTTACTTACCTTCTTTGATCATTAGTTCTCTCACTTGTACAATATAAATAAGCAAAGTCCTTCAAGGGTTATTGTGAGGGTTAAAGAAAATAACTTCCGGCCAGGCACAATGGCTCACACCTGTAGTCCTAGTTACTCAGGAGACTGAGGGAGGAAGATCACTTGAAGCCAGGAGTAAGAGGTTACAGTGAGCTATGATTGGGCCACTGTATTCCAGCCTGGGCAACAAAGCAAGACCCTGTCTCTAAAATAAACCAAACAAAGAAAAGAAAATAACTTCTGTATGCTACACATACTATAGTTGTTTCTAGATAATGCTAGATAATTTCCTTAGAAATGATAGGATTAGCTTATTGTCTATAGTTGGATGCTCTGGTGAATACAGGCATGGGAGTTAAGAAATAATCAAGATCCAAAGATCACCCCTCTATTTGTGGTCTTGGCAATTGGGTGAATTTGGCATAACTCAGCCAGGAAGTAAAGGAAGAATAGTTGGAAAAGAAAAGTGCCATGACAGAGGTAAATAAAATGCTATGGGCACATGCAAAAACTTCTAGTTAGAAGCATGTGGAAAGAGGGAGAATTTGTGATGGACCTGGAAAGGACAAGTGAGATATCAAGAGGTACAAAGGCATTCAAGAACGGTATGAGCAAAACCACAGGAATAGGAATTGTAAATCTTTCAGTTCTGATGAGAGTGTGTGTGTGTGTGTGTGTGTATGTATGAATGAGAGAAAAAGAGACTGTGTGTGTCCACACACATGTATTAAATGGCAAAAGGTAAGGTTAGCAAGGTAGAATGTTATATATATAGTCTGTCCTACAAACCTTGGTCTATAGACAGGAGGGAGCTACAGCTCTTCCTTGAGCATCTAAAAAAAGACATCACAATTACATTTTGGAGAGATTAGACTGAATGTGCAAGAACTGTAGTAAGAATAGATCGGAGGTGAGTGAAATAATAAAAGGTATATCTCATAAAGGTGCAGTAGAGGCACCATGTAATTCTTAACTGGAGAAGTACTGTGAGAATGGGAAAAAAGGTGTAAATGAAGTAAAGAAATCAAACTACCTCAGAAAAATGATATCATAGCAATGAAAAGTTTTTAAGGTTCAGAGGATAATGAAACCTTATTAAAGGCTTCTTTTATTTTGCTTAATAACATCATTTTGGGCCTTAAAAAGCATTGTATGCACACTGTAAAAATTTCATTGCAGAAATATATAACACATTCAATTAATTACTAAATCCAATGAGTTTTACCTTCATTATTATCTCTAGACTCCATCTATCTCTGTCCAATGCACCATTCTAATCTTGACTATCATCTCTTACCTGAGCAACTTTCATACCCTCCTTACTGGTTTCTCTACATCCCCTCATAATCCAATCTATGTGGTAACCAGAGCAATTTACTTTTTAAAATAATATATGCTAATAGCAAATTTAGAGTTACACCAAGACATATACTTCCAAGTCTCCCCTCCATCCCATTCCTCCAGTCATTTACTTCCTCTCTGTATCAGTCAAAATAACAATCCAAAAATCTCAGTGGCTTTAAACAACAAAGGATTATTTCTTGCTCATGCTCCATTTCCTATAGCTTGGCAGTCAAGCTCATCATCCTGATAACTCAGGGCTTCAGTGAAGTGTTACTTCTGGCTGCAGCATTTAATTGCTAGTGTTAGACCAGTGAGAATATTTTTTTGTTCCCCTTTTTAGCATTTCCTTAATTTATGATGCATCTTTTCAAAAGTTTAGTAACCATCCACGTTTCCTATTTTGTGAGTTACCTATTCAAACCCTTTCCCATTTTCCCTTTGGATTAGTACTTTTTTAAAAGGTGTTTTTCATAGTTTGGATAATAATTCTTGATTATATATGTTGCAAATATCTTTCTCAATCTGTACCTTCTTTTTCCCTTTTTAATGTCTCCTGCTATATATAATCTTTAAATGTAATTAAATTTATTAATTTTTCTCTTATTATAATATTTCTATTTTTGTACCTTTTTAAAGAAATTCTTTTTCTTATACCAAGGTCAAAAAGATATATATTTTCTTCTAAAAGCTTTAAGGTTTTCACATAAAGTTTTTTTCAAATGTAAGTGTGTATGTTACTTCTGGATCATTACTAATGAACTTCCTCAGTATTAGATTTTTTTCAAGTGTTTTAAAATGTGAGTTTGCAGGCACAGATTTTTTTAATTGCTCACTCTGTCTTCCAACTCCCATTCACCACCTCCTCCCCAGCATATTTCCAGGTGCTTCCCCTTGATATCTATCCCTTGCTCTCAAACCAGAACTAGGTCTTATAATGGCATTTTGAGACTCCAATGCTATAAAAAACACTGGGGTATTACAGATACGGTCACAGAGCGAGTGAGTACCTTGGCTAAATTCTTGGTCATACGGATGAGTGTCTTCACTCTCACATTCCTTATGTATGCAGCTTATGAAAAATGTTTTTAACTCCAAGAAACAAGATGTTCTTTTTTTGGCTTCCTTTCAAGGAGAGAGCCCCTGGCTTCAACCTAGGAGCTGATCTCTTTTTCACACAGCTTTTGGACTCTGGTAACCCTGCAGAAACCTAGTTTTTGCTCATCACTGCCAACTTCTGGCTCCAGAGTTTGGTTATGTAGAACATTTTGCTTTTATATTCCAAGGAGATATTAAACTTGATTTTTGAGCCTAGCCATGTTACTTTTTATTAATAATATTTTACCTATTATTGCTGTTTTTGGAAGAGAGGTCACATATCAAAGCATCAATTTGGAGACACTTTCACTAACAGTCCCTAGGTCATCATCTAGTCCTCATGTTTGTTGCTATTTTTTACTAATATCTAGCTTTTTATCTTTTTCCCCCTCCTTCTAAATAGTGTTTTATCTTTATTATTTTATAACAATATACAAACTTCATTGAAGATCAAACACTGGAAATGGCTAACTTAAAAAACTCCATGAGTACTTCAAATTAGCTACAGGATAAGACAAATAGTAGCTGTCATTCACATGTTTCTTTGAAAGTGTTTTCTGCTTAACTGAAATGACCTTAAGAAAAACATTTAACAAACTTTAAAGTGACATTACATGTTACTTACTATACACTCAACTATCAACTTCTCAAATACTCCTCTCTTTGCCCTGTCCCACATTCAAAAAAAGCAACAGGGCCAGGTGCGGTGGCTGACACCTATAATCCTAGCACTCTGGGAGGCCAAGGCAGGAGGATTGCTTGAGCCTAGGAGTTTGAGGTTACAGTGAGCTAAAATGACACCACTGCACTCTAGCCGGGTAACAGAGATCCTGTCTCAAAAAAAACAAAAAAACAAAAAAACCAACAGTTCCCCCCACTCCTGCTTTTCCAACATCTAGGAGTCTCTTAATGGAACTGTCTTTTTTTTGGGGGGGGGGGAGGGACTAGACAGAAGAAGTTTCTTGTCTATGACTAAACTATGATTCCAATCACCACCCTACCTCCAAACTCCTAAAATTCCTCTCTGCCAAGAACCAGTCAGTCTTAAATCACGCAAAACTTGTTAAAAAGGGACAGCTTTTAGGTGTATATATACCCATCTCCTCCTCCCCCTCCCATCCGCATGACACCCGGTGAATGTTTCTACCATATGTGCACTTAAGTGTTGGTCAGTTAATACCAATTTGATGGTGAGTACATGTGGTGCTGTTTTTCCATGCTTGTGATACTTTACCTAGTAAAATGAGCTCCAGCTCTGTCTAGGATAATACAAGAGATGCTAGATCACCATTGTTTTTTTGTGGCTAAGTAGAATTCCATGGTATACATATACTACATTTTATTAATCCACTCATGTATTGATGGGCACTTGGGCTGTTTCCACATCTTTGCAATTGTGAATTGTGCTGCTATAAACATTCCAGTGCAGATGTCTTTTTTATAGAATGTCTTTGGTTCCTATGGGTAGATGTCCGTAATGGGATTGCTGAATTAAATGGTAGTTCTACTTGTAGCTGAGGTATCTCCCTATTACTTTCCACTGAGGTTGTACTACTGACTTGGGTGGGGCAAGGACAATATATGTAACCTAAACATTTGCATCCCCGTAATATGATGAAATTTTTAAAAAGGGACAGTTTACAGCCAAATACTATAGAAAGTGCTAAGAGTACTAGTTATACAGACTTAAGATTTTGGGGAGAAAACCTTTAGTGATCATAACAGTACACCTACAAATACTTCCTTACCTCGGTTTAAAATAAACACACAGGTTTTGGATATTTTTTGTTGTTGTTTTGTGTTTTGGGGTTTTTTTTTTGACATGGGGTCTTACTGCCCAAACTGGCCTCAATACAATTTCTCTTTTTTAAATGAAGACTGGTAACATTTTTTTCCTCCTAAGTTGGACCTCACATATAAAAAACCAAACAATAAGCATTGCCTTAAAAAAACTCCTCACCCTTCTACAGAGATTTGCATACTACAGGCAGGATGTGTAGGGTTATAAATGCATGTTCAGGAATGCTAGCAGGCCCCATCCTCCAACTTAAACCCAGAAAACTTTACTGGAAACAATGTTAGAAGTTGAACATGTAAGACAAAGCAATAAAATTCACTGAGTTTCTCTGCACAGAACATTTTAATTAATTGTGCTGCCCTCTTTATTACAGATACTCCCTTCAAGTTTAATTTTGAAATTGCTCAGTATCTCTTTGAATAAATGTATTTTGAATAAATGGTATTAGGTCATTAAATATGAAATGTCCGATTTCGAATCAAAAGTTTAGTTTACTATATCTCAAACAAGAAGAAATGAAATTAATCAAAATATGTGCCTAACCTATCAACACGGTTTTACCACCTTAACAGTAGCTTACTTATGTCAGCAGTGAAGAAGCCTGGAGAGCAAGTGGCCATGAAATTGTGAAAGGCGTTTTCCACAGCTTATTGAGAATTGAATGTTTTTCCTTGCAAGAAGTGGTCCAAAGCCTGGATGAAGTGGTAGTCAGTTGATGCAAGGTCTGGCGAACATGGTGGATGACAGAGTTGCCAAGTCCAGCTTCTGTAGTTTCAGCACCATTGTTTGTGAGACATGTGTCGAGTGTTGTCTTGCAAGAGGACTGGCCTGTCTCTATTGAGCAATCTTGGCTGCTTAATTGCAAGCATCCTCATCATTTTGTCCAATTGGTTGCAGTAGACATCCGCTGTAATCGAATGACCAGGTTTCATGAAGCTGTAGTGGATAATACCAGTGCTGGACCACCAAACAGACACCATTAGCTTTTTTTGATGAATAGTAGGTTTTGGACTGTGTTTTGGCACTTCATCTTTATCTAACCATTGTGCTGAACATTGACAATTGTCAAAAATACCCATTTTTCATCACACATAACAATACGGTGTAGAAATGGTTCACCTTTATGTCATGGCAGCAATGAAAGGCAAGCTTCAAGATGATTTCTCTTCTGATGCTCGTTTAATTCACGCAATACCCATCTATTCAGGTTCTTTACCTTGCCGATTTGTTTCAAATGGTCCAATACTGTTGGAATAGCAACATCCAACCTTGCTGCTAATGCACACATATGTTGAGATGGAGGTGCTTCCACTACAGCTTTCAGCTCATCATTATCCACCTTGGACTCAGGTAACCCACATGCCTCATTTTCAAAATTAAAATCACCAGAATGGAACTTCTCAAACCATCAACATACTGTGCATTCATTAGCCACATCCTTCCAAAACACTTTGTTGATATTTCAAGCTGTCTGTGCTGCACTGGTTCCAAGATGGAACTCATATTCAAAAATAACACGGGTTTTCAACTTATCCATGGTTGTACAAAAATTGCTCTAAAAAAAATCTGACAGATAATCACAAGTAAAACGTGCGTTTGAAAGACTGAGGATGTACCTTCACAATAAAAATACAAAACAAGAAGTGTCAAAGCAAAATGTCAGAGATATCAACTGTCAAACTTAGTACTTAAGGAGATCGGACATTCCATACTTAATAACCTAATAGTATCATGTTTTGATCATGGTCAAGGGTTAGTCTTTTTTTGGTCCTAGTTTATTTATTTTATTATATTTTTTGAAGCGGAGTCTCAATGTGTTGCCCAGGCTGGTCTTGTAGCTGCAATTACAGGTGTACACCAGCACACTGGGCTAAGTTTAATATTTGTTAGATGTATCCTAATTCTGCTAATTATTACAAGCAATAAGCAGCAGTAGGCAATTAATTACTCAATTCTAACTCCAGAAGAAAAATGGAAGGGATAAGTATTGTTATGGAAATCTTCTGATTCCTTTTGGAACAAATGAATATCTCCATTCCCTTGTTTTTGATTTTTTAAAATTTTTATTTATTTATCTATTTATTCATTTTTGAGACAGAGTCTCACTTTGTTGCCCCACTAGAGTGCAGTGGCATCATCACAGCTCACTGCAACCTCAAACTCCTGAGCTCAAGTGATCCTCCTGCCTCAGCCTCCTGAGTAGCTGGGACTACAGGCATGAGCTAGCACGCCCAGCCACACTGTTGTTTATAGACATAATGTTATTGCACACTTAACAGACTACAGTATACATATAACTTTTCTATGCACTGGGAAAACAAAAAAAAAATTCGTGTGACTTGCACTATTGTAATATTCACTTTATTGTGGCGATCTGGAACTGAATCTGCAGTATCTCTAAGGTATGCCTGTATCTCTTACCTAATCCTTCAAAAACATCCATACTCTTACAGACAAGGAAAATGAGGACAGATAAAATTAAGTGATTTGTCCAATATTCAGTAAACCATGATGTAAACAAATGGCTTTGTTATTCCATTTGTAGAGTACAGAGTAGATATAGTATAATCTCAAGGCCCCTAGGATTTTCTAAATGATAAATGAGCATTGGCTTCAACTTAAAGTCACCAGCTACATTAGCCCCTAACAAGAGAGTTGGCTTGTCCTTTGAAGCTTTAAACCCAAGCACTGACTTCTCACTACCTATGAAAATCCTAGATGGCATTTTCTTCTAATATAAAGCTGTTTCATTTACACTGAAATTATTTTGTTTAGCATAGCCACCTTCATCAATTATCTTAGCCACACCTTCTGGATAACTTGCTGCAGCTTCTCCATTGCATTTGCTGCTTCACTTCGCACTTTTATGTTATGGAGATAGCTTCTTTCCTTAAACCTCATGAACCAACCTCTGCTAGCTTCAAACTTTTCTTCTGTAGCTTCCTCACGTCTCTCAGCCTTCAAGAAATGAAGAGAGTTAGGGCCTTGCCCTGAATTAGATTTTGGCTTAAGGGAAGGTTGTGGCTGATTTGATCTATCCATCCCACTAAAACTTTCTCCATATCAACAATAAGGTTGTTTTGCTTTCTTATCATTCATGTGTTCACTTGAACAGCACTTTTAATTTTCTTCAAGAACTTTTCTTTGCATATACAACGTGGCTAAATGTTTGGCACAAAAGGCCTAGCTTTTGGCCTATCTTGGCTTTCAACATGCCTTCCTCACTAAGCTCCCTAAGCTTAATCATTCTTAGCTTTTGATTTAAAGTGAGAGATGTGCAACTCTTCCTTTCACTTGAACACTTAGAGGCCATTGTAGGGTTATTAATTGGCCTAATATTGTTGTGTCTCAGGGATTAGGAAAGAATGAAGAGAGGGAGAGAGATGGCGGAATGACCGGTGGGTGGTACAGTCAGAACACACACAACATTTATTAATTGTATTTGCCATATATGGGCATGGTTCATGGTTCCCCAAAATAATTACAATAGTAACATCAAAGATCACTGATCACAGATCACCATAACAAATATAATAAAAATGTTTACAATATTACAAGAATTACCAAAATATGACAGAGATACAAAATGAGCACATGCTGTTGGAAAAATGGTGCTTGATGCAGTTGCCAGAAACCTTCAATTTGTTAAAAACACTTTTCTCTGCAAAGTGCAAAGAAGCGAAGTGTGATAAAACAAGGTATGCCTGTGTATATATATATGTATGTATATAAAAAATAGATATTAGTAATATGTAATATAATTAATAACATGTGTAATATATAATTAACAATTTATAATATGTAATATGTTAGACAGATATTACACACACACAGTTGATTTTCACATGCTTTACAAAGTCACTGCAAATACTGAATTAGGAAACATTGAACCAATGCTCCTAAGAGAAATACAAGGTTAGGTTCCAATGAGCCTCTGGTCACAATATTTTCATCAACAGATCAATATATAATATTGTTTTATGTGTGTCTTTGTTTAAAGGGGCCTTATTTAATATATATTATTAATTCTGAACTCATAGCCAACACCACTATAGCATATCTGTATAATTCATTCCTGACTAAAGATTATCTAACACAGGTATTTTCTCAAGAAGGAGAGGCCGGACACGGTGGCTCACGCCTGTAATCCTAGCTCTCTGGGAGGCCGAGGTGGGCAGATCACTCAAGCTCAGGAGTTCGAAACCAGCCTTCGCAAGAGCGAGACCCCCATCTCTACTAAAAATAGAAGAAATTAATTGGACAACTAAAAATATATAGAAAAACTTGGCCAGGCATGGTGGTGCATGCCTGTGGTCCCAGCTACTCGGGAGGCTGAGGCAGAAGGATTGCTTGAGCCCAGGAGTTTGAGGTTGCTGTGAGCAAGGCTGATGCCACAGCACTCTAGCCTGGGCAACAGAGTGAGACTCTGTCTCAAAAAAAAAAAAAAGAAGGAGAAAAGCTTTCTTGCATTTAGGAACACTGGACAACGCTTCAGCACTATTTTTGTGGACCATTTTGAACAGTTAAATCAGCAGCAAAAGGTACAAAAATGAGAAAAACATGACACTAAATAGACTATGAAAAGGACATATATTTATATAGGAGACCTGAAACAAAAAGGCAGAGTCACCTAATTTGACCTCAGCTGAGAACATGTGTGTCAGGTGATTTAATTTTTTGACAGCTCTATAGATGTTTTCAAATGACCACAAAAGCACTATGAGTATTGATTTTGGGGGTTACAAATAAATTTTAGTGAGTAGGTGAATTTGCAAATATGGAATACATGAACAATAAGGATCAACACATACATACATACACAGACACACATACATGGCATAATAGTACACATTCAACTAATGCTTCTCTTCCTGCTTTAAATGCATAATCTTAGAACTAACACTGAAACAGTAATTACTGAAGACTGGAACCTACCATAGGTATAACCATATAAAGTAAGTTTCTACATAAAATTTCTAAAACAATCTGGTTAATGATTATATAAATTCTGGTTTTCCTTCAAGATTTATTTTCCCCAGATTATAAAATTTACAAAACTAAAAATTCTTGCTTGTATTTTTATTGAGAACTACAGGTGCCAAGTATAAATTATATTTTAAAAATATAACAGAGCATAACTGTGATGATGGGTTACTTTGTCCACCATGGAGAAAGTATTGTTGTTAACCAGTAACAAATGAGAAAATACACGAGAACATTTTGAATACTGTAAAACACTACTAAAATTTACGGTGATAGTAAGATGATAGTAATCTTTGATCCTGGCAAAGTTCTCTAGGATGTAATAGATATTTTCTTTCCATGACTTCAAGTAAAATAGTAACAAACTAGAGACAAACATTCTAGGCTAAAGGGAAGAACACTCATCTCATTTGGCACAAAGCCAGTAGGATAATAGCACTGTTACACATTAGACATTTCAAAATGAGGTTAGTAGGTAACAGCAGAGTCTTAAATATGCTGTAGTTCATTTCCACAGACATTTAAGTAACATTTTAGGAAGTGGAATGTGTTAGCCCACTATAGACAATATTCAGAACTATTATTTGCATACCTAGGCAGGTTCCAACAAAATCTCACTCTTCAGAGCTGGAGCCGAAGGTATTGGACAAAAAAGTATCAACACAGGGCAATTTTAGTGCAATATAACACTCAATAACACAAATTATAAAATTACACCTATACTCTAATTATCTATCTTTGAACCCCTACCTTAAGGTGAAAGGTAGAGTTCTAAGTTCCTAACCATAAATATTATTTGTCATCTGTGATATTTTATGTTTGTAACATGTGACAGTCTGGACATCAATCTAAGGTTTCAAGTTAAACTGAAAATAAGCCCACATAAATACGGATAACACAGAAAATGAAGTAAACCAAGAATTCAATATCTACAATAATTCTTGCAGTGTTGGAAACTGTTAAGTTAGTAACACTTGGGGACACCAAAATTTATGAGAATTAGCATTTCAAAAGAATCTTAAAATCTTAACCCTCCTGGGAAGACTACTCACCCCTTGTACATAGATACCATACCAAAGCACAAAGTTTTTTGGATGCTTTCATTTTGGTCACTGTAAAATGACTGAGAAGCAGCATACAAAAACACCTGTATGTTCAAATATAAGAGAATCTCTGTCAAGTACAAGGGAAATCATGTGTAATGTATGACATGTTCATCCAGGTAGAGTTTCACTATGTTTAATTTACTGACTTATTTCTTTTTTATGTTTTCAAATTAAACTTGAGGACTGAAAAAGGACTTTAAGATCCAAAGAGTCTATTCTACTGTACTTAGATACACTGGACAGGTCCTTATCCCAAAGAGGGTCTATTCTGTCCTTAAGTATCTGCAGATTTTCTCAACCAAGGCACCTCATCAGAACTACAAACACAGAAAATGACTGTTTTTTTCTAATTTAAGTGACTATTTTCCAAATTTTCCAAGGATGTACCATTCTAGATGCACTGGAGGAAAAGTAATTCTTTACATCCATTAGATACTTTACAGCATTAAGACTTAGTTGTTTAGTAGAAAAGCTGCTAGACCAGGGTTTCTCTAAGTCAGCACTAATGATATTTTAGTCTGTATAATTCTTTTGTTGTGGGGACTATCCAGTGCACTACAGAATGTCTAGCAGGGTACCTGGCCTCTACCCACTCGATGTTAGTAGCAATCCTCACCCAGTTTTGATAACCAAAAGCTCTCCACACATTGCCAAATATTCTCTGTGGGGAGCTGGCCAGGCATAGTGGCTCACACCTATAATCCTAGCACTTTGGGAGGCCAAAGTGGGAGGATCACTTGAGGCCAGGAGTACCAGACCAGCCTGAGCAACATAGCAAGACCCCAAATCTACAAAAATTAGAAAAATTAGCTGGGCATGGTAACATGTGCCTGTAGTCCCAGCTACTCGGGAGGATGAGGCAAGGAGGATTGCTTGAGCCCAGGAGTTCAAGCTTGCAGTGAGCTATGATGACAGCATAGAACTCTACCCAGGGCAACAGAGAGAGAATCTGTCCCAAAAAGGAAAAAAACATTTCCTGGGGGGTAAAATTCTGCCCAGTTCAGAACCACTGTGTTAGACACTCTAGACCAGTGGCTCCCAGGGTGTGGTCACAGGACCAGTAAAATAAGCATAACCTGGGAACTTGTTAGAAATACAAATTCATGGGCCCCACCCCAGACCTACTGAATCCAAAATTCTGGAGGTTGAACCAACAATCTGCGGTTCAATAAGCCCTCCAGGCATTTCTGATGCACACTGAAGTTTGAGAACTACTGTTCAAACTGACAAATTAGATAAATCTTATTAGTGTTTTATAAACTGGAAAAAAATGATTCTCCAATTCATAAATAAATCCTTTGATTTGCAAATTGACTCTAGTGTTTGATTCAAAATTGTAAACACATTACACAAACTTTCTATGTCAGCATCAAGAGACACTGCCAAAAAAGATGGATAGCAACCACCCTAACTTAAGAATATCTATTAACTTATAGGTATTTAGGAGAATTCAGGAACTTTAGAACTTTTTTATGCTTTTGCTTAAAAGTACTTCAAAAGCTGTTAGATGTGTTCTCTGTCTTTTGAACACTGATATACTGGTATCTGGTGCTGGTATCTTCTTTTATACTTGCCATTAAAGACTATTCAATCACATCCCTACCTTCATTGTTTCCCAGATAGATTATTACAATCTGTTAACTTTTTAATCACATTAATATTCTACAGAATGAACAGATTCTAAAAATGTTAAGACAAATTTTTGTCTCCATCCTTCTTCCAATCACTGACCTTTTTATCTATTGTACATTCTTAGAATCACTGTCCAATTTCAAGCTCAAAGGTCAAAACTGCATTCTCACAAACTTCTGAAACAGACAATTCCCTTAGAAATTTCTTAAATATCCTCTACTAAAGTTACAACATACAGAAATGTATCTGTAGCTTCTCTAAGCTGAATCTATCTTAATCGACACATCCCAAATAACTTCCCTCCAGTTGCTTTCTCCTCTCTCTATCTTAATTTAAAACCTTCCTAACAGCTCAACTGACTCTCCAGCTTATCATTCTGCAATCGATACACCAACAAGTTAAAATTTCTCCCCACTATCTCAAATGATTCTACCTACGGTCCTAGTCTTTCAGTTACAGGGCTCAAACATGCCGATACTCTTTCTTGTCAAACATTTGTTTTCTGTACTCAAACATAGCAACCCTCCTCTCTGGTTAAAAATGCCCTTACTCCACAAGGATTTTGGGCAGAGGGTTTTGTTTTGATTTTTGATGAAAAATGTAAAGGCTCAATCTAAAGCTGGATTTGTCTTTCTCACCTTGAGTCTAACATTTTTCTCAGGTCAAGGAGTTCCTTGTTTTAGATTCAAAGATTTCCTAATTTCCTAATTTCTGTTGGTCAGGAGTTTTTTTGTTTGTTTATTCTTTTGTTTTTTTGAGCCACCATGCCTGGCCAGGATTTTTTTTTCTTTAAAATCATGATTATATGGCCGGGCGCGGTGGCTCACACATGTAATCCTAGCACTCTGGGAGGCCGAGGTGGGTGGAACACTCAAGGTCAGGAGTTCAAAATCAGCCTGAGCAATAGCGAGACCCCATCTCTACTAAAAACAGAAAGAAATTAATTGGCCAACTAAAAATATATAGAAAAAACTAGCCGGGCATGGTGGCGCATGCCTGTAGTCCCAGCTACTTGGGATGCTGAGGCAGGATCACTTGAGCCCAGGAGATTGAGGTTGCTGTGAGCTAGGCTGACGCCACAGCACTGTAGACCGGGCGACAGAGCGAGACTCTGTCTCAATAAATACATACCTAAATAAATAAATAAATAAATAAAATCATGAACATATGAACAAACTTCTTAGGTGGGGAAAAGATATCTTTCATGAAAATTTTAAAGTAATATTTGTTAAGGATGAATGTATCTGCCTTTAAAACTACCTAAAATTTATTCATAAATTTTAGTGATTTCATTCTATTACCTTAAGAATTCCTTAACTATTTTTAGAATTATAAGGGACACATACCTGTCTTTTCAATTTTTTATTTTGAAAATATTTTAAACTTACAGAAAAACTACAGAGTATAGAGTTTTTGTATAACCTTTATTCAGTTTCCTCTAATATTTTAACATCATACATAACCACACTACAGTTATGAAAACCAGGAAATTTGTTTGTATATAATATAACTAATCTACAGGCCTCATTTAAATTTTATCAATTTTCCCACTAATGTCCTTTTTCTGGTCAAAGATTCAATCCAGAATCCCACAAACTGTCATGTTTCTTTAGACTCCTCCAACATGTGATAGTTCCTGAGTCTTATTTTTCATAACTTTGAGACTTTTTTTAAAGTACTGGGGTAAGTTATTTTGTATAACGTTCCTCAGTTGGAGTTTGTCTCTATTTTCTCATGATCAGATTGAAATTATGCTTTTCTGGCAAGAACACCATAGAGGTGATACTGTGTCCTTTTCAGTGCATTGTATCAAGAGGCTTCTGAGATGTGTTAAATAAAATCATGTTAAATAACTGAGCTCCTACAATAGGCTCCAGTTTCTGCCTTCTTCAGTCTTTTTCTGCCTTTAAAGCCCACTTCCTCTGCTCAGCTTATCATAGCACCTTTATAAATCTTTAGATTGGATGATGCCCAAATCATGAATTACTAATCAAAGTCAATTAGATTTGTTCAATTCAATTTGTTTAAATGTTATCTTTTGATAGATGTCAATGTGTCACACAGAGTGGTATCTACAAGTTTCTCCACTGTAATTAAGGTTTCCCTTTGTAATTAAGTATCTATCTTATGGAGAAGATATTTTGAGACTACACAAATATTCTGTTTCTTACACACTTTTATCCACCACTTTTAGCATCCACTGATAGAACCTGCTATAGTGTTTGCCTAAGGATTTTCTATCTTAAATCACTCCTTCTATATTAACTGGAATTCTATTGTTAAAAAAGAGCTATCCCTCAACTTTACTGTGAATATGAAACTGCTCTAAAAAATAAAAATTAATTAAAAAAAAAAATAGAACAGCTGTCGACACAGCCATTGCAATACATTGAGCTCCATAGAGACAGCGCTGGGGCAAGCGAGAGCCGGATGGGCACTGGGCGACTCTGTGCCTCGCTGAGGAAAAATAACTAAACATGGGCAAAGGAGATCCTAAGAAGCCAAGAGGCAAAATGTCATCATATGCATTCTTCATGCAAACTTCCCAGGAAGAGCACAAGAAGAAGCACCCAGATGCTTCAGTCAACTTCTCAGAGTTTTCTAAGAAGTGCTCAGAGAGGTGGAAGACCATGTCTGCTAAAGAGAAAGGAAAGTTTGAAGATACGGCAAAGGCAGACAAGGCCCATTATGAAAGAGAATTGAAAACCTATATCCCTCCTAAAGGGGAAACAAAAAAGAAGTTCAAGGATCCCAATGCACCCAAGAGGCCTCCTTCGGCCTTTTTCTTGTTTTGTTCTGAGTATCGCCCTAAAATCAAAGGAGAACATCCTGGCCTATCCACTGGTGATGTTGCAAAGAAACTGGGAGAGATGTGGAATAACACTGCTACAGATGACAAGCAGCCCTATGAAAAGAAGGCTGTAAAGCTGAAGGAAAAGTACGAAAAGGATATTGCTGCATACTGAGCTAAAGGAAAGCCTGATGCAGCAAAAAAGGGAATCGTCAAGGCTGAAAAAAGCAAGAAAAAGAAGAAAGATGAGGAAGATGAAGAGGAGGAGGAAGATGAAGAAGATAATGATGATGAATGATGATTGGTTCTAGCTTGTCTATAAACCATTTAACCTCCCTGTATACAACTCACTCCTTTTAAAGAAAAAAATTGAAATGTAAAAAAAAAAAGAGCTGTCCATTCTCCCTTGCTTATGTTAGTACAGACTTATACATATTTATTTTATTCTATGGATTTAATTCAATACTATCATTATTTATTTTGTCTCAGTTTTGACCAATAGAACTATCTCTTTAAGCTGACTATATCTTTCCATATGCCCCCATCATTTTTTTAAGTACTTCCTTACCTGGTACCATTAAAGGTTCATATTGATTTTCCCTGGCCTAATCCTGGAATCATTTCCCCAGAGTTGCTTTTATTGGAGAATGTTACTTAGAAACCAACTCCGTGCAGCAATGCGATCATTGCTACTGGTGTTGCTAACTCTAGGTCCTCTGGGTGGACACAGTTAGGAAGCTAGGTCTCATTATTTACAATATTTTTACTTATTTGTTCAGTACAAGTATAAATTTAAAGTAAATTGCTAATAGAAATTCAGAATTGCTAACCCATGTATATATAAGAAAGAAATCTACTATCTAAAGTACAATATTTATGGATATTTAATTGTTTTTAGCCTTATAGTTTTCCAAAGGTGTAATTCTTACACCTTTCCTAATATCTTCAGTGTGATTATCCATTTATAATACAATTAGGTTCATTTGTTATTGTTTATATATCTTTTGTTGTCCTCTATACGTCCTGGCTGACCTACATGATTTATTTGAGACTGCACACTTGTATCAATGAACATTTAAGAAGAGTACTTTGTGGCCGGGCGGGGTGGCTCACGCCTGTAATCCTGGCACTCTGGGAGGCCGAGGCGGGTGGATAGCTCAAGGTCAGGAGTTCAAAACCAGCCTGACCAAGAGGGAGACCCCATCTCTACTAAAAATAGAAAGAAATTAATTGGCCAACTAAAAATATATAGAAAAAATTAGCCGGGCATGGTGGTGCATGCCTGCAGTCCCAGCTACTTGGGAGGCTGAGGCAGGAGGATCGCTTGAGCCCAGGAGCTTGAGGTTGCTGTGAGCTAGGCTGACGCCATGGCACTCACTCTAGCCTGGGCAACAAAGTAAGACTCTGTCTCAAAAAAAAAAGAAGAGTACTTTGTTCCTTTGGCTAATAAATGGGAATGAGAATAAAACGCAGTATCTCCTTGACAAAGAAACATTCCCACTGTTCCTGATAGTAATGAATCAATTCAAGACATTCCAGACATGACCAGACATAGGACACTCCATCCTCAGTGTTCTAAAATGATAATATAAAACAAAGTAGATAAAGAGATAAATAAAAAAAATTTCAAAAATACTTATACAACCATTGTTTAATGCTTTACCCTGTGTTTCCAAGATAGCTCAAGTGGAATGTGAAATAAAAACATGGGTAGTCTTCCTGTTTCCTTGTAAGTCCTACGCCCTATTTCCTGCTTCTTTCAAATCTCAAAGAAAGAAGACTGATCACAGTGCCTGGAAATCCCTCATATAATTAATACTAATACTTATAAGAATTTGAGTTTTTATTTATTTTTAAAACATTTGTTGCATGCCTTCTTGGTACCAGTCACAGTGCTAACTGCTTTATGAACATTTATCTAACTAAATGACAACTTTGAGGAAGATCCATTAACTATGCTATGGTTCACATTAATTTGTTTCCTCTTTAGATTTTATACATCATTGTGCCAGTACAGTCAACATCTAGTGATAATGAAAAGCTAATAGCAAAAATTTGTCAAGATCCATCTTTTATGAAAAGAAATTTAAACTACTGATGCAGTTAGGTCAATATCTGATAGTGAGAGCTGAGACGCAATCATAGTCTGGATAAAGGATATGTTTGAAAAGAAAAAAAAGGCAACGATATGGTTTCTGTGAGGAAATGAGAATATGAAATTGTTTTGCCACCTAAAACTGCAAAGGTAAAAAGCACTTCATAGAAAGTATAGGTCTTTTATTTATTCATTTTTTTAGAGACAAGGTCTCAGTCACCCAAGCTGGAGAGCAATAGCACAATCATAGCTCACTGCAGCCTTGAACTAGAGGGGCTCAAGTGATCCTCCTGCCTCAGCCTCTCAAGTAGCTGGGATTACAGGAGTGAGCCACTACACTTGGCCAAAAGGTATAGGTCTTTTAGCATTTTACTCAATATCACAGACATGATTATTGTCAGTTATACATTATTTTATACAACAAATAGATTTTGTTTTTCTCAATCCTCTGTTTTCTTTATGAAATCCTGAGTTAAAAGAATTTATGAAGAATAAAATGTAAACACAGTATTATTAAGGAAAAGTACCTAAACTAGATAGATCACATCAACATTTACAATAACCAATGAGGTGCCCAAAATGGACAGAACAAATATGAGCATGAAGAATAATGCTTGAACAGGACTGTTCAGGTATACTAACTCAGGCTTCAATGGCTACTAATTACCAGACAATTACAGCATCACCATAGCTTTAAGTTTATTAGGCCATTCTTGCTGTCCTTGCATAGCAGCTAAGACACAGTAGTGATAAAGTGAAAAACTTGAATTACCAAGACACAAGCTCCAGCATGTACCTATTCCTGTCTTGGAATGACACCATTACTTAAAAAGCCTGCCAATCTCTGGCACAGAGGTAGGTTTATTCACTGATATTTAACTTTGTATAGTTTCCCTTAAAACAGGTTAAAACCATAATGGGTAAGTTAGCTGTACCTAGAGAGCAATTTTAATATGCTAAAAATATTACATACTCATGAAACTATGTTCACTTTCCAAAAAACCTAACAGTGGATATCCTGTTCTGGCCTGGTTCCTTTTTTTTTTTTTTTTTGGAAACAGTGTCTCACTGTGTCACACCAGCTAAAATGCAGTGGCGTCACTGCAGCTCGCTGCAACCTCAAATTCCTGGGCTCCAACCTCAAACTCCTGGGCTCAAGTGATCCTCCTGCCTCAGCCTCCCAAGTAGCTGGGACTACAAGTGCACGCCACCACATCTGACTAGTTTTTCTACTTTTTGTAGATACGGGGTCTCACTCTTGCTCAGGCTGGTCTCAGACTCCTGAGCTCAAGAGATCCTCTGGCCTTGGCCTCCCAGAGTACTAGGATTACAGGCATGAGCCACCATGCCTGGCCTGGCCTGGTTCTTAAATTCCTATTAAACAATTTATTACTGTGCCAATGATTACCAGCATAATCAATTTCCTTAAACCCAGGTTACAACCAGGGGTCCTTCTGACAAGGATCTACAAAAAGCCTAGCAAGGATCCTCTGAAAAATAAGTTTCTTCCCCTTCCACAGACTATAAAGAAATTATATTAATTCTCATTGGAATGAGTTCCTCACAGCCCCAAGAGACCTCAACTTGCTTGGAACTCAGCAAGAAGGCAATGGTGTTCTTATGAAACATAAACCAAGGAACCCTATTGTACCTTTTCTTTTCTTTATTTTTTTTTTTTTTGAGACAGAGTCTCTGTTGCCAGGGCTAGAGTGCCATGGCATCAGCCTACCTCACAGTAACCTCAAACTCCTGGGCTCAAGCAATCCTTCTGCCTCAGCCTCCCGAGTAGCTGGGACTACAGGCATGCGCCACCATGCCCGGCTAATTTTTTTTCTATATATTTTTAGTTGGTCAATTAATTTCTTTCTATTTTTAGTAGAGACGGTGTCTCACTCTTGCCCAGGCTGGTTTCGAACTCCTGACCTTGAGCGATTCTCCCATCTCAGCCTCCCAGAGAGCTAGGATTACAGGCATGAGCCACCACGCCCAGCCTATCATATCCTTTCTTATTCCTATTTCTTGCTTGTATTAGTCAACCACTTATGCTGAATATGATGACATAGAAAGAAAGGTAAAGATAGGGCAACCACAATTCCTTTTCCTCCCAGTCCTTCCTTACTCATCAGTAAGTAGAAGGTAGCATGTTGGTAGCCTATGTATGTATCATGAACTAAAATAAAAACAACTGGCCAGGTGTGGTAGGTCAAGTCTGCAATCCCAGCACTTTCAGAGGCCAAGGCAGGAGGATCACTTGAGGGCAGGAGTTTGAGATTAGCCTGGCAACATAGTGAGACGCTGTCTCTACAAAATAGCGAAAGAAAAATTTAGCCAGGCATGGTGGCATGTGCCTATAGTCCCAGCAACTCAGGAGGCTGAGCGGGGAGGATCACTTGAGCTCAGGAGTTCAAGGCTGCAGTGAGCTAAGATCATGCCAATGTACTCTGGCCTGGGTAACAAAGCAAGACCCTGTCTCTTAAAAAAAAACAAAACCAAAAAGCTTGAGTTAGTTTTGTACAGTGTTTCTACTGTTCTAGTAAGAATGAACTACACATGCAAGTGAGCTATAAAATATGGTTGTATAATTTCTTTCCTTCTTTTTTTTTCCCCCAGAGACAGCGTCTTACTCTGATGCCCAGATTGGAGTACAATAATAGCATGATCATAGCTCACTACAGCCTTGAACTCTTTTTTTTTGTTTTTTGTGGTATTATCATTTTGTAACATTAACCAGATACATATGTGAATCAATATTTAACAAATGTGTCTGAATTTTACAAAGACTAGTTAGCAAAAAGGAACATTTATGCCTATTATAACATAATTATGCTGCAAACCTCAATTACTTTATCTTTACATAACCTCAAATAACACAACAGGCTACAGTGATTACTTTAACTTGAAAAAGCAAGTGTAATAAAATAAAAAACATTGCCTCATTTATAACTGTGCAGAAGTTTGAATATTTATATGGATTAAAATGGATTATGCTATATTTCCATTTTATATTATTATGTTATCAGCCTCAAACTCTTGAGCTAAAGCCATCCTCTTACCTCAGCCTCCCAAATTGCTGGGACTACAGGCATGTGCCACTGTGCCCAGCTATTTTTTTTTCTTTTTGTAGAGACAAGGTCTGGCTATGTTGCCCAGGCTGGTCTTGAACTCTTGGGCTCAAGCGATCCTCCTGCCTTGGCTTCTCAAAGTGCTAGGATTACAGGCCTGAGCCACTGTGCCTGGATGATTGTATAATTTCTTTCTTTCTTTCTATTTTTTTTTTCTTTTTTTGGAGACAAGATCTCACTCTGTCACCTGGGGTAGAGTGCAGCGGCATCATCATAGCTCACTGCAACCTCAAACTCCTGGGCTCAAATAATCCTCCTGCCTCAGCCTCCTGAGTAGCTGGGACTACAGGCAAGAACTACCACACCAGGCTAATTTTTTAATTTTTTGTAGAGATGGGTCCCGCTCTTCCTCAGGCTAGTCTCAAACTCCCGGCCTCAAGGGATCCTCCCGTTTCTGCCGCCCAAAGTGCTACGATTACAGGCATGAGCCACCTCACCCAATCTGTTGTTTCCATAAATGAGTTAAATTTTATATTTGCATTTTAAATGGGCATTGTAATGTATAGAGAGATGAATAGTAAAATTCATACTAATGATTTAAAGTTTTACTTTTACTTTGCTTAGAATGACATTAAATAATTTTTAAAAATATGACAAGTCAAAGGAAAGACCATGAAGAAAAAAGCTGTATATTTAACAGCACTTTTTTCCTGCCTCTCGAACAAGAAGGCCTACATTTCCATTTTGTCCTAGGACCCACAAATTATGCAGCCACCCAGCCAATAATCAACTTTTCCTTTTCTGGACTTCTAATGAATGAATAAAAATATGATAACAGAGGAAATGACAGAACAGTTAAACAGCTCGAGCTATTATACCTGATTTTCTTTTCAGGCTTCAGAACCACAAAACTTCATTAGTGTCCAATTTATGGTACAATAAGAAAGAGCTGGTGAGCAACGCTCTAGAGTTCAAAAAGTATCCAGACATAGTCTGACATAATAAAAGAGCAAGAGAGAAGGAAACAGCCTTTGACAAAGCTTAAATCACTAGTCTTTTTCTAATTTATTCATACTATTACAAAAAAAAATCTTGGCCAAAAGTTCATACAAGCAGTTCTGTGAAATATATACATTGTAAATTAATACAGCCATTATAGAAAATAATAGAGAGGTTCCTCAAAAAAATAAAAATAGAGTTACTTATGATACAGCAATTCCACTTCTAGGTATATATCCAAAGGATTTGAAATCAATGTTAAAGAGACATCTGTATTTCTCATGTTTATTACAACATTATTTACAATAACCAAGTTGTGGAATCAATTAAAATTGATTACTTTTTAACATTTAAAATACTTATATTTGTTTATAATTCCTTCTCAAGTAATAAATC
>VBSM01001562.1:43032380-43048451 GCA_008086735.1 Cheirogaleus medius | reverse complement strand
AACAGAAACACTTGTATTTCCCATTTTCTCACACGAAATATTTCCTACTCAAAGGACTGTATTTAATAAAATCAGTAATTTTTATTGTTTCAATTAAGAATATTCTTAAGTGAAACTGGCTTTTTTTTTAACCCCAAGTTCTTAGCAGCAAAGAATACAATGAAAACTCAGAGTTTGGTGCCACTTCCTCAACTTGTGCTAAGAAGCCAGCAGTTTTATCCACTGTTGCTTTCACATCATTAGTGCGAATATCAACAGAGTGAAAAAAGCAAATGACATTGTAGAACTATCATGAAAATATGTTTGACCTCTCAGATTCCTTGAAAGGGTCTTCAAGGAAGAAACCCTCTCCCCCTACGGATTCACAAACCACACTTTGAGGCCACTGAATTAATGTATTACTCAGTAGTAATAGCGCAGACATCATTACCTTTCTCCCTTGAAATCTTTCTCCCTTGTTCAAGTGCTCATCCACCGTACTTATACACACACATACGAATACACTGGTCCACTGAAGAAACATTTTTGAAGTAAACTTATTTGGTATATGAAAACACCACTTTTTTGAAGTGTCTACTTTAATTATTCGTATCTACTTATAAAGAAGTTAAAAAACAAAAAGTTTAAGTGTTTTCTAACGCATGCATTTAAGTAAAATAGACTTACATGCACAAGCTTTTTAAAAAAAATAATTAAAATCCCTAAGTCTATAAGCCATAAACTCCAAAAGGGAATATATTTATCTAGATTATCACTATTATTACCAATATCTGATATTAACATTAACTATTTATTTATTAAATAAACAATGGTCATCACTACTGGACACTCACCTATAAATCCAGATATCTGGTAAAAGACAAAATTTTAGCTCTGAAATGACAGTAAGTCATTTTATTTGGTTTTAAAATTGTATTTCTAATCACAATTATAAGACTTACAAAGTTAGCAAAATGAAATTCAAGTACCACAGAATATAAACTATAGAAACTAAAAGCCCTTAATATTTCACTCTTAAGTATACATCTACATAAATGTAAAATAAGTAGTAGGCTTAAAACTTTTTAAAAAATAAAAGTATAAAATATAAAGAATCTGAACAAATAAGATTACCTTGTTATAATCTTGCTTTCTTTTTGTTTTTTATCTCCAATGCAGAATAACCTTCCTTTCTTGAAAGGAGTCAAACATTAACTTTCTAGAGGTATCATTTTTAATCAGATTTCTTTTTTTAAAGAAAGGCTCTCTCCCTGCCACCAGGCTGGAATAAAGTGGTGCAATCATAGCTCACTGCAGCCTTAAACTCCTGAGCTCAAGTGATCCTTACCTCAGCTTACTGAGTAGTTAGGACTACAGGCTAGCACAACCATGCAGGGCTAATTTTTAAATTTTTTTGTCGAGATGGGAGTCTCGCTATGTTGCCCAAGCTGATCTCGAACTCCTGGCCTCAAGCGATCCTCGCACCTCAGCATTCCAAACAGCAGGGATTATAGATATAAGCCACTACGCCTAGTCTAGATTTCTAATTTAAATGAAAAAGTAAGTGTTATTTTTCCTTGTTCAAAATTATACAAGGAAAAAATGCAAGTCTTGCTATCGGTATTGTTTCTTATTAATTGGAAAAAATGGAAAGGCTAATGGTAGGAACGCTATTGCAAAAAAAGTTACAGAGCATTAAAGGGTTAAACTAATTCTAAAATCTGCTAAAACCATCTGACACAATAAATTCATAAAGATATTGTGTTTAAAAAGCCTATTCCACCTCCCATCCCCATCTTAGGCTCCCTTTCCCAACTGCTTCTCTTGGGTTTCAGAGAAGTCTGTGGTCTCAACCAACTGAATGTCTGGCTATAATCCAGCATTAGCTTAATGAAGTCCTGGCAACTTTTAGGCATTACAGCCTTCCCCCAAAAGAGAAAAGATCCACAAGCAAAATTGTACTAACAATAGAGCTCTTTACAAAAAGCACTTTTGATCCCTTTTTTGCTACAAGTTCATTTTAAGCAACCATTGTGATTTCCAACATTTTACTGCATCATAATCGCGGAACAATCCCAAAAGGAAAATGTAGACAGGGACTTGAAATTATTCAACAAAAATTAAATTATACTTATTTGTTAAGAAGCTAGGTGAATTACTATGTTGAGACTCTGGCTGATGCTGCATGATTCCTTAATCTGAAACTTTCTCAACAAATTTTTGTCTTTGTATTTATCAAAAATTAATATTTTGGTTCACATTGTTTTAAAAATAAAACCCTAAAAATATTGCTCATTTATATCAACTTAAAATGTTATATAATGAAGATTTACCATCTTATTAACTTATACCGAAGAAAAGTGTGACTACATATATATAATATATATTAAGAATTAGCAACCTATGTAGAAGATGAAGCCATTTCAGTTAGCAGGCAAAACTTGATAAATGTGGCCTTACTGAATATTATCTTCAAAATTCATTAGCAAAACAAACCACTTGTAACTATTCTCATTTCAGAAATACCTTTCCCTTGAAATGCTACAGCAAAGTTCTTAGTACACTGTAATTGTTTGTATCTGCTACCAGAAAAATTTGCACCCACTGGAGTAAAAAACATCTATAACCGATAAAAGACTTGAATTCACTCTTAGAACCATGTTCCTTTCAGGTACTGCCACCACATGCCATACAACTTTATTATTACATAAAGGGGGAGATGAGATGTGAGGTACTGTTGGCAATCTTCATCAGTTCCCCTTCACTCACTATTGCTGAGTTGGGTGGCATGCAAACAAAAGACATTTGCATACTTGATAGGTTGAGTGACATCCCACTGAAAGAAAGCTGCCAACCTTTGCTTGGCTTAGATAATAAGAATGTTATAAAATATTCATTTCATTGTATACCCTTTCACAATTTGAATTTTTTTGTCATGTACGTGTATTATTTTGAACCAATTGTATTTTTTTAAGTTACCTGTTTAAAACTACCTTATCTAAATCAAGCATAATTTAGGGAAGTTCAAAATTCAGTATTAGAATAAATTACTAGAAGTAGAATTAATTAAATAAGGTTTAAGTCGATTTACATGAATAAAAGAACACAAAAACCAATCAAAAATAAATTTCACAATTAGCTAAATTAAAAATTAAGTGACTTTCTAGTGCTAAAGTTAAAGATTTTAAACTATGTACTTTAGATCATTTATTTTGAGACTTGGGCATAATATCATTTGTTATAAAAATCACCATGTAGGCCGGGCGTGGTGGCTCACGCCTGTAATACTAGCACTCTAGGAGGCAGAGTTGGGTGGATCATTTGAGCTCAGGAGTTTGAGACTAGCCTGAACAAGAGCAAGACCCCATCTCTACTAAAAAAATAGAAAGAAATTAGCTGGACAACTTAAAATATATATATAGAAAAAATTAGCCGGGTGTGGTGGCACATGCCTGTAGTCCCAGCTACTTGGGAGGCTGAGGCAGAAGGACTGCTTTAGCCCAGGAATTTGAGGTTGCTGTGAGCTAGGCTGAAGCCATAGCACTCTAGCCCGGGCAACAGAGCTAGACTCTGTCTCAAAAAAAAAAATCCACTGAGCAGTTGAGCAAAGGCAAGATATTCTATATTTTAGAGCTGCATTAAAATATCCTTTGAACCTACCTAAGTGGGCAGAGAGTAGAAAGACACTATACATAAGGAACAGCAGCAGGATCAGCAGTAACAGAGTGAACACTAAAAGAAAAGTAACAGGGTCTTGCTATGTTGCCCAGGCTGAAGTGCAGTGGCTATTCACAGTTATGATCATAATACACTGCAGCCTCAAACTCCTGGCCTCAAGCAATCCTTCCACCTCAGCCTCATGAGTGGCTGGGACTACAGAATCATGCCACTGTGCTCAGCCTAACATTTTCACATATGTAATTGACTTAATAACACCTTGGGAACTGGGGGCTTAGCAGAGTTAAGTGAATATCACACACATTTAATAATAACCTAAAAAGCAGGTCTCCTCTCATACTTAAAAGAAGCGTAACTAAACCCACTCTATAAAATAAAAATGCATCAGTCTACACTGATATAAATAAATAAATAAATAAAAGCTTTTCCTTATAGAATGACAATAAGAAGAAATACTACATTTAGAAAAATCATCAGTTGGTAATCAATGGATGCTGAAACTAATCTGATGAGAAACAAGATATTCACATAGTCTCAAATATCTTTACACGACTTGCTTTCTTTAAATTTTTTTATTTTTATTTTTTATTTTTTAAGACAGAGTCTTACTCTGTTGCCTAGGCTAGAGTGCCATGGCATCAGCCTAGCTCACAGCAACCTCAAAGTCCTGGGCTCAAGTGATCCTCATGCCTCAGCCTCCAACGTAGATGGACTACAGGCGCCAGCCACCACGCCCAGCTAATTGTTTGTTTCTATTTTCAGTTGCCTGGCTAATTTTTTTCTATTTTTAGTAGAGACAGGTCTCCCTCTTGCTCAGGCTGGTCTTGAACTCCTGAGCTCAAAGCAATCCACCCACCACGGCTTCCCAGAGTGCTAGGATTACAGGCATAAGCTACTGCTCCTGGCCACAAGTTGCTTTTTAATGACAAGGGAAAAATAGTAATTTTACCTGGCAGATATCACCTTAATCAAGTGTTCAAAGTTAACATTATCAGTAATGGGGCAAACTGACATCAGTTCTCCCTGATAGGATGCACTGAGAACCCAATACCACTTCTATGGTATTCCTGCTAAAAATGCATTAAGTCTAATCAAGAGGAAACATCAGATAAACCCAAATTGAGGGACATTCTACCAAATAACTGATCTGTACTCTTCAAAAATGTCAAGGTCATGAAAGACAAAGAAAGACTGAGGAACTATCATAGATTAAAGGAAAATAAAGAGATATAACTAAATGCAGTATTTGTCCTGGATTGGAAAAACTGTCATAAAAAAAGATTTCAAAACAGCCAGGTGCTATAGACTGAATGTTTATGTCCCACCAAAAGTCACATGTTGAAATCTTCACCCCTGAGCCAGGTGCACTGGCACACACCTCTAGTCCCAGCTACTCTGGAGGCTGAAGCATGAGAATCAATTGAGTCCAGGAGTTCGGGCAACATAGTGAGATCCCATCTCAATTAAAAACCCTCACCCCTGCTGTTGTTAAAGTAACTACTGCCTACTTGGTGTGTCTTCTTCACACTTAACTCTTCTCTTTCCTTTCCCTCTGAAGTTCCCACACCATGGATCTTTAGGAACACTGAAGGTATAGGAAATTTAAAAAACAGGCTTTTTTTCTTCTATCTACTTAGTTCTATCTGATATTATCTACAAATCTTCAGATTGTGCTTCATACTTCAAAAACATCAAAATAATCAATTTTGACCACTTAATTTTCTTTCAACAAAACTTCTAAACAACTGTATTATATCCCTCATCCCTGAGAAATAAATGATATATTTAACCTTTAAGTAGGTACAATAATAACTGTAGTAATTGCAGGACTAATAAAAAAAAGAAAAGGGAGTTACCAGGAAAAGAAATGTTGGATAGCTAGTCAATATTACCCTAAATTAGTTAATTCCTTCTCCCTATTAAGGCAAATGCTCATAGAATTTTAATTGTTAGACTAAATTAATAGAAAAATATACACCATGATACTTCAATAAGTACAGTTCAGTATGATAAATACCAACTTAAGAATTAACATTCAGCCTATTTTCAACACTGTTCTATGATATTAGAAGTCAGGATATTGGCCAAAAAGAAAAAAAGGCACAACAGGGTTTCTGGGGTTCTGGGTGTTACATGAGCGTTTGCACTCTGTGAAAACCACTTCATGAAAATTTATCATGCTATGTACTTAGGGTTTATACACTTACCATAAGAAGTCAAATATGAATACAATATGGTTCTTAAAAGCTAATCTCCAATTTCTTTGGACCCATTTGTTTTTCTTTTCTTTTCTTTTCTGGAGATAAAGTCTTGCTCTGTTGCCTAGGCTGGAGTGCAGTGGCGAGATCATAGTTCACCACAACCTTCAACCCCTGGACTCAAGCAATCCTCCTGCCTCAGGCCCCCAAGTACCGTGTTTCCCCGAAAATAAGACAGGGTCTTATATTTATTTTTCCTCAAGAAGACACCCTACGGCTTATTTTCAGGGGATGTGTTATTTTCCCCTCAAAGCCTCAGCTTGCAGCACGCACAGGATGGCCGGGACCTGATAAGTGGAACCAACCTTGCTGGTGGGGCTGCCCGCATCTTTCCGGTCACCTCTGGGATAGCAGCTGTCACGATGGGGCAGATGAGAAGGGCTGCTCGTCTTCTTTATCATTCCACGATGAAATGCATGGGTTGTGCAGATACGCTGCATAGCCACGCCCATCACTAGGTCTTATTTTCAGGGTAGGGCTTATATTGAACAAATGCTTAGAAACCCTGCTAGGGCTTATTTTATGGGTAGGTCTTATTTTCGGGGAAACACGGTAGCTAGGACTATAGGCACATGCCACCACACCTGGCTAATTTTTTTGTAGAGACAGGGTCTCACTACGCTGCCCAGGCTGGTCTCAAATTCCTGGCCTCAAGCGGTCCTCCCAAAGTGTTGGGATTACAGCTATGAGCCATCAAGCCCAGCCAACTGTTTTTCTGAGTCTATAATCTTTAACATGGAAATAACACTTATTTTTCAAAATTAAAAGTCTGAGAAATGAAAAATAATGCTGCTTTTCCTCCTCAAAAATATACTAATTCAGAAGTAATCCCCTCAATTCAGGATAATACAGTTTTAAAAGAATATGAAAATCTCCTGTAGTGAAAATGATTAAGAAAATAATTTAATATATAGGGATACTGGAGGCTAAAGAAGCTTATTCTGAAAGGATAAAAAGGAAAAATGGTAAACAAAGAGACAAATAAAACTTTCTTCAGGCCAGTATGGTAGATTACACCTATAATCCTAGCACTCTGGGAGGCAGAAGCGGGAGGATCATTTGAGGCCAGGAGTTCAAGACCAGCCTGAGCAACAGCAAGACCCCATCTCTACAAAATACAGAAAAATTAGCTGGGCACGGTGGCACGCGCCTGTAGTCCCAGTTACCGGGGAGGCTGAGGCAAGAGGATCGCTTGAGCCCAGGAGTGAGCTGTGATGATGCCACGGCACTCCAGCCCAGGCAACAGAGTACACACGCTGTCTTAAAAAAAAACAAAACCAAAACCAAAAATCCTTTCTTTAAATTCAGTCTATACATCTACTAGTTTTTAAATGCTACAGCTCTCATGAATGTTTAGAGATCTTAACAAATAAACATAGGAAACTATGTGTAAACTGCTGCTGCTAAAGTATTAGATTAGGAAAAACAGACTCTGCACAGCTATGTTGGCTCTTCCTGCAGTCAGCTATGAAATCTTTATTTCATTTAAATTCCATCCTAATTCTGCCCCCAATTATTCCATTGCCTTATGGAGCTTTCACTCTGTGATTAGAGATCTTCACTGATTAAACTGTTACTACTCATAATTTAAAGTCTAGTTAGAAAAAAATTTTTTATGAGACATTAGAAATTCTGCAGTCATAACTTTATCCTAGAGCCTGGTGTGAAGTCATAACTTTATTCTAGCAGCTCCAAATAATTTCAATACTACTTGAAAGTAACTAAAGATGAGAACAACTTAAACTGACAAAGAACTATAAGGGATACACATATGAGTATTTCCTTGTGATACTGGAGGGTTGGGGGCCAGTGGGGAGAAGACTATCAACAAAAATAACAAAAATCTCAAAATAAGCCAGGCACAGTAGCTCACGCTTGTAATCCTAGCACTCTTGGAGGCCAAGGCAGGAGGATCACTTGAGGCCAGGAATTCAAGATGAGCCTGAGCAAGAACGAGATCCCATCTCTACAAAAAATTGAAAAAATTAGCCAGGCATAGTGGTGCAGGGCTGTAGTCCCAGCTATTTGGGAGGCTGAGGCAGGAGGACAGTTTGAGTCCAGGAGTTTGAGGTTGCAGTGAGATATGATGATGCCACTGCACCCTAGCCTGGCCAACAAAGTGGGACCCTGTCTCAAAAAAACAAACAAAAACTGGAAGTGATACACAGAATATGTGCCCACATGGGAAAAAAAAAAAGATTACATGTTCTTTAAATGAGAATACAAATGAGACATGACCCTAGTCTTCAAACACTGCAATAATATCCTTTTAAGAACAGGACAAACAGGAAAGTCCTCTTCTACAAAGAGCTACATGAATACAAATTATTCTGTAGTCTGTATTCTGTCCACAATAAAGAGAGTCAGGAAGATGGACTCTACTCCTACAGTTTGTATTATTACTTGAGGCAAAATACTTTCCATGTTTACATTTTTCCAATAAATAAAAAAATACAGATAACACTAAGACATATCTGTAGTACATACTGAAAACTCTGAATAACACAGAACGTCAAATATAAACATTTAAGGGAAATAAGGTTGTTAAAACTAATTCGACTATAAATTCTAAATCCAACTAATTCAACTATATATTCTAAATCCAAGAGTCTTTGCTATTTAAAAAACATATCACAGAAGTAAGTGTGCAATGATACCAAAATGCTTCTTGGCAGTACCACGGGGAAAAAATCCAACCTGCTACTACCCTTGTCCATCTTGACTACTGTAACTGCCTAACTATGTATCTTCTTGTTTCTCCTAGGGCTCCTCTCTTATCCTTCTTTACCTACAAATTAGAGTGAACTTTGAAAAATGAAAATTAGATGATGAAATTACTCTACTTAAAATCCTTGAAAAACATTTCCTATTTTCTCTAAATAAAATTCAAATTTTTGACCAGGCATGGTGGCTCATGCCTATAATCCTAGCACTCTGGGAGGCTGAGGTGGGACGATTGCTTGAGCTCAGGAGTTTGAGACCAGCCTGAACAAGAGTGAGACACCATCTCTACCAAAAATAGAAAAATTAGCAGAGAATGATGAATAAGTAAATATATAAAGGAACAAGTAGGGCTTAGACAGGCAGGAGCCAAATCATATGGGGCCTTGTGATCCACAGTAAAGATGAAAAATTTGAAATTTTTTTTTGTGTGACAGAACCTCACTCTGTCAGCCTGACAGAGTGCAGTGGTGTCATCATAGCTCACTGCAACCTCAAACTCCTGGGCTCAAGCAATCTTCCTGCCTCAGCCTCCTGAATAGCTGGGATTACAGGTACATGCCAAAACACCTGGTTAATTTTTCTATTTTTAGCAGAGAAAGGGTCTTGCTCTTGCTTAGGCTGGTCTCAAACTCCTGAGTTCAACCAATCCTTCTGCCTCAGCCTCCCAGACTGCTAGGATTATAGGTGTAAGCCACCATACCTGTCCAAGCTAAATTTTTGTTAATAAGATAACACAGTAAATACATAAGGCACTTAGTGAATATACTAAAGACTCAAGAAATGCTCATGTGTTTCCTCATTCCTCCAATATATAGATTTACTCACTAATTGTAGCCACTGCCAAATTACATAGAATATGGTATCTTAAATTGGACCTCTTCTTCTAAAACATTTAATTTTCTGAATCTTTACTTTATTTGTAAAGTTAAAAGTACAATAAAATTTGTGCAAGACAGAGATTAGTACAGGAGGTCATAAGTAGTAGGTGCCAGATTGTGTAGGATATTTTAAATGACTGTGACTATTACTCTGTGTGAGATGGGGAGGCATTGAAGAGTTTTAAGCAAAGAAATGTCATGATACAACTTATGTTTGAAAAGGGTCATCCAAGCTACTATGCTGAAAGAAGACTGTAATAAAGCAAAGATGTTAACAGAGAAAACAGAGGCTAGTGAAAAACTGAAAGTGAGAGAAGACTGTGGCTTTTAGATTAAGGTGGTAGCAGTAGAGGTGGTAAGTGGTCAGCCTATAAATATATTTTGAAGGTAGAGTCAAGAGTTTTTGCTATCAGATTGGATGTGGATGTGAAAAACAGAAAGAAAAGAAACAAGGATATTTCCAATTTGGGACCTGAACAACTGGAAGGATAGAATTGTCATTTGCTAACCTGGGTAAGACCACAGGAGGAACCAGTCTGGAGAAGAAGCTCAGTTCAGTTTTGGACAAGTTAAGTTTGAGATGACTATCAGACATCCAAGTGGAGATCATGGATACACAGTTGGCTACATGAAATTGGATTTGAAGGAAATAAGTCTGGGATAGAAATAAATTTGAAACTTGTCAGCCTCTAGATGCTATTTAAAGCTATAAAACTGAATGAGATCACCAAGGGTGTGTGGACAGAAAAGAAAAGGTCCAAGGACTGAATCCTGGGAAAATACAACATTTAGAGGTCAGGGACGTAAGGAGGAACTATCAAAGGAGATAGAGAGGTAAGAGAAAAAAATCAAGAAAGTATGGTATCTTCGAAGCCAAATGAAGAAAGTATTTCAAAGAAGAAAAAAGAAGCAAAGTAACACATGCTACTGATAAGTCAAGACAAAAACTCAGAAATAAACCAAAATACAAGAAGGACATAAGCACAAAAGGAACCAATGTACAAGTATTAGAGAAGAAAATCAGAAACAACCTAACTAAACATCTCCCAGTACGAATTAAGTAGATATTAACAAATATACTCAGTGGAACATTATACAACTATTAAACTGATAGTTAAGATCACATACACGTGTTTATGACATATTATTCCATGTAAAAAAATTGAGATGTAATTAATAGAATCACAACATACAAAAATACATACATCTTTTTCTTTTATTTAGAAGGAAATATACCAAAACAAAAGTGTTGAGGTTGTGAGGTTATTATTATTTTTTCTCTTAATTCTTCAAATGAAAATAAAGCTTGCCCTCAAAGGTTAGCCTGGTGCATCTATTATAATTATATAGCTTTGTTCACAGACCATTCTTATCTACAAAAGCAAAGACCAAAGATACATTAATAATGATAGAAAGTATTTTCTCATCTGAATGAAACAAAGAACTGAGGATTTGGATTATTAGTCAAACATTTATTTATCCCTTCACATTTATATTATTTGTACAGGTCACATTTTGCTCTAAATCATCCTGTTTTGCACTTAACTTGCTAGGACAAAACGAAAGTATATTATCATGTGTATTTCTGACACAGGTTATAAGGGGAAACTACTGGCTTGAAGAAAGAGAAAGGGGAAGGGAAGTGAGATCTGGCTTTAACAAAATGAAATTTCTCCATCTGCATCTAACTTTTGAGAAACAAATGTGGAATTGACAAAAATAGACATGTGTGTGTATGATCCTTCTTCTCCCCCAAATAAATATCTAACTCCACCTAAAACTTATAATGGCTAATGCCTTGGTACAATACTTTAACATGTTTCATAATTCTTCCATCAAGTCCATAATCAACATATTTAAGGTGAGAATGATTATACATATTTTGCACTGATAATTTGGGTAATGCATTTTAAATGTTACTTAAAGTGCACAGGCCAGGGTTAACGTATAGTGTTGCACACTGTGACTCTAGGCATGCATGCAAACTTTTACATTAGTTCTTTTGAAAGGAATTCCCCTTCTTACATCTTATTGCAATATAATTTGATATATAAAATATATTCTTAAAGGCACTAGTCATAGTAGAAAAACTGTACCATAATCTACCATTTCCTTACATAGAATTAAAAAGTTAAAATAAGTTAATGATAGCATAGTATTTCAAAAAAAACATGATAATAGATAGGCCCATAATATGAAGGAGATTAAGGGGTGTATTTTGTATAAATAAAATATACCATACTTTTTATGCATCTTGAGGAAAATATAAATGAAAAGTCAATGAGAATATATTCAGCAAGTTTTAGTTGTTTATTTTTTAATGGCGAGTTTCAAGGAAGGTGTTAAAACCGATTCAAGTCCTTTTCCCCCCACTCCCTATGAAAATATAGTACAGGTCGGGTGTGGTGGCTCACGCCTGTAATCCTAGCACTCTGGGAGGCCGAGGCTGGAGGATCGCTCAAGGTCAGGAGTTCGAAACCAGCCTGAGCAAGAGCAAGACCCGTCTCTACTAAAAATAGAAAGAAATTAATTAGCCAACTAAAACTATATAGAAAAAATTAGCCGGGCATGGTGGCGCATGCCTGTAGTCCCAGTTACTCGGGAGATTGAGGCAGGAGGATCGCTTGAGCCCAGGAGTTTGAGGTTGCTGTGAGCTAGGCTGATGCCATGGCACTCTAGCCTGGGCAACAGAGTGAGACTCTGTCTCAAAAAAAAAAAAAAAAAAAAGAAAGAAAGAAAATATAGTACATACATTTAAAAATGTAGTTGTAGTTATAATATACCATTGGAAAAAAGCAGTTTTTGCCAGGTGTGGTGGCTCACGCCTGTAATCCGAGCAACTTGGGAGGCTGGCAAGCTTGGCAGGTTCAAGGTTACATAGGTACATATAAATATACACACAGATATGAATATGTGTATATATGTATATATATGTATTATAGTATAGTATCACTTTAAAATGTGAGTATGGAAAACAGTTTAAAAGAAAATCAAGGTATTAATGATCTTTATATCCAGGTAAGCAGGATTATGAATTTCAAAAATTTTCCATCTTATTTATCTATTTCTGAAATAAGCATATATATTTCATAAATTTTTATTTTATTATAGAATAGTTTTTGTCTTGCAGAAAAGTTGCCAAAATAGTACAGAGCGTTTGCTATATACTCTTTTACCCAGTTTCTCCTACTAACATCTTTCATTACTATGGTACATACGTTACAGCTAAGGAACCAACATTGGTACATTATTATTAACTAAACTCCACACTTGGCCGGGAGTGGTGGCTCACACCTGTAATCCTAGCACTCTGGGAGGCCAAGGCGGGAGGATCACTCAAGGTCAGGAGTTTGAAACCAGCCTGAGCAAGAGCGAGACCCCATTTCTACTAAAAATAGAAAGAAATTAATTGGCCAACTAAAAATATATAGAAAAAATTAGCCGGGCATGGTGGCGCGTGCCTGTAGTCCCAGCTACTCAGGAGGCTGAGACAGAAGGATTGCTCCAGCCCAGGAGTTGGAGGTTGCTGTGAGCTAGGCTGATGCCAAGGCACTTTAACTCAGGCAACAGAATGTCTCAAAAATAAAAAAGAAAAGAAATTATCTGGACAACTAAAAATATATAGAAAAAATTGGCCGGGAGTGGTGGCGCATGCCTGTAGTCCCAGCTACTCGGGAGGCTAGTTTTCGCCTTATGTCCTTTTCTGATGCAGGACCCCATCCAGGACACCACATTAAATTTAGTCGTCATCTCTCTTTAGGTCCGTCTGGGCTGTGACAGTTTCTCAGACTTTCCCTGTCTCTGATGACCGTGACAGTTCTGAAGAATACAAATCAGGTATTTTGTAGACTATCCCTCATTTTGAGACTGTCTGATGTTTTTCTCATGGTCAGACTAGGGCTGTGGGTTTTAGGGAAGAAAACCACAGAGGTGAAGTGCCATTCCTCACATCAGAATACATACTATCAACATGACTTATCAATGATGTTAACCTTAATTACTTGGCCAAGACACTATTTGCCAGATTCTTCCACTTACTATAAAGTTACTTTTTCCCTTATGTATGTCTTTTGAAATAAGAAAAGTACAAATATTTAAAAATTTGTTAAGTTTAAATTTGATATTGGTTTTTAAAGTGTAATACATTCACATGATCCAAAATTCTTTTTTTTTTTTTTTTTGAGACAGAGTCTTACTCTGTTTCCTGGGCTTCAAGTGATCCTCCTGCCTCAACCTCCCAAGTAGCTGGGACTACAGGCACGTACCACCATGCCCAGCTAATTTTTTCTATTTTTTTTAAGTAGAGACAGTGTCTTGCTCTTGCTCAGGCTGGTCCCAAACTCCTGAGCTCAAGCTATCCTCCCAACTTGGCTTCCCAGAGTGCTAGGATTATTGGCGTCAGCCACTATGCCCTGCCTAGATCCAAAATTCAAAAGATGCAAAAGGCAATGAAAAGTCTCCCCTCTTTCCTCTGTTACCCAGATTTCAAGTTCCAACCCCCAATGAACCACAGTTAACAAATATCTTAATTTTTGAAAAATGTACTATTATTAGTTAGGGTTCAAATATTATGAACATGTTGAAAAATCAGTGTGGTTCAGATAACATTTTTATAGTGATTTAGGAATACCTTACCTATAGAAGTTCCTATACAGAAAATGTTATATATTTTCAAAGTACTTCTATCTCTTCTCTCCTATCCTATACACATGAAAACCCATACTGTGTCTTTTATATAAGACGAGCCACACCAAGAAACTTGGTAGAAGAATTCAAACAGAAGGTCCAAATTACTTATTGAGCCATTTCAGCATTCCAAAAATAGGATGAACCAGTGATTCTAACAGGAGTACCTATTAGAATCACCTAGCAGTCTTTTAATATTCACATGTTCCAACTCCACAAGAAGTAAAGAATCATGTTATTTCCTCAGGAGTGGGAACCAGGCCAGGCACATCTTTGTTGTAAAAGGCCTCCAGACAATTCTAATATAAACCTCTGATTAAGAATGGAGGCCCTAAATTGACATCAGTTTCTCATGCCTTAGGGTAGATCAGAATCACCTGGAGGGTTTGGTAAACTACATATTGCTGAGTCCCACCACTCCTAGAGTTTTTGATTCAAAGGCCTTGGATTCAAAAAGTTTGCATTTCTAACAAGCTCCCAGGTGATACTAATGCTGCTAATCTAGAAACCACACTTTGAAAACATCTAGCCTACAAATAAATCATTACGGTTTTTTTTTTAATTTATTTATATTTTTTTAGAGATAAGGTCTAACTCTGTTGCCCAGGCTGGAGTACAGTGATAGGATCATAGCTCACTGCAACCTTGAATTCCTGGACTCAAGTGATACTCCTGCCTCAGCCTTACGAATAGCTGGGACTACACGTGCATGCCACAACTACCAGCTAATTTTTAAATTTTTGTAGAGACAGGGTCTTGCTATGCTTCCCAGGTTGGTATTGAACTCCTAGGCTCAAACGATTCTTCCAACTGGGCCTCCCAAAGTACTGGGATTACAGGCATGAGCCACCATGCCTGGCCACACAGTACTTTTCAAAGATCTTCATAAAAACCTCAGAGTTATGAAAGAGGGTTCCAAGAATAGCATCCATGACCAATATGTGTTAGTTCCACCTACATCATTCAACTGACATTTATTATGTGTAAATATCAAAGTGTAGAACTCAAACTAGCAAAATCAGTAACTCCTAGAAACTTGTTAGAAATGAAAAATTTCAGCCCCACCCCAAATGTACAGAATCAGAAATTTCAGGGACAGGGCCAAGCAATCTGCATTTCGACCAGTCCTCCAGGTGATTCTGATGCACGCTAAGTTGATAAATATAACTAGGGAAATAAAATACCAAGATAAAAAAATGTATCACTTATAGGGATATACCAAATACTAAATGAGTAGAATGGTCTTAGATACAAAATTCAACAGAAACAACAGTATTAGTATTAAGGACTATAGGAAAACTCAATCAAGAATGTAAAAAAAAAAAGGCCAGCCATGGTGGCTTATGCCTGTAATACTAGCACTATGGGAGGCTGAAGCAGGAAGATCACTTGAGCCCAGGAGTTTGAAGTTGCTATGAGCTAGGATGATGCCACTGCCCTCAGGCCTGGGCAACAGAGCAAGAACCTGTCTCAAAAAAAAGAGTGGTAACTTAGTTGAGGTTCCTAGGCCAAAAATATCCTAAAAGAATTTTATATACATAAAAAGCTTAATTAGAAGATTTACTGCAAAAAAGTTGACATGTAAAAATAAATATTAACAAAGCTTCTTTTGCTATCATTTACTTCACTGTAATAAACATTTCAAAATGCTGTCATAGGACTTTTACTTGGTTGGCCAGCAATATAAATATGCAAAGTTTATCTTTACTATATCTTTTATTCACTATATTTTCTGTATCTTTTCTATGGCTTTCATTTTTACTTTATCATACATTTGCTATATTTTCACATACAACTATATGCTGACTGAAAGAAAAATATTCTAAATACTCTACTCATTTCTCATATTTTCTTTCTTTTTTTTTTTC
>VBSM01001562.1:43013791-43028349 GCA_008086735.1 Cheirogaleus medius | reverse complement strand
GCCTCGGCCTCCCAGAGTGCTAGGATTACAGGTGTAAGCCACCACACCCGGCCTCAGGAATCTATATTTCAAACAAGACAGTCTAACTCATAATATTACAACTGAGAAAACTAGGTTAAGTAACCTATTTGCCCAGAATCACATAGAATCTAGGTCTCATTAACTCAGGACAGTAGTCTTCCCACTATACCACTTAAACTACATACTTTATAGTTGAAGGAACTGGTACAAAGAAAAAGTTAAGTTACTAATGTATCATATGAGTCAGTAAGCAATCCTAGAATGTGTCCTGGCTCCAGTTCCTTTTTATTATTCATTCAATAAGTACTTCTTAAACATCTTCTATGTATTTAGCAATATGCTAGATTACAAAACAATTTAAGATATGAACATTATCCTCTGGAAGCAATTATGAGTTGGGAGGATAAAGTACAAAAAAAACTGATATTCAACAGCAGGTAATATATGACTAGGTGTCAAAATAAGTGGTATGGCCAATTATAAAATTAACTGATTTACTGACTTCACTCAGTACTTTTTATAGTTAGAATTAACCCATCGGAGATCAATATTCAATTTCTTCTCTTTCACTGTTAAAAAAGCTGGCCTTTAATGAAAGAAGGATGTCACTGGAATAAACATCTCTCTACCCTCATTTCATATACTCGTCAACACCAATACCACTACCACCACACCATCCCATGCGCCAGGATAGTCTTTGCAGAGGCTAAGGTTTGTATAATTTTTTTTTTTTTTTTTTGAGACAGAGTCTCACTCTGTTGCCCAGGCTAGAGTGAGTGCCGTGGCGTCAGCCTAGCTCACAGCAACCTCAAACTCCTGGGCTCAAGCAATCCTTCTGCCTCAGCCTCCCAAGTAGCTGGGACTACAGGCATGCGCCACCATGCCCGGCTAATTTTTTCTATATATTTTTAGTTGGCCAATTAACTTATTTCTATTTTTTTTTAGTAGAGACGGGGTCTCACTCTTGATCAGGCTGGTTTTGAACTCCTGATCTTGAGCGATCCGCCCGCCTCGGACTCCCAAGGTTTGTATAATTTTAATGCAAAGGTCTCATTAAGAGCTTCGCCCTGCTTCTGGAGCATCTTCCTGATTATGTATGGTAGATTCAGGGTTTCAATTCTTCATTCTTTTGCAATAATACTACACATCCACATATTACATTAGTCTCATAGGCAAAGTGTACTTTGATATCTCTTGTCTTTAGGCTTGGCCATATGACTTGCAGCAAAGTCTGAAAAGGTGCTGGTGGGTTGAGCTTGCCCTCTTGTGTTTCTGCCAAGGCCATGACATAAGCTTCCTCAAGATAGAGGGTCCCAGCCTGGGCCCCAGGAGACACAAAACGCAGAATAAATGCATATTGTTGCATGCTACTAAGATTTTGTGGTTGCCAATTATTATGCAGCAAAAGGTCACTGAATCACCATATTTAATAAATTCAAACAATCAGGACTGATGATATAAAGTAGTGGTCCTCAAACTTGCCTGAGTGAGACTCTTTTGGGTTTTAAATTTAAAAATACATATATATAGGTCCCAGAGAGATCCACTCAATACATCTAGGCTATAGGGCCAAAAATATGCATTTCATTAAGAACCCCAAGTAATTCTGCTGCAGTATCCACACGCTGAGAAACACTAAAGTGAAGATTACTAAATTTCTAGTTACTCAATAGTATTCACTAACTGCTCAAGAACACTTAACTAACATGAGATTAATCTCACTTTAGACAATGTGTGTGTTCCTAAAGAGATGTATGTAAAATTGCAATCTAGTCAAGTGAATTATTTCAAATACATACGAAGCATGACCTTTAAATAATACCTGTGCTGTAGTCTCTTATTAAAATTAAGAATTCATGTATAAACCAAACAAGCATATCCATCTTTTTTTCATAATTTCTATTTTTTTGCATACCAACAGTTCTTAGAATTAAGAAATCTAAGAACTATATAGGGTAAGTGGAAAGAGGGATTCAAAAGAAATGATTTACTCACAATCCCAAAGAGGGATGTGCTATCAATTAGTCTTCTGGCATTTTTTTCCTGTTCAGCTGCACTATTTGCACCTGTCCAGTTACATCACTGCATCTATGTATCCCAAATCCACACAGGCTGTCACTAGTCACCCTGCACTTAATGAAGCTGCACTAGCCACACCAATATTAGGCAAAGTTTCACACATTCAGAACCATGACATTTGCATGACCAATGCTGTACTAATATCCTGTAAGCATCCCTGCTTCTTTTCAAAGGTTGATCTGGTGAAAGCATTACTCTATCTCATGTACCCAATTAGAATGAGGAGAAGTTGTTGCTGATGCTGTTGTTGTCATTAATGTGGTAGGTAAGGGTACAGACTATAATCCTGGCTCCATAATTTACTGACTGTGTAGTAAATTATTCAAATTCTCTGTACTTTACTCTCCGTCTCTGTAAAAGGGGAATAAAAATAACCTACAGAATTGTCAAGAGAATCAAATGAGAAAATTTATGTAAAGCTATTTGAATAGTTGCTGATGCACATAAGGGCTCAATAAACACTAGCTCATATTATTGTTATAGCTCTGAAATCCAGTTTCACAAATTTTGTCATCTGGTGCTATATAATATTATAGGCAAAAAAGACTAAAACCACCTTGAAGCAGTGATTCTTTTAATGCATCCCTTTTAAGGAACATTATTCTAAGAATATTTTATTTACCAAACGGAAATTAAGTTTATTTTTAAGTCAGTGTGTTTTTTTGCTTACTTTTATCAGTTTTGATCACAAAATTATGAGCATGTCATTATAAAAAAGGCTCTACATTCTAAAAAGATCAAGAATAACAAAGAACACTTAAAAATCTATGTTCTGAGATTTCTGCTCATGTGATAAGTGGTTAAGCTTAAGGCCTTTTACTCTCTTCATATTTTACAGGAACCACATGGCTTACAGCTAGAGAATTTAAATTGCTAACACAATATAAAGAAATTTAGAGAAAAATCACTCATTTTTACTTGGAAAGGAACTGCAATGATTAAAATATTAGTTTCAAAATAAATTCAAAAGTTCAAATTATTTTAGCACAACTATATAGATTTATCATAAATAATAGGCACTTGACTTGGAAATTCACAGAGAAAAATTTAAAAAAAAAGAAAAATAATAATAGGCACTAATCAACAATACCAAAAGCACAAAAAGAAACTTCAAATTTTCTTTCAATAATTTCTCTGGGAAAACTTTTAAATGGAAATAATAACTTTGTGTCTAACATAACAAGGAGAAATTTATTGAATGCGAAAATTAAACACTTATAAAAAGAAAAAAGTAATTGGAAAGTGTCATTTTTTAAAAACATAATCCATTTGCCATTCTAAACCAAATTTAAGAATTATATGTACAATTCACTCCTGGAAATTTTTAAACACAAATCACCAAAGGCTGCTTGAAGAAATAACTGCAAATGGAATGTGAGGTTTTTTTCTAAGGTATCTGAGAACTAAAAAGAAAATATCCAAAGGAAAGGATGACTATCATTTCCCTTTAGGCCTTAATAAAATGTCAAAGAACTTTCAGGAGTCAAGTCTCCTAGAAGTCTGATATCAGGTCAAAGTTGTCTCGATGACAGAAAAGCCAATGGATGCCAGACAACTAATAGTAAAGTTGTCAAAATACTTCTATGCCCAACAGTACTGTAATTTCAAAAGCACACAAAATACTAATGTTCAGGTTAAAAAGATGGAGATATAATTACTGAAATACTTGGGAACAAAATAATACCAATGATAATAAGTAGATAGGATAGATAAACAGTATTATACAAGGTATCAAGAACCTCACAATTCTAGCTTCCTCAACATTTATTCTATTCATTCGGTAATATTTTTGAATAATGAAAATAACATGGATTCCCAAAGAGTGATCTAAATCTAAAAATAAGGTTCGAGTGTGTGTTCTCCAGTTGATGTTCTTTTTACTATAAGCCAAATCCACTTCTTTATATTAAAACAAAATCTACAGCTCTGTTTCCAAAGATCTTATAATAGACACTGTTCACTGGTGATTAAAATATTATTTTTAATCCGTGCATTACCTCACAGCTAAAAATGTCAAGATACCACACCCAATATGTCTTTTTTTCCCGTGGAGGGAGGTTGGGGTGGGGACTATGGGAGTGGGGATAGGAAACTACAAAAAAACATTAAAGGTGATTTCCTTGGAAGGAGTGGGAAAGGCGCGCAGGCACCCGGTGGCGGCTCCGGCTCCCCTCCACAGTGATCCAAGAGGACGCGTCGCGAAGGGCGAGCACAGGCCTCGGCTTCTGCGTGCTCCCTCCCACGCCACCCGCAGGGAAGTGGCCGGGACGCGCCACCCCGGGCTACTCACCGGCCGCAGTGCTGACCAGCAGGATGGTCCACAGTAGCCAGGGCAGCCGCCAGGGCCGCTGTAGCGAGGAAGTCATCCCTGAGCCAGCCAAGAAACAGGAAGGCAAAAAAAAAGAAAGAAAGAAATATGGAAAGTAGATACGGGCGGAGAAACACGGCCAGGAGGCTTCTCTCTCGTCGACTTATCCTGCCCGTATTACAATGCAGTTTGAAAGGACAAATGGCAGATGAGAGGACCTAGCTGCAGAGCTTATATTCCGCTGCAGAAATTCCCTTCATTTCTCTCCCTCGAGTCTGGATGGGTTCATTCGCCTAGGACGGGGTGCCTCGGCCCACCAAACTGAACGCATGTCCGTAGGGAGAAGTAGGGAGCCAAGAAGAAATCCCCCAAGTTATTTCCCTCGTAGTTTCACAATATCAAAAAAATATCCAGGTCTGGAAGAAAACATATCCAGCGTGTAGAGGGGCAGAGGGCGGGGATTCGATGGGGTCGGGAGGAGGTGAGGGCGAGGATCAGAACTAGTTCCCGGCTGCCGGGAAGGGCGAAGCCGGGCGGGCGGCGGCGACGCCCGGCGGTCCGAGTCGCATCGCCCGCGGCTCAGGGAAGGCAGGATTCCTTAAGTTTCGCTTCGGTGCTCCCTTCACTCCGATTTCAAGAACAAATCCTCTTCCTCGACTGGATGGAAAAAGGTGCCTGCCTCCATGGACAAGCCCATAGCCTCCACGCTTTCGCGGAACAATCGTGCGAGGGTCTAGCAGACCCGGCGGAGGGCTGAGGGGCGGTGGGAAGCGGGGGAGGGGTCGGCAGGCAGGGCCCGGAGCTCCCGGAGACAGCGGGCGGAGAGAGGGTGCGGAGGGCTGCCCCTTCTAGCCTCCCCGGTGCGCTCCTTTCTCTTTCTCGCCCTTTTATTCCTGCCGCTGGATCTTGCCTGAGGTAAATTCCACCATGAAAGAGACGTCTCGTCTTCTCCCGTCAATGGCTCCAGTGAGAGAACCACAACCCCCCGAAGAAGCCGCCGCCGCCGCCGCCTCGTTCTCCCGCAGCTCTGGGCTCCGGGCGTAGCTCGGGCGTCGCGGGCCGAGGGCGGGGGGCGGCGGGAGGGCGGATGTAGGTGGCTTGGGAGGGGGGTGGGCAGCGGGGCAGCGAGACACCCTGCGCCCCTCCGGGAAGCACTTCTAGTGGCTCCGAGCAGACCAGACACAAAGGGGGGAGTCGCCGCAGCTGCCAGTCTGCGGCGCTCCCGGTCACCGGAGTCGCCCCGCCTCCGCCGCCGCCGCCGCCGCCGCCGCCTCCGCCTCCTTCACCTCCTCCTCAGTCTCCGGCTCTTCCCGGCCCTGTCTGCCTCCGGCCTGTGGTGCAGCGCGGGAGGCGGCAGCGAGACGAAGCCCGCACTGCGCCTGCGCGCTCCCGGCCCCGCCCGTTCCTGCCCCTCGCTCCCGGGCTGGCTGGGGACTCGGAGGCCCTCGCGTGGCGTGTCTCTCCCTTGAACCGCCGAGGACAGGGTGGGGCTGGTCGTCCGCTGCAGACAGCAATGGCCTTTCTCTACACACTCACACACACACGCCTTCCATATGTGGATGGCTTGAGGTGTGTGTGGCAGTGTGTGTGTGTGTGTGTGTGCGCGCGCGTGCGAGAGAGAGGGCGGCCACATCTTTTGTCCAGTATTCGGCATACTCTTCTGAGCTCCGTGATTTAGCTCGACTGAATCATTGCTGTTTCCTCGAGACTCCTGGAGGAAAGCCTTGAGGGGCAGAATGTACTGCTACCCCCGCCCCCAGTTGTTTCTTAGGGCCGGAGCCTCCCTCTGCGTAGCCCAAAGAATCTGGATGGACCCGCCTTTCCCAGGACCGAAGACTTTGGCCTCCTCAGGCTTCCTCACTGACTCAAACAAAAGCTGGAATTGGAAAGACCAATTAATGTGTTTGCTCTAATCGACGTCCTGCTTTCCTCAAGCACCCATTCCCACAGCCCTTCTTAGCTGACAGGAATTTTGAACATTTGCTAGGATGGGAAGCCAGGAAAAAAAAAATTCTGCAAACCGCCCTGCTGTGTGTGCACGTACGTCTATGCAGCGCGGTTTCCTCTTCTCCGAGGGCTTTTATTCGAAAAGGCTGGGGGCTTTGGGAGCTGTTTAGGGCATGTAAAAGGAAAAATGACGTAGAGAGTTGTTGCCTTAGAGAAAAGTGCGATCGAGTCTACGCACCCAAGGAATTGAAAAGGTCCTGTTACCACAGTTTTCTAGAATCTGTTTAGTCCGTTTTTTCGATTTGCAAATCTAGTTTTTACCCAAGAAACTAGGATGGGGCAGGGTTTTCTCCTGCCTCCCTGCCTCCCTTATACACCCCTGCGGGATTAGCCGACTTGGGTGGGATTTGGCCGGGGGAGAGGGGAGAAGGTGACGTGCGTGGCGCCATGATCAGAAGTCTGGGTTTAATTCTTAGCTGCGAGGTGGAAAATTTGCGTGGGAGGGCGATCTTAAGAGGTGAAGTCTAGCCTTCCCTTCTTCCATAGGCAGAAGTGTTTTTCTAAAGGCCTGTTGTGCTGGTCTTTCATTGTGGCTAATGGCAGTGCCAAAGATATATTCACAAATACACTCCTGAAGTCATACTCTGCTTGCTTATGCAAGTCCCTTTTTATCTCTTTATCTGAAATTGATGTAAATAAATCTCCACATTCCTTAAACTGGTTTCTTTTATCATACTAAATAAACATCTTCTGTAATTAGGGGTTGTGGTAATACCAACCCGGGATTCTAAAACTCCTTTTAGTTGAAATATTTTTATACTATTTATCCTTCGGGCAGAGAAAACATTTTTCTATATAGTAAAATCCCTTAAAAAGAGGAGCATATGCTTTGATTCATTAGCTTTATTACTATATTTTGTTTTGCCTGAAAGGCTTATAATGAGAAACCGGTACTGTTTTACCATTTGTCTTTCATGAAATGAGATGTGGCATAGCACCAGAGAAATAGAATTTTAGTATATAAGAGGTGCAGAAAGTTTATTAATTGATAGTATACTGTTTTGTTTTTCTTTCTTAAATTGAGATCAAGTACATAATTATGCAATTTTTATTTGCTCAAGATTTTTTCTAAGAAACATTAAGTACCCTTATACAGTAGTCTCTCCCCAGTCTGAGGTTTCAGTTACTTGAGGCCAACCAAGGTCTCAAAATATTAAATGAAAAATTCCAGATATAAACAATTCATAAGTTTTAAATTGTGCGCCACTCTGAGTAGCATGCTGCAGTCTCTGCTGTCCTACTCTGTCCTGCCTGGATGTGAATCATCCCTTTGTCCAGTGTATCCACGCTATTACACTCTGTAGTCACTTAGTAGCTGTCTCTGTTATCAGCTGGACTATTGCAGAATCACAGTGCTTCTGTTTAAGTAATCCTTATTTTACTTAATAATGACCCCAAAAGCAAGAGTAGTAATACTGGAAATTTAGATATGCCAAAGAAAAGCCATAAAGTGCTTCCTTTAAATGAAAAGGTGAGAGTTTTTGACTTAATAAGGAAGGAAAAAAATCATATGCTGGGGTTGCTAAAATCTCTGGTAAGAACAAATCTATCCTTGAAATTGTGAAGAAGGAAAAAGAAATTCGTGCTAGTTCTGCTGTCACACCTCAAGCTGCAAAAGTGACAGAAACAGTGCATGATAAGTGCTTAGTTAAGATGGAAAAAGCATTAAATTTGTGGTGGAAGATATAACAGAAACATTATCCATGGTTTCAGGCATCCACTGGAGGTCTTAGAACATATCCCCTATAGATAAGGGAAGACTACTGTCATGTTATAAATGTGTGATAAATTATATAGAAAAGGGGAAAAGGTCTTAGGAAATTCACATAAAAAAATACATGCTACTGACTTGGTAGGAATAATTAGTAGACAATGAGATACGCACGCAACCCACCTCCCTTTCCTGTTCCTCCCTGTAATATCTCACTTGTGACATGGCTATTCACTCACAATGAGAAAGAACAGCAAAGAAGAATTAGGATTTGGCAAGGAACCTGTCCACTATACAAGACAATATAAGTCAAGCTCAGGTGAGAACAAAGGATTGGTAGGACAGGTGAGGTTTGGCATTTGTATTAATCAAGATGAGCTAGATTGTAGTAACATCCCCCAAATCTCAGCAGTTTATTGCAACAATCGTTTGTCTCTCCTACATGTTACATGTTTCATGAGAGTCATCGGGGAGCCTATAATGAGTGGAGTTCACCAGGAAAGAAACCTTGAAACTCTGAAAATTGTATGCAGGAGGTTATTAGGTAATGCTGTGAAGAACAACCTCTGTGGGGACTGAGAGATGCAGGATTGGGCAGAGGGAGGAGTTGCAACTAAGGCTTCAGCCAATCCTGCAGGGAGTTCTGTAGCTGGGTTGGTCCTTCAACATTGTCCTAAATTGAGGCAGGGGGCCAGATTCTTATACCTTCACATCAACTGTGAATTGGATGTGGACTATATCCACAAAATGGATGTGACCTTGGGCAAAACAGCTCTCTTTAGCCAAGAGCAACCCCTAAAGACAGAAACCTAGCTGAGAGCTGTTAGCCACCAACATTTGGAACAGTCAGGAGAAAGAATGCTTCAGATCTAAAAGGTGGGTCTTGGGAGGTCAGCACAACATCCATTGCATGGACTCTGTACATTATAGTTACTGAGGTCCCCACATTGGCGGATGCTTCACTGAGACACATGCTTTCAAGATTGCCTTTGTAGGGATCATAAAATTTAATTGCTAGTGTTGCAGTGTCTTGCTCTAGCCATTAAAAAGCTTCCACCCAGAAGCAGCATGCTTCACTTCCACTCACATTTTATTGGCCAACGAAGCCACATGGCCAAACGTAATTTTGAGAGAGTAGGAAATGTAATCCTACCATGTTACTAAAAAGAGAACCTGAATATTTGTGAACAGCTCTAATGACTAACATGGTTTCCAAAGGTAAAATAATCCCCAGTACTCTAGTCACCAAAAGCCCAACAAGTAGGAGAGTGTTCTAACATATGGGAAAAACTCTGAGGGTAAGAAACCAGGAAATGAGGAAGAGCAACATAGAAATCCAGGTCAACAGCCCAACAGCATTTACAAGACTGATGGACCTTTACTCTGTATTATGGCCCCTCATGGATTATCTTTCCTTTGATTTGGAGGACTGGCAAATGCAAAGCAAGATCCTCATTTTTGGAAGGGACAGGGCACTAAGCAGATTATTATTAATAGGACAAGAATTTGAATAAGGGCAAAGGCCAAATCATTATTATATGAATGAGGACACATAGGAGTTACCTGGGTTCAGAAATACTGAATACTTCTAAGAACAAACTTTTTGATCATAAAGGGATGGTATCAAAGAAAAATAGACGAAAAACTCTTAGTTCTAGGAGAAAAACCATACAGATGTCAGCATTGGAACACCTCTCTGGATCAGAATAACAGAAGACAATTTAAAGCTGCTTAGACACTTTAGGATTTAATCTTAAAGCTTAAATGGAAAAATGGGACATGGCATAGTCTCCTTTTGGAAGATCAAGGTATCTTGTGAGGAGAGAAGAAAACCTATTTAAGGACAGAGAAAATGAAATTGGAGTCTATGGCCATACCACCATGAACACACCTGATCCTGTCTGATCTCGGAGGCTAAGCAAGGTCAGGCCTAGTTAGTACTTGAATGGGAGAAAATGAAATTAGAGATTGGCATCCTTTGGACCTGAAAGCAACCTCTAGTCTTTCTCTTCCTAAAACAAGCAAAACTTTTTAAAAAAATAATAAATAAATAAAGCTTTTCTTTCTTTCTTCCTTTCTTCTTTTTTTTTCTTTTCCTCTCTTTCAGAGACAGAGTCTTGCATTGGCGCCATCATCGCTCACTGCCATATAACTTTCAGGCTTAAGAGATCCTCCTGCCTCTGCCTGCCGACTACCTAGAATTACAAATGCATGCCAGGTGTGCACCACCCCTGGCCAATTTTTTTTTTTTTTTTTGTAGGTTTCTCTATGTTGCACACAGTGGTCTTGAACTCCTGGCCTCAAATAATCCCCCTGCCTCAGCCTCCCAAATTGCTGGGATTACAGGTGTGAGCCACCATACCAGGCCAGAGCTTTGCTTTTGAAACCTAGATCTATTGTCTCATCTCTTTCCTTCCCTTTTCATGTAATTTGAAATTTTAGTTACCCTAACTTCTAAGGTCACCCTTCTCTTCAAGGGCAAAATAAAATCATCTGAGCCTCCTATCCTGAGTGACTGACAGCAGGAAAACCCAGCTTCTCCCAAAGCATTTGATGGATTCCAGAGAAGGATTTCTGTTTTCTACAAATTTACTTGATTTGCTCTGAACTTCTCTACTGACATCTCGTAAGAGCTTTTCCTTGCTGGTGACAAACCATGAGCTCTGCTTTCCTCCAGAAAGTAGATATAGGATTCTTCATTTATTCTCCAAGCTGTAGTTAAAATTTTTACTAAGGCTTGGGGTTTTAAAAAAGAAGTATAACATAGTGAAGGAAATCTTGAAACACGATTGAATCTTGAATCAGATATCACTGCTCTCTGAAGTCCTTGAGCCACACATATACCTGCTCCATGGAACCCCCTTCAAAAGTATTATTCCTTGGCCTATAGTCACTAGCCATGTCGCTAGGATGCAGTCACATTCTCTGCCTTCATCCATCCATCCATTTATTCATTTGTTTATATAAGCAACAAATGTTTATTGAACTATGTGCTGGCCAGTGTTCTAAGTACTGGAGATACAGAAAGGAACAAGAGAGACAAGTTTCTTCCTCTCATCCTCTCATTGTACTTACTTGCGTTCATTTTCTATTGCTGTGTAACAAATTACCACAAACTTAGCACCTCAAAACAACACATATTATCTCACAGTTTCCATGAGTCAGGAGTCTGGGCACAGTTTAGCTGGGCTCTCTGCTCAGGATCTCACAAGGTTGCAATCAAGGTGTCAGCCAGACTGTGTTCACATCTGGAGGTTTAACTGAGAAAGAATCTCTTTTTAAGCTCATTCAGGTCTTGGCTGTCTTCTGAGGCTGCTTTCAGCTTCTAGAGATCCCCATAGTTCCTTGCCACATTGCCTTGTCCATAGGCATTCTCACAGGATGGTTTATTTTTTAGAGGCCAACAAAGTAGTGTTTCTCTTGTTCCAGTCTGCTAAGATAGAGTCTTTTATAACATAACCATGAGAGTGGCATCCCATCACCTTTGCCATATTCTGTTGGTTAGGAGCAAGTCACTTGTTCTACCCACACTCAAGAGGAAGGAATTATACAAGGATGTAGATGATTATGGGTAGCCTTAGGGTGTCTTCACCATGTTACCTTTTAGCAAGAAGAGACAATATGAGGGGAGAGAGACAACTGCTCTACCTTAGAAGGATGTATCAGGGAAGGCCTGTCTGAGGAAGTATCACTTGACCTGAGACTTGAATGATGAGAAGGAACCAATGACTAAGCAGAGATCTGGCAGAAGAGCCTTTTTTGACTTGGGAAACAGGCAAAGGCCCTGAGCTGATTAGAACATTCTTGGTATGTCTGAAGAATGAAAAAGAGTCCAGTTTATTAGAATATAGGAGATGAAGTTGAGGTAGGCATGTGCCACATCATACAACACTAGTAGGCCATAATAAGGGTGTTGGTCATTTGCCTATTTGCTCTTAGTTCCACTTCCTCCCCTTTCTTCTTTATTCAGGGGCTGACCCTGGAAAACTAAATTTCCAAGACTCCCTTGCCTACTGGCTTCCAATTTAGGTTCGGCCAATGGGAGGCACAAGATTAAGTCCAGGTTCCTTAGAATGGCACAAGGCTCCATCTCATTCATTCCTTTGTTCAGCAAATATTTATTGTTGATTGTGCTGCAGGCTCTGTATTAGGCTATTTTGGATACCATGAAGAAAACAATCAAAGTTTCTGCTCTAACAGAGCTTCATGATATGAAAGAATTTATAGTTCCTCAAACACACATTCCTTTGTGCCTTTGCACTTTGTCTACCAAGAAGGTCCTTTACCCATTTGTCTCATTAATTCTTGCTTATCAGTCAACATATGGCTTAGACAGTACTACCTCTAGGAAAATTCCCTGACCCCAAACTCCAAATATTAATTATTCCCTCTTTGCATTACTTCTTTTCTAAGCTTCTAATGTTGTACTTGTCACACTTCATTTGATTAATTGCTTTCATATTCTCCTCTACTAGATTATGAATAATTTAAAAAGGACTGTGTCCTTTTTTTTGAGACAGAGTTTCATTCTGTTGCCTAGGCTAAAGTGCTGTGGTGTCAGCCTAGCTCACAGCAACCTCAAACTCCTGGACTCAAGCAATCCTCCTGCCTCAGCCTCCCGAGTAGCTGGGACTACAGGCATGCGCCACCATGACTGGCTAATTTTTTTTTTCTATATATTTTTAGTTGTCCAACTAATTTCTTTCTATTTTTAGTAGAGACGGGGTCTCACTCTTGCTCAGGCTGGTCTCGAACTCCTGAGCTCAAATGATCCACCCGACTCAGCCTCCCAGAGTGTTAGGATTACAGACGTGAGCCACAACGCCCGGCCGGACTGTGTCTTATTATCACTCTCTCCCTAGCAATTAGCTCAGTAGCTAGCACATAATAGGTCCTCAATAAAGACTGTTGAGATGAATTGCATTAGAATTGGTTAGGACTGCCATTATAACAGGGTGAATAGGAATAATCATGAGATCTTGAAGTTCCTAGAATCTGTGAATCTTCTATCTAACCTAGAAGTGGGGTAGTTAAGATAACAGCTAATGTTTATGAGCACAGCCTCTGGAAATATGTTGTAATAATATTTTTATGTTTCATTCTATACTGAAATCACCTTTTCAAGTTAGGATCACTATTGTTGAATTTTATAAAGACTTATATTATTAGGTAGACAGTATTAGTTCCCTGGCCTTAAATTTTAAAAAGTGGGAGGTAATATGGCAAACATTCACTAATACAGATTAAGTCAGGTGAAAAGGCACCTGAGTCAATGAATAAATGAGGCCTAATCTGTAGGATATAAATATTTGATGTAAGGAAACATAGTGTGCCAGCCATGGTGGCTCACACCTGTAATCCTAACATTCTGGGAGGCCAAGGCAGGAGGATCATTTGAGCTCAGTAGTTCAAGACCAGCCTGAGCAAGAGTGAGACCCTGTCTCTACTAAAAATAGAAAAAAATTTAGCTGGACAACTAAAAATATATAGATAAAATTAGCTGGCCATGGTGGTGCATGACTGTAGTCCCAGCTACTTGGGAGGCTAAAGGAGAAAGATTATTTGAGCTCAGGAGTTTGAGGTTGCTGTGAGCTAGGCTGATGCCACAGCACGCTAGCCCAGAAAACAGAGTAAGACTCTGTCTCAAAAAAAATACAATAAAATTAAATTAAAAAATAAAATAAAAATGAATGAAATATTGATCCAGTTTAAGAAAAATTCTTCTTGGAATTTTATTCATGCTTTTGATTGACATGCTAGAGAAATTTCTTTATATATAACTTCGACTCAGTCCCTGAATACATTTGTTCATATTTTACATTTATATCTTATAAGAGTCTGAAATAATTTGCTTTAAGATTTATGCTTTTATAGGATAAATGAATTGAAATTCTTAATAAATACTACTCTAATAATAGCTATGAAATTCTAGGTACCTACCCTAAAGAAATATTCAAAAAGGCATACCAAAATGTCTATCACAGAATTATTTATAGTATTAAAAATTGAAAATATTTTAAATGTCCAGCAATAATGGAAAAGTTGGATAAATTATGACATATGAATAGAATGGAATATTTTAGAGCTATTAAAATGGCATTTACAAAAAATAATGGCATGGGTATATGCCCATTCTATAGTGTTAAATTGGAAAATCAGAATGTTAAATGTAAATGATATATTATCTCAGCTGTATGCATATAAAATTCTCTATATAAATATATACTTAGAAAATTCTGGAAGAATAGACATCAAAGTTGTCTCTATGGTGGAAATATGGGTAATTTTATTTTCTTTTTTTTATACTTTTTGATATTTTTCATAATAAGTACACAAGAGCTTTATAATCAGAAACAAATGATTTGCTGTTTTTAAAAGAACAGTTTTGGGCCGGGCGCGGTGGCTCACGCCTGTAATCCTAGCACTCTGGGA
>VBSM01001562.1:42989465-43001338 GCA_008086735.1 Cheirogaleus medius | reverse complement strand
AAAAAAAAAAGGAAAGAAAGAAAAGAAAAAGTAAAATTCCCCCAAATCCCAGCCCCAGAGATAATAGTAGTAGTAACTACAATTTGCAGAGTATCTACAGCATGCATCTCAGTAATAAACTGCAACAAGGAACTTGAATGACCCCCTCAAGGAAGTAACTTTGTACCCCAGCTGGGACTAATCAATTGTAGGGGGGCAGGTGAACATAAGAGGTTAGTTATAATATACAAATATGATTGTTTCCGCTATAACCAGGTGAACAGAGGGCTCTGGGACATCCACGAGACTTACAGTGAGGAAAATGAAGCTCGATGAGTTAACTACTGTAGTGACTAAAGCCAGTATTAAACCCGGGTTTCCTATGCCGATTCTGCTTCTCCATTCCATCATGAAGTTCTTACACATAGGAGTAAAATAGGTTATGGATTAGAACTCAGGAGGAAGCCAGGTATCTTAGTCTGTTTGTGCCACTATAACAAAATACCTGAGACTCAGTAATTTATAAACAACAAAAGTTCATTCCTCACAGTTCTGGAGGCTGGAATGTCCAAGATCAAGGAGCTGGCAGTTTTAGCGTCTGGTGAGAGCCCAGTCTTCGCTTCCCAAATAGTGCCTTGTTGCTATATCCTCTGCAGGGGATGACACTGTTTCCTCACATAACAGAAGGATCAGAAGGAAAAAGGGCTAAAAGCTGTGAGAAGCCTCTTTTATAAGGGCCTTAATCGCATTCACCAGGGAAGAGTCCTCATGACTTAATCAACTCTTAAAGGCCCTAACTATTTTTTTTTGTATTTTTTTTTAAATTTCAGCATACTATGGGGGTACAAATGTTTAGGTTACGTATATTGCCCTTGCCCAAGTCAGAGCTTCAAGCCTGTCCATCCCCCAGATGGTGTGCACCTCACCCATTAGGTGTGAATATACCCATCCCCTCCTCCCCCCTCCCACCTGCCAGACACCCAATGAATGTTATTACTATATGTGCACTTAAGTGTTGATTAGTTAAAACCAATTTTATGGTGAATACACGTGGTGCTTGGGTCTAACTCTTAATACTATCACGTTATTGATTAAGTTTCAACATACAAATTTGGGGGGACAGATTCAGATCATAGCACCAGGGTTTTAGTTTGAGCTCTGCTACCACTTTGCTTTGTAACCTTGAACACTGTTTGACCTTTTGGGCCATCTGTAAAGACAAAAACCAATGGTAGTCATATGTATCCAACCATTCTTACCATCCACAGTTCCACTACCATATGGCCCCTGCAACAGCTCCCCTGTTCCCCAAGTCATTCCTACCTTATGCTGAGTCTCCTAGTTCCTGGTCACACTACACAGTTCTTGAGGGGAAAGGTGCTCTTTTGTGATTGCACATGAGTGTATAGTTTGGTTCTTTTAGTGAAGAAGAATGTATAAGTGGGTTTGGAGCCAGAGTAAGGGAGAAAAGAAATGTGATGTGGATGATGGATCAGGTGGCTGATTAGTACAGGGAAGTTTATGGTCAAGAAGTCAAGATCAGAGAAGGGAGATCCCTCAGAATTAGTGGTTATTATAATAGTACTTCCTTGCAATGGTCAATTAAAAGGACTATAAGGCTGGATGTGGTGGCTCAACACCTCTCATCCTAGCACTCTGGGAGGCCGAGGTGGGAGGATTGCTTGAGCTCAGGAATTTGAGGTTGCTGTGAGCTAGGCTGATGCCACGGTACTCTAGCCTGGGTGACAGAGTAAAATACTGTCTCAACAACAACAAAAAAAGGCCTATGAGGTCCTCATCAAATACCTAGCTACCTTTCCATTCCAATCCTATGAGCCTCCTTGTTCTTGCATTGCACCAAACAGTTCCTATCTCAGATCCTTTGCAATTGCTATTCTTTCTGCCTGGAGTGCTTCCTCTACCTTCTCATCAGGCTCTGCTCAAATGACATTGCCTCAAAGGTCCTTCTCTGGCCACCCCATCTAAAAGAGCAACCCCTCTCTATTCTCTTACTGTGAGTTATTTTTTCAAATTATTTAACATTATAGAAAATTATATTATATATTTATTTATGGGCTTGTTTCCCCCACTAGAATGCAGTCTCTGTAGGTAAAGGCACTTGATTTATTTTGTTCTTAGTTGGATCTGCATCATATAGAATAGTTCCTGGCAGAATCCTCAGTAAATATTTGTGGAATGAAACATAAAGGAAGAGCTCTAGAGCTTTGAAGTCCTTAACTTTTGCACAGTCTTAGCATCTCTGCATATATATATATATATATATATATATTTTATTTATTTATTTATTTTTAGACAGGGTCTCACTCTGTTACCTAGGCTGGAACACAGTGGTGCAATCATACATAGCTCACTGCAGTCTCGAACTCTTGGGCTCAAGCCATCCTCCTGCCTCAGCCTCCCAAGTAGCTAGGACTACAGGTGTGTGTCACCATGCCCCGCTAATTTTTAAAAAACTTTTTTTGTGTGGAGATGGGGTCTCACTATGTTGCCCAGGCTGGTCTCGAATTGCTTGGGATTCTCCCGTCTTGGCCTTCCAAAGTGCTGGGATAACAGGCATGAGCCACCATGCCTGGCCTTTCTCTGCGTATATTAAGAGTCAAGTAACCTCATACCCCAAGGGATCAGAGATTGGGAGACTACTGGGTGAGTGCAAAAACGGAGCAACTAGAGAAGAGGGTACAAGGCTCCTTGCAAGCTAATAAGTTATCCTTTTACTGTTTCATGGGTGCTGGCAGTAGATATGGGACTCCTGGGTTAGAAAAAGAGGACATTATTACTCATGGCATAGCAAATATCATGAACACGAGTATATTTGCATTGGTTCCTCTTGTCCCCAAGCTCCCATGGGGCAACACAGTGAGGCCATATGACATGTGTATTTGCAGTGGGTCACACTACAGGAAACCCTGAGCCAAGGGCTCAGCAATTTTTGACCAAACCAAGCCCCCTCCCTCTGGGGAGTGAGTGGTTACAGATAGTCACAGTAGTTGCCTTGACCTACTTAGTTATTTGTGTGACTAGCTATAGACATTGCTGAGTATCAGGAGTCTGATAGTCCTGTAGTTTGGCACACTCAGCAAGAGAGTGCAGGAATGCTCAGGGGCCATGGAAGAATGTCTTTCTCAACAGAGTGCCCCTGAGTTATCAGTGAAGGAGGATGGCACTGAATGTTACCAGTTGGACATCAAATCCTAGCTAAAAGAAGCATTTAGTAGAGAGATGCAATTTTCAAGCTTCTGAAGGCATCTTCCAACTATTCAGTACACTTTCAAAGAATCAAATGAGAGAGAAGTGTGGAAAGTAAAGAGTTTCCCATGCATGTTGTTTGCCTTAATAAAAATGTGTTATATGGCAGAGTCGGGTGGCTAAGTTTACAATGACTCTAGGGCTTTGCCTCAGTCAAGGGAAAACTAAGATCTCCTTGACCTGGCTGGGCCTTGCTTCCTGAAGCCTTCCCACATGATGGAATGCCCCGTCCTGGGGTTATCTGCTGCCGATATGCTCTGTAACTTCTAGGCAATCCTTTAACTTTAATGGATAGAATTATCCCTAGATTAGGATAACTCTGGCTACAAACTGCCTGTGTGTGACTTATTATTCCCTTTAGGACTTCTTCTTGGTTCACATTGACATCATTTTATGTGACAAAAATGGTGCCAGAGGCATTGCGCGTGCATTACATTTAGAGAAAGATTGAAAAGGTGTTTTGCCAGGTAAGATCTCTCTTTTGAGTTTCCTTTTGTTTTTCAGGAAGAATGAATTTCAAAAAATCCTGCAATTTTCTACACTGCTCCACCACTCCATCCTCAGCCCATGAAATGCTCTTAGCTCTTGTTCCCCTTGGGGACAGATGAACTCTGAGGACTCAGTTAACAGATCTGTAAAAGAGAGGTAATACTTATTTTGCCTATTTCACATGGTTAGAGTAAGAACCACATGAAATAGAATATTAGAGCTGTGAGTGCCCTTAGACACTATCTAGTCTCGTGCTGCATTTGACAGAAAATGAAACTGAGTCCTGGAGAGGTTAGGACATGTTGAAGGCTTAAGGACATGGAAGTGGCCGAGGAGGTCTAGAACACAGATTTGGCACTTTTCCCCTCTATATGCCATTGCTTCATCTTATATGCAAATATATATTTGAAAATATATAACATCTTAGTTAAGCATCTTTTCATTGCAAGCAAGAGAAACCTTCCCAGGAGGAAATTTATTACAGAGATATGGGACAGCAAGTAATCAGGCCATAGGAGGAACTGGAACCAGGTACTGGAAAAGTGTCTGGAATCATGACAGCTACTTAGTCCATCCTGCTCTCGCTGGAACCATGTGGTTTCTCATCTTTTCTTTTTGTTTTTGTTTTTGTTTTCCAAAATATTAAGGGGGTACAAATGTTTTTATTACATGGCTTGAGTCAGGGCTATAAATGTGCCCATCATCCGAACAGTGTTCACTGTACCCATTAGGTGGGTTTTGGCCCCTTTCCCTCCTCCCCCCTACCCCCTGCTTGATTTCCAATGACTTTTACTTCCCTCTGTGCATGCGTGCCCATAGGTTAGTTCCAATTTATTAAAGAGTGTTTACTTTTCCATTCTTGAGATACTTCACTTAGGATAACAGTGTCCAATTCCTTCCAAATTGCTGCAAAAGGCATTAATTCATCACTTTTTATGGCTGAGTAGTACTCCATGGTATACATATACCACATTTTGTTAATCCACTAATGAATTGATGGGCACTTGGGTTGCTTCCACATCTTTGTTATTGTGAATTGTGCTGCAATAAACATTCAGGTGCAGGTGTCTTTTTGATAAAATGACTTCTTTTCCTTTGGGTAGATACCCAGTAGTAGGATTGCTAGATCAAATGTTAGGTCTACTTTTAGTTCTTTGAGAAATCTCCATACTGTTTTCCATAGGAGTTGTATTAATCTTCAGTCCCACCAACAGTGTACTCATCTGTTTAATTTTCTTCTATTTTTGTAGCTTCCTCTGCCTCTCTGTACTTTTAATGGCAAAGGGCCACCAGGTACATTTTAAGTTACATGACATTCTGGTTCAAGCACCTAGCAGTAACAACCAAGATCTTAGTCCAGATTTCCAGAAGAAAGAATCTAATTGGTTCATCTTGGGGTAGGTGTTCACCCACATCTGGTCCAATTAGCCATGACCAAGGATCACATAGTACAAATTTAATTATAAAGTCCTACCCAGGGTTAGCCAAACTGTGAGGTTAGAGGAAATGGCCCCCACAAGACTGACCTCACTTCTGACACTAACTGCAAACTCAAGGGTTCCCCAAAACCACTCGAGATTTGATAATTCTCTGGAAAGGCCCACAGAAATCACTGAAAACTGCTACACTCACAGTCACTGTTTATTACAGAGAAAGGATAGGAATTAAAATCAGCCAAGGGAAGAGGGACATAGAGCAGAGAGTCCAGGAGAGGTTCAAATGCAGTACTTTGGTCATCTTCTCCCTGTGGAGTCATGGACAGCGTTATCTCCTGGTCACTATATATGACAATACACACAATGTATTGCCAATGACAGAAGCTCACCTGAGCCTTTTTTATTGGAGCTCAATTATATACTGCTCTTGTGGCTGACCTTTAGGTCAGGCTAATGCCTTTAGTCCAGCTCCTCCAGAGGTCAGGACTGAAACAGCATGGCCCAAAGCCCCAAGCAAATAAAGACCCTCCTATTAGGCAGGACATTTCGGGGTGCCTAGAGATTTCCTCCCAGTAGCTGAGGCAAAGGCCAGACCTTTCTCTGGGTAAAGTTAATTCTTCATTATACAGGCCTACTTCCATTTGTGCAAAAGGGGAAATGTTCTTAAATGAGTATGACATCTCCATAGGGAAAATAAAGCCCAAAAGGAATATTCCATTATACGTTATATAGGTAAATAACTCCCCCTTCTGTAATAAATAAACCCTGAGATTCCAGTAGTTTAATATAATAAAAGTTTATTTCTCTTGTTCACAGTCCAACGTGGGTTGGTGGAAGGGTAGGGGGAAAGAAGGGAAGAAGTAAGTGCGGTGAGGGTGGGGGGGAGAAGGAGGTACCACAAGGAGGGGGAGGGGTCCTGCTCCATATAATCATTCAGGGACCCAGGCTTTTTCCATCTTGTGGCTCCACCCTTTTCTTTGTCCTCTCTGTTCAGCAAGAGAAGGGTTGGCAAAAGAGTGAGGATTGTGCTTGAGAGGTTTCTACAGACCTAGAAGTGGTGCCCAGCACTCATGCTCACATTCCACGCGCAGCCAGAACAGTCACGTGGCCACACCTAACTGCACTGGACGCTGGAAAACAGACTCTCGCTGGAGGCCGGGAAGAAAAAAAGAATACAGTCATTAGTGAGCACCAACAGTGTTTGCCACATATAAGCAATCATGCGACACCAACATTAGCTAAGTCAGAAATTACTTTTCTTTCTTGGGCATTCCTTCAGCATTGACATACTCCTTTATCATAACTTGTTACATACTCCTTTATCATAACTTGTTACATTAAGTTATATATTACCTTAGATTCCTGTCTTCTGCTTACTTTTTTTTTTTTTTTTTGAGACACAGTCTCTCTCTGTTATCTAGGCTAAAGTGCAATGGCATCAGCCTAGCTCAAAGCAACCTCAAACTCGTGGGCTCAGGCAATCGTCCTGCCTCAGTCTCCCAGGTAGCTGGGACTACAGGTGCACGCCACCACAACCAGCTAATTTTTCTATTTTTAGTAGATACAGGGTGTTACTCTTGTTCTGGCTGGTCCCAAACTCCTGAGCTCAAGTGATCCTCCCGCCTCGGTCTCCCAGAGTGCTAGGATTACAGGTGTGAGCCACCGCGCCTGGCCTCTGCTTCCATTTTTATATCATAAGCAGGGATCGTTCTTCAGTTGCTTTGGCATTTCCCATAATTCAGGCTATAATATAGGCACTATAAGTAGATTTAAACATCGTGCTGAATTATTTCGGTAAAGACTGAGGAAGCTGGAATTTGCAAACCTTTATAGTCCGGAAACAAGTTTGGTTTAGTTGCTATGGCACAAATTGATAGTTTAAATATATACAAGGATGTTTACAATAGCAAAAAAGTAAAAAGCAAATTAAATATCCATTAAGTATAAATATCAACATGGGAAAGAGATTAAAATATACTGCTGAGTGATACACAAACTCACACACTGAAAAAGAGGTAAGTATAGCAGGCCGGGCGCGGCCACAGCACTCTAGCCCAGGCAGTCTCAAAAAAATAAAAAAACATGACATCTTGGCCAGGCGCGGTAGCTCACACCTGTAATCTTAGCACTCTGGGAGGCCGAGGAAGGAGGATCACTTGAACTCAGGAGTTCGAGACCAGCCTGAGAAAGAGTGACACCCGGTCTCTACTAAAAATAGAAAAATTAGGTGGGTATGGTGGCGTGGGCCTGTAGTCCCAGCTACCTGGGAGGCTGAGGCAGGAGGATTGCCTGAGCCCAAGCTCTGTTGCCCTAGCTAGAGTGCCACGGTGTCAGCCTAGCTCACAGCAACCTCAAACTCCTGGGCTCAAGTGATCCTCCTGCCTCAGCCTCCCAAGTAGCTGAGACTACAGGCACGTGCCACCATGCCCGAAAATTTTTTTCTATATATTTTTAGTTGGCCAATTAATTTCTTTCTATTTTTAGTAGAGATGGGGTCTTGCTCTTGCTCAGGCTGGTTTTGAATTACTGACCTTGAACGATCCGCCTGCCTCAGCCTCCCAGAGTGCTAGGATTACAGGCCTGAGCCACCGCACCCAGCCCCTTTCCACCTTCTTGAGAGCAGGCTAGACTTAGTGATTTGCTTCTGAACAATAGAATACAGAAAAGGAGAAATAGAAACTTTACTATGGAAAAACCTGGCAAACCCTGCCTTAACCAAGTGATGAAGGTTAATGTCAGCAGTGATGTCATATGGATGTCACCTACCCCTTATAGGATGAGAAGGGCACCTCACCCTGAGGTCTTCTTTCCCAAAACCTATAACCCCAGTCTAAGTGTGAGAAAAACATCAGACAATCTCAATTAGAGAGACATTCTACAAAATATCTGACCAGACATGATGATTAAATACAATGTGGTATACTGGGTGGAATTTGGAACAGAAAAAAGACTTTAGGAAGAAACTGATGAAATCTGAACAAAGCGTGGAGTTTAGTTAATGGTAATAGAACAGTGTTGGTTCTTTAGTTGAAACAAATGTACCATAGTAACATAATTATGTTAACAACAATGGAAACTGGACAAGGGATATACGGAACTCTCTGTGCTATCTTTGCAACTTTTCTGTAAATCTAATATGATTCCAAAATAAAAAGTTTATTTTTAAAAATTCTTATAGAAAATGGGAGAAAAGGTAATTCTTCGGAGGTTGTAAAATGCGCTTTTAAATAAGTGCATTGAAAGTGGTCCTTTAACAAGAGACAAAACAAGAGATAAAAAGGCCATGAGGATAAGGTGGTCTTAGAAAGGATCCCTTAATTTTATAAATTATGCTTTAAAGCAGAACAGATCAGCACGTGGTCTAAGAACTCCAGGCTAAGCATTTATGAGGAAACGTTTAGAATGTTCACATAAGCAACAGAGAAGGGCCTGCCTGTCCTTGTTTACGGCTTCATTCATCTGTCCTTGTTTTCTGATAGAAGCTGGGATTTGACATCTAAAGGAACATTTTCCCACTGATTTCTCATGCTAGACTGGGCATCCCAGAAGCAGGGGGGTGAGGCTTCGAGCAGACCTCTGAATTTGGGGAGGGCCATGATTATGCAGACAGAGCTTTCTGCATTTTTCCCTTCCTCCACTTGGCAGCACAAGCACAAAGTTCTGGAGATAAAAGGCTTCCATTAATACCAAATCAATAGAAAGCAAAGAGGTTTTTTTTGGCTATGGTTAGGTCATAACTACAATTTCTCTTTTCCTTTTTTTTTTTTTTAATAGCATGTTTATGAATCCAAGTCAGGATTTTGACTTCCTTGAGCTATTTTCCATTGTCTAAGTAGTACAGCAAAGGTTCAGATGTAGTTTTCGTGGTTTCTAAGAATGAGTAAAAGCAAATGCCTTTGTCTCTGGCAGCTTCTTTTCCAGCTTCCAAGGAAGGGAGGGATATAGAGAAGCAACAGGAACTGTCTTTTTTTGCCTATGCAACATCATTATTCCCTACGTTGTAGACATTTACTTTCTTCACTCAGCATTCAAGGAGCTGCCTCTGCTGCACGTCAGGGACTCACCACTCTACACATGGAGCTTGTCATCACTGGTCCACTTCCTTCACTGATGCACTCTCTGGTCACAATCTCCTTCCTCATCTGTTCATTTATTAATTCAAAACTACTTGTTGAGCATGTCCTCTTATACCGAGTTAGGTGCAGGAAATAGGGTGATGCACAAGACAGAACAGATCCTGCTCTGGGAGCTTACAGTCTACTGGAGGAGGCAGGAATGGGAATAACTAAGGTACTGAAAGTTTTGGGTAGAGGGATAGGGTCAATGTTAGGGTGGCTGGGGAGGGCTCCTTTGAGGAAGTAATGCAAGAACTCCTACCTAAACGATAAGGAATCAACCCTGTGAATCGCAGGGAGAGTATTTCAGATTGAGGGACCTAGAATTGCTAAGGCCCTGAGACAAGAATAAGCTTAAAGTGCTCCAAGATCAGAAATAATATCTGTGGGGCTGGTAGGCTGGGATCAAAGAACGGAATGAAAGGAGATGAGGCCAGAGAGATGAATAAGCAGGGTCCACCTCTCAGGGAAGCTGTAGGTCCTGATAAGGAGTTTTCATTTTAGTGTCAGGGGAAGCCATTAAAGAATTATGAGCAAGAGACTAAGGTGGTTGATTACTTTTCTTTGGAAGAAGTAACTTTTTTCATATATGCTTTATTTAAATTCACCAACTGTTTACATTTTACCCTCATTTATTTTACCATTCTTTCTTTTATACACACACACATTCATTTTACATACACACAATTTTTTTCTCAATCATTTGAGAATAAGTTGCAGGTAATCATGCCCCTTCACTCCTAAATGTACTTTGTGTATTTCCTAAAAACAAGCACGTTCCCTTAGATAACTATGCTTTAACCACTTCGGTCTGGCGCTCACCGGCTGCGAAACCTTGCCCACAGCCGGCACTCACAGTCCGTACGGTAGTTTGTGCTGTGCATTGACGACGAAGCCGTTTTGCTCTTGTGTGATAAGGAAAGCTTTAAAGCACTGAAAGCTGTTTTACTTTACAGGCAGCTTTAGGAAAATAACTATAATAACTCCTACTAAGGACTTGTTAAAAGGTCACAGATTCGTAGTAACTTATTAGCTGAACGTACACACTGCAACTGCAGAGATAAAAGTAAAAGCTTTTGGCTGTCGACTAAAGTTGACGCTCGGCTGTGCGCGTTCATCTGTGGCTGTCGACTATAGTCGACACTGGTACAGAAGTGGTTAACTGTCAAAATCAGGCAAGTTAACATCAAAACAATACTATTATCTAATCTGCAAGTCATTTTCAAATTTTAATTATCCCAATAATGTTCCTTATAACTACTTGTTTCCTAGTCCCAGATCCAATTCAGGACAAAGCACTGTATTTAGTTATTATGTCTTCTTTAGTCACCTTTAATCTAGACGAGTTCCTGTCTGTCTTTGTCTTCATGAACTTGACATTCTCTAAGAGTGTAGTCATTTTGTACGATCGTCTTCCATTTGGGTTTGTCTGATGTTTCCTCCTGGTTCTATTCAGATTATGCATTTTTTGTCAGGGAAAATGCAAGATTGATGCTGTTCTCTTCAGTGCATCATCTGGAGGCACACGATATTGGTTGGCACCACCAATTTATGCTTAAAAAGATAATTTGAATTTAAATGGAGAATGCATTGCAGGGTGATAACTGAAGCAAAGGAATCAAGAAGGAAGAAGCCATTTCAGTGGTCCAGGTGAGGTAATGGTAGTTTACAATAGGTTGGTAGCAATGGTCAAAGGTAGACAAATTCAGAGTATATTTAGAATTGCTCAATTACTTCCACACCCCTAGTCCCCTGCTCGCTATACCATGGACCCCTCCATCTTCTCTCCTTTGGCCCTCTCTTGTCTTCACTCACGCAGCTCCCCACCTTACATTCCATGGACCCTGACTCCCCCACTTTCTTGACAATGTCCTACACTCCTTTGCCCCTTTGTCTTTTCATTGTACCTGCCTGGCAAGTCCCTGGCCTGGATGACTCCAACGTTTTGCCTTCTAGGTACCCACACTTGGGCTGTCAAATGCTACTGGGATAAAAACCCACACCTGGACAGACCAGCACCCCTCTAGATTCCTGCACACAACCCGCCACAGTGGTTACTTACAGCCCTTCCCCTCTCAGACCTCCAATTCCTTATGTGCCGCCTTAGGTTCAGCAGACGATCTCACTCCTCCTTTCCAGAAAAATCAGAATCCAGCTCCTACGAACAAATGACAAATCCATCTGAATCCCCAGCTTTCCTTATCTTCATACTTGTTACAAAAGGATTTCCTTTTCCTTTCTAAATCTACACCCTGCTCCTGAGCCCTTCTCTCATATCTTCTTCGGGACCTTGTGCTCCCCGTAAGGTTACACTCTGGATAAGATGACCTCTCAGGGCTAGGCACAGTGGCTCACACCTGTAATCCTAGCACTCTGGGAGGCCAAGGTGGGAGGATTGCTTGAGCTCAGGAGTTCAAGACCAGCCTGAGCAAAAGCGAGACCCCGTCTCTATTATAAATAGAAAGAAATTAATTGGCCAACTAAAAATATATAGAAAAAATTAGCCAGGCATGGTGGCATATGCTTGTAGTCACAGCTACTCGGGAGGTTGAGGCAGGAGGATCGCTTGAGCCCAGGAGTTTGAGGT
>VBSM01001562.1:42942640-42956442 GCA_008086735.1 Cheirogaleus medius | reverse complement strand
AAAAGCTTTATACTACCAGGTAAGAAATTCACAGCATTCTTAACACCTGAAAACAGAAAGCTGTGGAGGAACGATACTGTATATAAGGGTTTCTTAATCTCAGTACTATTGACATGTTGGGCCTCATAATTCTTGTTGTAGGGGGTTGCCCTGTGCATTATATGACCTTTACCAGTATCCCTGACTTTTACCCATTAGAAGTTAGTCAGAGACCATACCCCATTCCAGTTACAACAATCAAAAATGTCTGTGGACATTGCCAAATGTCCCCCAGGGAATACCTGATTGCCCTTGATAGAGAACCACTGCTATACACAAGACAGATTAATCATAATTTTGGATCTTGACTCAGTTTCACTATTTTTTCTCGCTTAGGAATGCTTTTCTCCTACAAAGTTTTTCCTTATCTTTGTGCTTTTTGCTCTTATATCTATAACTCAGCAGCTTCAACCCTTTTATCAATCTATGTTCACCTTTTACAATTTATAGGTACAGACCTTTTTTACTATAGTATTAAATATAAAGGTGTCTTTTAAACTGTGGTAATAATTTTATTAGGGCTATTAATGGATGAACCTTGATGAGACAGCTCTGATTACAAAGTTGCATAGATTATCTACCCATTATTCTCTATTTTTTTCATAAACCCTATTTAGTTGAATTTCACAGAATATCAAGCTTTTCATCAATATATATAATAACAGAGCAATAATGCCTATTTTAAGGGACATCTAGTTAACTATGGTAGAGTTAATATAATTCTCTGTGCCTTGTTCTAAAAACTTATTAAAAATCAGAGTAAAACAACACACACAAACATGTAGAAAATGAAAGAGGAGACCACAGCAGGTGAGAGAATCTGGGGAGAAGGCAAGTGGATGGAAGAGTGGCATATGACCTAGCAGAGATAAAAGAAAAAGAAAATTTAAGAAATGTATGATCCAAGACTAACGAATTCCTTTGATGAGGTTTTATGAGTCCTGGCAATGGAGCCAGATTGCCTGGGTCAAATCCTGACTTTACCAGTTACCAGCTGTATTGACTTTCAGCATCAGTTTCCTTATCTGTAAAATGAAGATATTACTACTATCCTTATAAGGTTGTTATGAGGATTAAATTAGTATTTTTAACTTCTTAGAACATTTTCTATAGCAATTCTTACCTGTGGGCCAATCCTAGGCACATAGCAGCCATTTCTCGTGGTTCTACCCCAGGGATTAATCCATCCATTTGTGAACGGATTCCTCTCATAAGTTCATTAACAACAGGACTATGGATACAGCTAAGATTCAGCTTTTCCTGTAAGAATAAGAACATCTGTATTAAATAAAGAAAAAAAAATGTTCCTAAGGTTAAGTCTTTCTTTTTTTGTTGTTGTTGTTGAGACAGTCTTGCTCTGTCCCACCGTGGGTAGAGTGCAGTGGCGTTATCGTAGCTCATAGCAACCTCCAACTCCTGGGCTCCAGCAATCCTCCTGCCTCAGCGTCCTGAGTAGCTGAAACTACAGGTGTGCCACAATGCCTGGCTAATTTTTTCTTCCTTCTTTCTTTTTTCTAAGTAGAGACAGGGTCTCACTCTTGCTCAGGCTGGTCTAAAACTCCTGAGCTCAAGCAATCCTCCTGCCTTGGCAAACCAGAGTGCTGGGCTTGAGCCACCGCGCCTGGCCTCTGAGATTATTTCTTAAATGTTAAAATGACATTGATTTAAATATATACATTTCTCAGTTTCTAGAAAAGTATAGTTTCTAGTGTGCAGAACACCTGAGTGGAAGTCAAAACTGACACAAACTTCCAGAAGGCAGCTTGGCTATATAAATAAAAAACTATAAAAAATGAATATTAATTTGACTTTGTAGTTTTTCTTATTCCTGTTTGTTGGTGTGAGGGGATCTTTTACTACCTTTCGTTAACTTCTTTTTAAAAATATAAAGTTATAGTGGCTCACGCCTGTAATCCTAGCTCTCGGGGAGACCGAGGCAGGTGGATCGCTCAAGGTCAGGAGTTCAAGACCAGCCTGAGCAAGAGTGAGACCCCCGTCTTTACTATAAATAGAAAGAAATTAATTGGCCAACTAAAAATACATAGAAAAAATTAGCCAGGCATGGTGACACATGCCTGTAGTCCCAGCTACTCGGGAGGCTGAGGCAAGAGGATCGCCTGAGCCCAGGAGTTTGAGGTTGCTGTGAGCTAGGCTGATGCCATGGCACTCTAGCCCGGGCAACAAAGTGAGACTCTGACTCAAATAAATAAATAAATAAATAAATAAAGTTATGGCTGAGTGCAGTGGCTCATCCCTATAGCCCTAGCACTTTGGAAGGCCGAGGTAGGAGGACCACTTGAGGCCAGGCGTTCAAGAACAGCTTGAAGAACGCACCAAGACCCTGTCTCCACAAAAAATAGAAAAATTGGCTGGATGTGGTGGCATGTGCTTGTAGTCCCAGAACTCAGAAGGTTGAGCCAGGAGGATGGCTTTAGGCGGGGAGTTTGAGGTTACAGTGAGCTAGGATATCACCACTGCACCCTATCTCAGGCAACAGAGAGAGACCCATTCTCAAAAACAAACATAAAAACAAAAAATAAAGGTAATATACACACAAGATTTTAATCTTGTAAGTACTATAGAGAAGAGTACTGATTTGTAAGCCAAAGGCCCTTTCTCTAAAAATAAATATTAACATCCCTTAAATACTTCCAAATATACACATATGTTAATGTGTATACGCAAACATACACACACAAATCTTTAAAAATAGTTTAAATCTTTTTATACCCCACAAATAGGGCAATGATTTTCCTGCACACTTTCACTTTTCTACTTTACACTGTTATTAACTTCTCCCTACAGATCTACATAGTTGAAGTTCATCTTTGGAAATAATGACAGACACATGCAAAATTGTATATATTGCATCTTCAAATATGTTATACAAGTGCTAGTCAGTATTAAAGTTTTTAAAATAGAGAAACTGAAAAGAAAAATTAAAAATATCTATAATCCCATTGTTAAGCAATATGCCCTCTGTGTGCCTTTTACTGTCTATGTATCATACCACATGTACAAATGTACTCAGGCAGTATTGTTTATTATACATTCTTCAGGCTTTCATTTTCTTGAGTACAATGTATATAAGCAGGACTCAACTTGGAATTAGAATGATGCTTCAGTTCCTTGATATTGAAAATGTTTGCTCGGCCGGGCGAGGTGGCTCACGCCTGTAATCCTAGCACTCTGGGGGGCCGAGATGGGCGGATCGCTCAAGGTCAGGAGTTCGGAACCAGAGCGAGACCCCATCTCTACTAAAAATAGAAAGAAATTAATCAGCCAACTAAAAATATATAGAAAAAATTAGCCAGGCATGGTGGCGCATGCCTGTAGTCGCAGCTACTCGGGAGGCTGAGGCAGAAGGATCACTCCAGCCCAGGAGTTTCAGGTTGCTGTGAGCTAGGCTGACACCACGGCACTCTAGCCCAGGGAACAGAGTGAGACTCTGTTTCAAAAAAAAAAAAAAATAAAGTGTTTGCTCAACTTCATAATATGCTAAATTTATGGTTTTTAACAGAAAAATTTGAAGATCTGTGGTCATTTCAAAAGATGTAAAGATTGATACTGTAGACAACCTAATCACCTGACAGTACTGGAAGATATCTATTTAAATAAACTTCTTAAATTAACAATTGTAACTTACAAAAACCCCCTTAAAAATCTCTTTGCACATACCTTCCATTTCCCATGGTTCTTTCCTACCTGAAGAGACCAATGACATAACATAATCCTCACTTCATGAATCAGAAGTATGTTTATGACCAAAATAACCTATTACTAGGCTGGGTGAGGTGGCTCACGCCTGTAATCCTAGCACTGTGGGAGGCCGAGGCGGGCGGATTGCTCAAGGTCAGAAGTTCGGAAACCAGCCTGAGCAAGAGTGAGACCCTGTCTCTACTAAAAATAGAAAGAAATTAATTGGCCAACTAAAAATATATAGAAAAAATGGCCAGGCATGGTGGCGCAGGCCTGTAGTCCCAGCTACTTGGGAGGCTGAGGCAGAAGGATTGCTTGAGCCCAGGAGTTTGAGGTTGCTGTGAGCTAGGCCACAGCACTCTAGCCCGGGCAACAGAGACTCTGACTCAAAAAAAGAAAAAAACACATAGCCACTTAGGCACAAATGTCTTGTGGTATGGAAAAACTAATTTGTTTTTATGTCATATTCTTCCTTTCTGCCTTCAGCATAGTCTTAACTCCCTTAAACTCAGACACTCCTAGGAACCTGACCCCCAATAATTGGTTACCAGTATGTCAAGTAATCTGGACTTTCCAGTGATGCCACTGAGATGGCTTCCTTCAAAAGAGCAACAGTTCAGCTTCTAGACTGTGGATCTTCCGATAAATTCTGACATTTTCATTTCATTTCCTGAAAGTGAGGGTCAGCTTGTAAAAAGTTGTTTGAAAAAGTAAAATGTCAACCCTCACTCTAACTTTTCCCTGTTTAGAGCATCAAATGAAGACTTCCTTGGGTTTTACAGTGACTTTCTGATTTTGGTAGTCCATTCAAGACAGGGGTTTGAAAGTTGTTGTATATGGTTAACAACTGCCCATGTCCTGCCTGAAATACCATGATTGTTTATGAAAAGTATCTTTAATAAAGCTGAATGTAGTTTGGTTTGGGCAAAACAAATGTATTTTAAAAAAGGTAATGACTCCATTTTTGTTGAAGGAAGAAAATGTTGGGCAACAACAAAAATAAATAGAATTTGACTAAATAAAAAGCTTCTGCACAGCTAAGGAAACAATCAACAGAGCAAACAGACAACCTACAGAATGGAAGAAAATATTTGCAAGCTATACATCCAATAAAGGGCTAATAACCAGAATTTACAAAGAACTCAAGCAAATCAGCAAGATAAAAACAAACAACCCTATTAAAAAGTGGGCAAAAGACATGAACAGAAGCTTCCCAAAGAGGACAAATGGCCAATAAACATACGAAAAATGTTCAATGTCACTAATCATCAGGAAAATGCAAATTAAAAACACAATAAGATATCACCTTTCCCCAGTTAGAATAACATTTATCAAAAAATTCCAAAAACAATAGATGTTGGTGTGAATGCAGAGAGAAAGGAATGCTTACATGCTTAAAAAAAAATGTGGCTAAAGAAAAATATGGTAGGATATACATAAGGTGTTAATATTATATATGGATAACAGAGCTAAAGCTAATTTTTAGCATTTTTGTTTGTATTTTCTACAATGAATAGGCATTACTTATATGTTTGGTTCTGATGATCCTAACGGAAATCAATTATTATGTAGCCCAGAGAAGAAAGATCAAGTATAAGAACTTGTGACAACTTGGCTGGGTGTGGTGGTGGCTCATGCCTGTAATCCTAGCACTTTGGGAGGCTGAGGTGGGAGGATCACTTGAGGCCAGGAGTTCAAGACCAGCCTGAGCAAGAGCAAGACCCTGACCTCTATTAAAGAAACAGAAAATTAGCCGGCTGTGGTAGTGCACGCCTGGTAGTCCCAGCTACGCAGGAGGATTGCTTGAGCCTGAGTTTGGGGTTGCAGTGAGCTACGATGATGCCACTACACTCTAGCCCAGGTGAAAAGTGAGCCTGTCTCAAAAAACAAAACCCAAAAACACTTATGACAACTTATAACAAAGACTAGGCTTTGTAGTCAGTATGTTGAGATCTGATTAGCAAACACATACACAAAAAATTATACTTTACCTTTATTACTCCTCCTAGTTTAGCATCAGCTACAGCCAAAGGTTCATGGGCTTCTTTTACTATTTTCTTCAGAACTTTCTTCAGTTGTTTATTGATTTTGCCCTCCATCAGAGCTGTGAATGCTTTTCAGGAAAAAGAAAAATAGAAGAGTTAACTCTTAGATTTTTAATTGTGAGAATATATCTTAATTTAAGAAAATAAAGCAAAACACTTCCTTTCATAAGGCGTTTTAACATAACTTCTAAAATGAAATGAAAAATGTAAAAATGTTTTTAAAAGCATACATTTCACAATCCCATTTTATCTTCTCACCCTCAGTTCTGCTCCAGAGCTAGGGGATAGCCCAGGTCACAAGAATCTTCTTATGAACTCAGAGAGAGACTATCATGAAATCTTAGAAACAATCTATTCGGGGAAGACAAATAGATTAATTTTCCTTTGTCATTTCAGATAGACTGAAATTACGAATAGATTGTGAAATATGCTAAAATCATGTTAAAACTGGTTTTAAAAAAAGTGTGCAATCATTTTCAAGGCTATTCCACAATGTAAGCATGTTTTTAAGTGGAGGCCTTATCTTTGCTAATCTCCAATACAGATGTTTCATTAAGCCTCTGCTTGTAAACCTCCAACAATGGAAAACTTACTACTGAAGGCAACTTAATCTATTTTGAGACTGCTTTCATTTCTGGCAAGTTCTAAATCTGCTACTTTATAATTCTCACCCTTCCTTAGACTTATGCTTCCATTATCTGGACCCACATAAACTAACATCTCTTCTGATAATTTTCTGAAGTAACAGTATGCTTGGCAGGAAGGAAGGTCTGTCACAATTTCCAAAGCAGTATGTGCTTAATCAACCAGGTATGTGCTTTTCTCTCCTGATCTTCTCTCTATCTGTAAGAATTACATCTGGACAAAAGGCATCTGGCCACGACACAGCTCTGGACACTAATCTTATTCATTTTGTACAACAATGAATTCTTTATTATCTAACTTTCTAATAAAAGTCTTCCTTTTATTCTTTCCTTATAAATTTTAAAATCCTCTTTAATAATTATGAAATGTATTCAGCTTCCTGCTTCTAGTTGTCAATTTTCCATATCGTCTACTTTTAATTTAACCTAGTATTCTCCCTTATTTAAAATTTATTTCTTAAAAGTAAAAATGTCTACTCTAGGTGATTCAAACATTTACAAACACTTTATTAAGTTTGTTAATTAGATTGTGTAATACCCATAACATGTATTTGTAAAGGATGGTATGTAGGGATGATTATAGGGATAAGGGGAGGCTCAGTCTTTCCTCTATCTCCTCTATCAGCCATTTTCAGGATTCCCTAATAGTCCTCCAACATTACCCAAATGTCGGCTGACCCCAGATTTTCCTGTGGTGATTTCTAAGACTTTCAAGTTGAAAATACGATCAAGAATAAAAAATAAACCTCTCCATGCAAATGGCATATATATGACCATCTGGGACAAAAATAGATCCTTGACATCATACCCCATCAGACTCATTCTAAGGCAGTGGAGTTTAAAATGTATACTGTGACATCTACAGCTACTCAGTTCTGTCATGTCAAAACTGCCTTGTAACAGGCAGTGAGAAGTTAATTCCCAGGAAAGGACTCTACTCTCTTAATAAGGTGATGTTCATTCAACTTTCTGGTAAAAATAGGAAAAGACACTGTAGAGGTTTCTATGACTAGATTCCTGACAGAACTTGCTACTTTCATTCATTTACTCATAAATATTTATTATAAATCTTCTATTGCCATATTCTGTGCTGGAATCTAAGGATGTGACAGTGAAGAACACAATCTTCACCCACATGCAGCTTAGACTGGGGAGGTTTGACTTTAAATTCTCACCTAGTATGGCATTTTCCTCATCTATTTAAAGAATACAAAGAAGCTTGGTAGGGGAATTCAGAAATACTGCTCAAATCTCATGTTTTATCATTTGTAACATAAAGATAATAGTATCTATCATATAAGATTGTTACAAGGATTAAATAATTGTGAAATAAGCATAAATCTAACAATCACGTATTATTAACTATTAATAGTAAAAATTTGCTTTTTCTTCGGGTAAAGGTTGAGCTTGTCCATTTAATAGTTTAATAAGAATTGGTCAGATATATAGATTCATAGAAGCTTATTTTTAAAAAAAAAGAAATATTCCAAGCAGATTACAGATTATACACAAAAAGGAATTCAGAAGAGGCTACTTCCTAACATAGTCATTTATTATCAAGGGGAAAGAAAACCCCAGAACAGAAGAAGCTATTTGGGATCAGGGCTGTAGCACTTTATAACGCCAGGAGGAGCTGTTCATACTACAGTCTATGTGAACAACGCCCCCTAGAGTTTGGGTATAGCTAACATAATCTTGTTTGGAATTTTAATTCTACCCATACTTAAAGCTGTGATGAATAGAACTATCTTTTTAAAAATTCCCTATGTTAAAGGAGTTTAAGACAGCCTGGGCAACATAATAAGACCCTGTCTTTAAAAACATTAGCCAGGTGTTGTGGTGCTCGCCTGTGGTTCCTGCTACTCAGGACAATGAGGTAAGAGGACCACTTGATCCCATGAGTTTGAGGCTGCAGTGAGCTATGATCACGTCACTGTACCTCAGCCTGGGCAACACGGCGAGATCCTATCTCTTTAAAAAAAACAAAAAAACAAAACAAAAAAACCACTCCAGGCTAACATTACTATAGTTGTGTTTTATGGCTGTATAAGGCTCCAATTACTGCTGGGTTAGTGAAGCAGCCCCAGAACCATTATTTATTTAAAATATAAATGGGGCAGGTACAGTGGCTCACACCTATAAACCTAGCACTCTGAGAAGCCAAGGCAGGAGGATAGCTTGAGCTCAGGAGTTCAAGACCAGCCTGGACAAGAGCGAGCCCTTGTTTCTGCTAAAAATAGAAAAATTAGCCAGGCGTGGTGGTACGCTCTTGTAGTCTCAGCTACTGGGGAGAATGAAGCAGGAGTATCTCTTGAACCCAGGAGTTTGAGGCTGCAGTGAGAGCTAGGTTGAAACCACTGCACTCTTCCTGAGGTGACAGAGCAAGACTCTGTCTCAAAAATAAAGTAACGGACCACACTGATGGCTCTTTCTTCAGGTGACTCCTCTGCCAAGGTTAGGGTGGCTCGTTATATTCCAGCATATTTAGTTGTATTCCCAATTTTCACAGAACCTTACCTTTCCTCTGTGGCTGATTAACAAAATTATTTAGCCATTCTTCCTTACAGTCCTTCATTTTCAAATTACACCACCAAGCAGTTGGCTAATTTGTGATACGGAATTTAAGCCAATGAAAAACTGATACCCTTTAGATAAATAAAACTCTTATGCCTCTCTACAGTTTTTGTACTAAAAAATAAAACCTCCATTAGTTTCCCTCCAAGTTTTAATAATATTGATATGCTTTTCTGAAATGAAAATGTATACCCCAGGAGAACTTTAGTATTCATTTATTAGCTTTTCAACTGTGAGTCCTGGCTATGCTCAACTTTACCCTTGGATTAAAATCAAAGAGCTGTGTACTTGACCACATTACCTTGGTCCCTTTGTAGAACAGCTTTTACTGAACTGTGCTTCAGCATTATGCTGTTGGTTTCCACAGGGAGATCAATTTAACCACTTTTCACCTCTCATCACATGGGGGGAGAAACCAGCCCTATGGTGAAAAAAGCTAACTCAATGTTGTCTCAGTGGTAGTGACGAATTTGAGTCAGATCACTTAAATTCAGTTCCAAAGAGAATGCATCATTGACAACATTGAAAAAGGTTAACTCAGGCAACTGAAGTGAACAACCTTTTAATAAGGAAAACAAACTGCCAAGATTTAAAATTTAAAAAGAAAAGAAAAAAGCAAGTTTCCTTCTAGCATTTGACTTTACCTGCTAATGCTTCTGCTGTATCCTGAAATTTCTCAAAATGTTTAAGCTTTACTCTAGAATTTAAAAAAAGAAAGAAACATGTTACGGGAGCACATGGTTCTGTAAAAGCCACACAGCTGTGAAAGAAGTGTTGGACTGTTTTCCAAAGCACACACCAATAAAAGAACTTACCTGTCATTGGGTGTCAGAGTGCAAAGTTAGATATTCTTCATAAAATGACTGGGTTTTTTTCTAAACATTGGGCTAGTAATGTTTGGACTACAGTAGGACGATTTGAAGGACCTTAGTCCAATAGTAAAGATATTGAAGCTTCAACATAACCCCTGCTGCTTAAAGCTGGACAGAGATGACCTTTACTACACAGCACAGAATTGACCCAAGAAATACTTGAGTCCCTTTTAGGTCTAGAATTTCATGACATTCATTTGCCTACCCAGTACAAATGCCATTAAAAAATAGCTTACTGTCAGACCTGATTAATCTTACCATTATTTTACCCCCTTTGACCACACTTATGTGCAGGGTAACATTTTATATAAAAAAACACACATATAGTTCAGTCATTATTGTCTCAGTGGTAGTGACGAATATTGGAGTTAGATCACTTAGATTCAATTCCAACAAGAATACATCATTGACAACAATGAATCAGATCAATCCAGCAAAGAATATAACCTTTTAAAAAGGAAAACTAGTCTTCTATTTACCTAGCACAGTGTCATCTTAAGCAAGGTTTTCTTACCTGTTAAGGGAACACGCTGGTGGTCCCTTAAATGAACACTTAAAAATACAAAGATTTAAGAAAAAAGTAAATAGTTTCATTTTATTCTGCACTAACCTTACTCGATTTTCACCCTTCTAAAATGGTAGCTGTATAAATGCACATATAGATATACAAAGACATGCAAAAATGGGAACACATTAAATTACCTTGAGGCTTGGTTTTCTGAGTATAGCGTGGGCCTTTCTATAGGCCACCAAGAGATCTATAGATATACTACAATTTATTCAACAATTCCACTACTGATAGACACTTAGGCTCTCTCAAATTTTGGAATTTTAACAGTATAAATGCTACAACTCTGTATTTTGTTTCTGTAATTGTTTAGTATGCCATTTCTTTGGGTTTCACACTCTTTAGCAAGCTTAAGAAGTTCGCCTTGACTCTTGTGTTTTTACTTGTAATAGCAAATGAATTATCAAATACCCTATGTCATTCATAATCATAAATAGATCCCTCCAAATTCAAAAGTCCCAGAAGGATCAAGTCAGATCCTTCCCAGGACCACATTCACCAAAATGGCTATATTTCACAAGGTGATTCACAGGTGGTAAAACAGCCATCTTGACTCTACCCTGAAGAAAGGCCAGCTCTCTCTCCCACCACTCATTCCTTAAGTTAGACATCCAAGTTATACTCTACTTTCTCATCAAGAGATCTCGAGGAACTCAGTTATACCTTTCTAGGATTTACTTGTTATTTTATTATACCCTAGGGAGCTAAGAAGTACAAGTCAGAGAGAATAAATAATTGTGACTGAAGTTAAAAAATATTTGAATATTAAACTCAGAAAAACAAAAAGTTAAATCATCCAGCATTCCATGCTTTAGACACTATTACTTTTAACAGAAATTTATACAGTAGTCCCCCTTTATCTGTGGTTTCATTTTCCACAGTTTCAGTTACCCTTGGTCAGAAAAGGCCCCAAAAATGTTAAATGAAAAATTTCACAAATAAATAACTTTAAAATTTTAAATTGTGTGCCATTTTGAGTAGTGTAATGAAATCTCATGTGCCTAGGATGTGAATCATCCCTTTGTCCACTGTATCCATGCTTAGTCACCTAGTAGCTGTCTCTGTTTACCAGATCAATGGTTGAGATATCGCTGTGCTTATTTTCCATAATCCCTGTTTTACTTAATAATGGCTGCAAAGTGCAAGAGTAGTGATGGTGGCAATTCACATAAACCAAAGAGACGCTATAAAGTGCTTCCTTTAAGTGAAAAGGTGACAGGTCTCGACTTAATAAGGAAAGAAAAAACCTCACATACTGAAGCTGAAGTTGCTAAGATCTACAGTAAGAATGAATCATCTGTGAAATTGTGAAGAAAAAGAAATTCCTGCTAGTTCTTCTGTTGCACCTCAAACTGCAAGGTACAGCTACAGTGATGATTAAGCGCTTACTTAAGATGGAAAAAGCATTAAATTTGTGGGTGGAAGACATGAATAGAAATGTGTTCTGACCAACAGCAAATCAGGTTCAGTCTTATTAGAAGTTTCAGGCATCCACTGGGAGGTCTTGGAACATAACCCCCTCAGATGGGGTGGGGAAAACTACCATACTTAATTCACAACCATTTTGTGATCCCAAATATCCTATAAAATAGTAATTTTGGGGTGCTGTCCAATCTAGTCTGCAACTAATACAAATTAGTTGAGATGGCCTATGTTCTAAGTCCAAATAAAACATCTGTAATAATTAGGTTCATACTAAAATTATTCCTGAAACAGATTTCAAAACAGAAAACTATGAAGGTAGCATTATATGAATGGGGGGAATGGAAAAAAACCAAAACAAACCTTAAATGTTAACTGCTAAATTCTTAGCTTCAAGATTACTTACATTTTATTTGCTTTCTCTGGAGTTTCAAACTCTTTCCACAAACTATCAACCTCCTGAAGTTTCTTCTCATTTAGAACCTGTAATAAAATGTTTAAATAGTTTTCTTTAAATGGCACAGGTTAGGCATATATAGCTGTATTCTTCAAGTACAACTATACAGGTAAAATGAGGGTGGTGGAAGCTATTTTTCTCACTAAAATATTTTTGGTCAAATTAGTAGTCTGAGTTGCCCATTTAACATCTGAATGAAATTCAGATCTAGTCATGGCCTTTGTTGAGAAACTTCTTTTCTTTATTATTATTACTATTTTTAGTAACTGGGTCTTGCTGTGTTGGCCAGGCTGAAGTACAGTGTCTAGTACCAGGTACAATCATAGTGCACTGCAGCTTCCCTCAGCCTAGCGAGGGACTACAGGTCCCAGGCAGGCCATACTATAAATCTTTCTTTTAGGCCGGGCGCGGTGGCTCACGCCTGTAATCCTAGCACTCTGGGAGGCCGAGGTGGGCGGATTGTTTGAGCTCAGGAGTTCGAAACCAGCCTGAGCAAGAGCGAGACCCCATCTCTACTAAAAAATAGAAAGAAATTAATTGGCCAACTAAAATATAGAAAAAAAAAATTAGCCGGGCATGGTGGCGCATGCCTGTAGTCCCAGCTACTTGGGAGGCTGAGGCAGAAGGATCGCCTGAGCCCAGGAGTTTGAGGTTGCTGTGAGCGAGGCTGACGCCCCGGCACTACGGCACTCTAGCCGGGGCAACAGAGTGAGACTCTGTCTCAAAAAAAAAAAAAATAAATAAAAATAAATAAATCTTTCTTTTAAAGAAGCTATTAACCCCTTTACAATTCATAACATACTTATGAACCATCAAAAGACTTTATTTGCCCACTTTCAATAGATTACATCCTGTTATTTATTGCTATTGTCACTCTAACATTAAAGTATTATGGATTTCTCTAAAACTAAAATATCGATTCTAAGGCACATCCTGAGGTAAGAAATTAAAAAAAAAGGCACTTTAATCATCAAAACAGTTATTAACATTTAGAGGTACATATTCTTCAAGACTTTTTGAATGTCTATGCAACATGTTGTTCATGCATACTTTTAGCACTCAGATCATGCACTTATCATAGACATAATTCTAGGTTTTAACCCAGAATTGCATTGTATGAATATACCATCATCTTTGTCCTTACTGATAAAGTTGTTTCCAAACTTTCCTTTTTAATGCTTCAGAAAACATACCTATGTATACATGTTGTATTTCTGTAGGACAAATTGCTGGAATTGGAGTTAATTCATCATATAGGATATGTATATTTTATGTTGACAGATTACACCAAATTCCTTGTAAGAGATTCTATCAATTTCATTTAAACCAAGAGTGAATAAAAAGCCTTATTTCTGTACACCCGTGCCAACGTTCTATATCAGTTGTCCAAGTATAGGATAGAATCAGTCCTAAAAAGTACTCCCCTCACATTTAACAACCCTAAAATTGGAATGTCTTACAAGTGATGGCACGCCAGTTTTT
>VBSM01001562.1:42925800-42939926 GCA_008086735.1 Cheirogaleus medius | reverse complement strand
GCAGGAGGATTGCTTGAGCCCAGAAGTTTGAGGTTGCTGTGAGCTAGGCTGACGACAGGGCACTCTAGCAGGGGCAACAGAGTGAGACTCTGTCTCAAAAAAAAAGAAGTTTATACCTAAATTTCAGAATATGTGAGAATTTTATACATGACTCTTTGTTATTAATGTCTAGCTTAATTTCATTGTGATTGGTTGGTCTGAGTGCAGTGGTGTTTACAACTAATTGATCACAACCAGTTACAGATTCCCTTGTTCCTTATCCACTCCCACTACTTCACTTGACCAGCCTTAAAAAATAAATAAATAAAATTTCATTGTGATCAAAGAACATACTTTAAATGATTTGAAGTTTGTTGGGACTTGTTTTAGGTCCTAGTATATGGTCAATTTTTGGTAAGTGATCACGTGTGCTTGAAAAAAAATGTATATTCTTCAGCTGAATAACTTGTTTCCCCAACCCCAAACCCCTGCTTAACTACTCAGTCTCTTGGCCACTGCTTTCTGCCCAGTGTCCCATCCTCTAAGCCATCCCTTTGGGTTAGCAAATTCCACAAGGGAAACAGTGGCACCAAAAATAGGGCTCACTTTTCTGGGCTTCTCTTCTCTATGAGATTTGCTCCACAAAATCCTCGTTGCCTTGATAAGTCTCACATGCCTTAAAACAAGTATGTTGGCCATTAACCACAGCTCTTCCTTCAGAAACAGCCATGGCCCTGCAGATGACAACACAGCTGCTGCTCCTTCTAGTGTGGGTGGCTGTGGTAGGGGGAGCCCAGCCCAGGACTGCTCTGGTCAGGACTGAGCTTCTCAAAGTCTGTATGGATGCTAAGCGCCACAAGGAAAAGCCAAGCAGTGAGGACAAATTGAATGAACAGTGTATTCCCTGGAAGAAGAATGCCTGCTGCTCCACCAACACCATCCAGGAAGCCCATAAAGATGTTTCCTACCTGTATGAATTCAACTGGGACCACTGTGGAGAGATGGCACCCGCCTGCAAATGGCATTTCATTCAGCACACCTGCCTCTGTGAGTGCTCCCCTAACTTGGGGCCCTGGATCCAGCAGGTGGGCCAGAGCTGGCACAAAGAGTGTCCTGAATGTGTCCCTGTGCAAAGAGGACTGTGAGCGCTGGTGGGAGGATTGTCGCTCCTCCTACACCTGCAAGAGCAACTGGCACAAGGGTTGGACCTGGACCTTAGGGTATAACCAGTGCCCAGCGAAAGCTGCCTGCCACCCATTCCCTTTCTACTTCCCTACACCTGCTGCTCTATGCAATGGAATCTGGAGTCACTCCTACAAAGTTAGCAACTATAGCTGAGGGAGCGGCTGCTGCATCTAGATGTGGTTTGACCTGAACCAGAGCAACACCAATGAGAAGGTGGTGAGGTTCTATGCTGAGGCCATCAGTAGAGCTGGGCTCCGTGGTGCCTGGGCTCCCCTGCTCAGTCTGGCCCTAACGCTGCTCTGGCTGCTCTGCTGACCTCCCTTTGCCTTGTGATACCTGGACATCCCTGCCCTGCTCTGCCCTACAGCTCCCATCCATTCAGTTCCTGCTCCACGGTGGGGCCTCTGATGGCAAGTTTAAATAAACCAGACACTAAAAAACAAAACAAAACAACCAAAAATAAAACCAAGCATGTTTTTCTCTTTTTCTTAGGTTCACATTTTCTAGTTGGTCTCAACAGGAGAATTAGTCCAAAACAAGCTAGTCTCTCACTGCAAGAAGTAGAATTTCTCAAGAGCCCTAGGTTCTTAAGAGAGAACTACTGCTTCAAAGAAACCATGATTCTGGATTGAAAAAGCCTGCAAATACAGAGTCAAAAAAACCACTTTGGGCTCCAACATTTTATGAGCAGACAGTAGGCTGTCAAAGCCGAGCAAACCCCAAAAAGATATGATCTGCAATGTCGACTTCAGATAAGACCAAGGAAAATTATAATAAAAAGAACCTCCCAGAGGGCAGCAGCAAGAGGCCTGGAGAATGATGGACAAAGGAGTCTCTCTGAAGGATCTATTGGGAATGTAAAATGGTGCAGTGGCTGCGGAAAACAGTGGCAGTTCCTGAAAAAAGTTAAACATTAGAATTTACAGAAACTCCACTCCCAGATATTTTTCCAAAAGAAACTAAAACATATCTATGCACAGAAACTTCTACATAGATGTTTATAGTAGCATTATTCATAACAATCGAAAAATGGAAACAGTTCAAATGCCCATCAACAAATGAATAGATAAATTATGGTATATCCACACAATGAATTATTATTCAGCCATAAAAAGGAACAAAGTGCTACAACTTGGATGAGCTTTGAAAACATTATGCTAAGTGAAAGAAGCTAGGAACAAAAGATCATACATTAGATGATTCATTTTATATGAAAAATATGAAATAGACAAGTCCATAGAAAGAGAAAGTATATTAGTGGTTGCCAAGGAATAGTAGAAGAGGAGAATGGGAAGTGATTACTTTTTGGGTGTGGGGAATTCTTCTGAGGTGATGAAAAGGTTTTTAAATTAGAAAAAGGTGGCAGTTGCCCACTATTGTAAATGTACTTATTCACTGAGTTGTACACTTTAAAATGGCTAATTGTATGTTATGTGAATTTTACTTCAATGACAAATTAATTCATAATTAAAAGTGACTGTACAGGCCAGGCATGGTGGCTCACGCCTGTAATCCTAGAAAAAATTAGCCAGGCATGATGGTGCATGCCTGTAGTCCCAGCTACTCAGGAGGCTGAGGCAGAAGGATTGCTTGAGTTCAGGAGTTTGAGGTTGCTGTGAGCTAGGCTGATGCCACAGCACTCTAGCCTGGGCAACAGAGTGAGACTCTGTCTCAAAAAAAAGTGACTGTACAGAAACTCCACTTACAGCATTTTAATCCAAAACACTAAATACAAAGTTTTTTTTTCCAAGATTAGTTAGAAAAATAAATACTGTGTTTCAGTCTGGATTTTTTTCTGATTTATCTTCTGTTTCACTAGTTCTCTCTTTAAATGTGTCCCATCCTTATGATTCTTAATTTGGATTACATTTTTTTGGCCCTAGAATTCCTGTTGGTCTTTTTCAAATCTCCTATGTCAAGCTATACAAGGTATCCAACATGTAAAAAAGAAAAAAAAAAAATCTTATGTTGGATGGAGGGCAGGCGGGAGGGGGGAAGTAGTGTAGAGTTACATAATGTGTGCCATCCGCACCACCTGGGGATTGGACTCACTTGAAGCGCTGGCATGTGAGGGGTAGGGGGGGTAGGGGCAATGTATGTAACCCAAACAATATTTGTACCCCCATTACAAGATGGAAAAAAAAAATAATTGCCCAACTATTCATCAGCTGTATCTGGAGGAATACATGCTACTGTGAGAGAAACTGAAAAAAAAAAAAAAAACAAATCTCCTATGTCCTTTTTAATAATTTCCAATTCTCAGTTGAAATTCTCTATCATACCTTGAATATAATTTACATGGCTATTTTAAAGCCTGTTTCTAATAATTCTAGAGCCCCTGGAGGCATTTGCATCTTTTGGTTCTTATTCACAATGTGTTATTTCCTCATGATTATCTTTGTGCACTGGGCTTTGTATAATATTTGAAACACTGCTGAAATAATCTGTAATAACAATGTTTTCTTCCTTCAGAGAGGTTTTGTCCTAGGGGCAGTAGGAACCAGAATCACCTTAATTCAGTTTCAAGGAATGAGATTTTATGGCTGCTAGAATATTCAAAGCTGGGTTGTAACTCATGTAAGTCCTGTTTTAAAACTTCAGGTATACCCTTAGCCTCAGAATTATACCCTTAGATGCCCCATCGTAAATCTTGAGGGGTTTACCAGGGCTTCCACATTTGATGTACTCTCCCCCCCAGCTTTTAAATAGACCTTCTTTTTTTTTTTAAGAGTTTTAAGTTCATAGCAAAATTGAGCAGAAAGTATAGAGTTCGCGCCCACCCCTAACCCCACACATGCACAGCCTGTCCCACTTCAACATCCCACATGAGAATGTTACAATTTGTTATAATTGATGAACCTACATTGATACATTTTAACCACCCAAAGTCCATAGTTTACATTAGGGTTCACTTTTGGTGTTGTACATTCTATGGGTTTTGATAAATGTATAATGACATGTATCCACAATTATAATATTACACAGAATAGTTTCACTGTCCAAAAAATCCTCTGTACTTCACCTATTCATTCATTCCTCCCTCTTAGCCCTTGGCAACCATTCATCTTTTTACTATCTCCACAGTTTTGGCTTTTCCAGAATGTCATACAGTTGGAATAATACAGTATGTAGACTTTTCAGATTGGCTTCTTTCTCTTAGTAATAGGCATTTAAATTTCCTCTATGTCTTTTTGGTAGGACACAGGATAGTTGTATCATTTTACATAGAATTATGACTTTGTTATTGTCTTTATTTGGAGATTAAGTATGGCTTAAGATGTGTATGGATGCCAAACTGACAAGGGGTGAACATGTGATAGTTAATTTCATGTGTCAACTTGACTGGGCCACAGGGTGCCCAGATTAAACATTATTTTTGAGTGTATCTATGAGGATGTTTCTGGATGAGATTAGCAGTTGATTGGGTAGCCTTAGCAGATTGCCTTCCCCAATGTGAGTGAGCATCCTTTGATCTGTTGATGACCTGAGATGAACAAAAAGCAGAGAAAGGGAGATTCCTTTCCTTCCTGCCTGCCTGTCTGCTTGAGCTGGGATATCAATCTTCTCTTACCCTTGGATTGGGATTTATACCATTAGCTTCGCTAGTTCTCAGACCTTAGAATTTGGACTGAAATTACATCACAGCTTTCCTGGGTCTCCAGCTTGTTGATGGTAGATCACGGGACTTCTCAGACTCCATAATCACATATCCGATTCCTTATAATAAATAAATATCCTATTTGTTCTCTTTCTTTTGAGAACCCTGACTAATACAGATATCCTGGGTCTTTTGCCTTTCCCTATACACTTTAGAAATGATTTGTCAATATCCACAAAATTACTTGCACTGAATTTAGAGATCAACTTGGGAAGAACTGACATCTTGACAAAATTGAGTTTTCCTATCCATGAACATGGAATATCTCTTCATTTCTTTAGTTCTTTGATTTCTTTTCTTCCTTCCTTCCTTCCTTCCTTCCTTCCTTCCTTCCTCTCTTTCTCTCTCTCTCTCTCTTCCTTTCTTTCTCTGTCTCTTTCTCTCTTTTCTTTCTTTCTTTCTTTCTTTCTTTCTTTCTTTCTTTCTTTCTTTTGACAGGGTCTTGCGCTGTTGCAATGCAGTGGTGTCATCATAGCTCACTGCAACCTCAAACTCCTGGGCTTAAGCAATCCTCCTGCCTAAGCCTCTTGAGTAGCTGGACTATAGGCATGTGTCACCACACCTGGCTAAGTTTTAAAAGTATTTTTTTGTAGAGATGGGGTCTTGCTTTGTTGCCAAGACTGGTCTCAAACTCATGGCCTCAAGCACTCCTCCTGCCTCAGCTTCCCAAAGTGCTGGGATTACAGACATCAGCCACCACATCCAGTCTGGATTTTCTTTATATACTTCAACCAATTGCAACCAATATGGCGACAACTGAATGAAGAAATAGTTATAACTATCCTGTGGTCTTCTATCAAGCAAGCATTAGAGAGAAAAAAAGACATTTTCGAAAATGAAAAACACTCTTCTCATTAGTTTTTTTGTTTTGTTTTTGGAAAGTATAGTCATTTTTCTTAAAAATATATTATGCTACAATATAAAGGGCTTGTTATGACTTTTTCAGTGAATTAATAAATATTTTTAAATTTTCTCAGTTTTTATTTCTAATATAGTAAATATTGATAGATACAAGAAACATTTAAAAAAAGCTTTTTGGAAGTCTTCAGTAAGTTTTAAAATTTGAAAAGACTCCTGGGACCAAATGCTTAAGAACTGCTGCTCTATCTTATTTCAATTTACCCTTTACATTTCAATTTATATGCTATTTTTTTCTTGGCCTGACCATCCAATAAATGCTTTTTTTGACCATCCTGCTTGGTTGTGGGTATCCTGTAGGCTCCCTTAATAACACTATACTTTATCTATCATTAGCAGCTCTTTTCAGGGCCATTGCTTTATATATATATTATATACACACACACATATATATAAATAGTTTTATGGAGATGTAATTAACATATACAGTTCACCTCTTTATACAATTTCTAGCTTTTTCGTATATTCACAGAGCTGTGCAACCATTAGTGCAATTTTATTTATTTATTTATTTATTTATTTTAAGCCAGTCAAATTTAGCAGTGGGGAGGGGTTGTATACCAACTTTAGTGCCACTAATGTTAATAAGTTCTGATAACTCACTACCATTGGACCAGTCAGCACAATCAATTTTAGAGCATTTTTTTTTTTAGTAGAGACAGGGTCTCTTTCTCAGTGCTCAGGCTGGTCTCGAACTCCTGAGCTCAAGGAATCCTCCCGCCTTGGCCTCCCAGAGTGCTAGGATTACAGGCATGAGTCACTGGGCCTGGTCTAGAGCATTTTTTTTATCATCCCCAAAAGAAACTCTGTACCCATTAGCAATCACTCCCCATTTTCTCCCTGATTCCACAGTCGTAGTAATAGGCTGGAGCAGTAGTCTACTAGTCTACTTTCTTTCTCTATAGATTTGTCTATGCTGAACATGTCAGATGAATGGAATCACACTTTGTGACTGGCTTCTTTCGCTTAGCAGAATAAACTCAAGGTTCATCCATGGTGTAGCATGTTATCAATATTTCATTCCTTTTTATGGCCTAATAATGTTCCATTGTATGGATATACTACATTTTGTTTGTCCATTTATTAGTTGAGGGACATTGGGTTGTTCCTACTTTTCAGCAATTATGAATAATGTTGCTGTGAATACTCATGTACATGTTTTTGTGTAGATGTATGTTTTCAATTCTTTCGCATATATACTCAGGAGTGGAATTGCTGAGTCATATGGTAACGTTAGGTTTTTACAATTTGAGGAACTGCCAGCTGGTTTTTTAAAGCATTTTTTAAAATTTGGAGATGGGGGGCTATGTTGCCCAGGCTTGAGTGCAATGGCTATTCACAGGCATGATCATAGCACACTATAGCCTAGAACTCCTGACCTAAAACATCCTCCCACCTCAGACTCCCGAGTAACTGGGACTATAGGAGTGCATCACCAAGCCCAGCCTAAAGTATTTTATATTCCACTAGCAGTGCCTAAGGGTTCCAATTCCTCCATATCCTTGTCAACACTTGTTATTATCTGTCCTTGTGATCATAGTTCTTCTAGTGGGTGTAATGTGGTATGTCCTTGTGGATTTAACTTGCATTTCTCTGATACTTAATGTTAAGCATCTTTTCATGTCCACTTGTATAGTTTCTTTGGAGGAATGTGTATTCAAGTCCTTTGCCCATTTTAAAATTGGGTTATTTGTCTTTTTATCATTGGGTTATAATAGTTCTTTATATATTCTGAATATTAGGCCATTATCAGATATACTATTTGCGAATATTTTTTTTGCACCCCCCCCTTATTTGCAAATATTTTCTCCCATTGTCTAGGTCATCTTTTCAACACTAAAGGCAAAAGTTTAAATTCTGATGAAGTCCAATTTATCAGTTTTTCTTTGGTTGCCTGTACTCTTGGTATCATGTGCTTTGCCTGTACTTTAAGAAGCCATCATCTAATCCAAGGCATGAAGATTTTTGTCTGTGTTTCCTCCTAAGCGTTTTATGGCTTTACCTTTGATCCATTTTAAGTTAATTTTGTAGATGTTGCCAGGTAGGAATCCAAAGTTACTTTTTTACACGTGGATGGATGTCCAGTAGTCCTAGTACCAATTGTTGGAAAGACTGTTGTTTCACCATTGAGTTGTTTTGGCATTTTTGTTGACGTAAATGTGAGGGTTTATTGATTTATTTCTGGATTCTTAATTCGATTCCATTTGTTTATATCCTTATCTTCAATGCTTATGCTACTAGGGCCATTGTATTTCAAAGAAGAAACCTTAGGTCATTTCCCAAAACTCAAAGCAGCCAATTTAAGGGTTGGAATTAGTTCTTCTTCTCCCCCAACCCTGAATTCAGAACTTTCAGCAGCGGTCTTTTTCATCAGTAGCCATCAAGATTGTGTCCAGCGGCTTGTTTTTCTGTTGTTTTTAATCAAGGTCACGTGTTTGGCAGGGGGTGCTGGTTAAGCGAAAATGGTAGCTCTAGGGTTAGAGCAAATCAATATATTTAGAGAGGGTTGACAAGCAGGGCTGGGAAGAGACAAAAAAAGCATCTTGTCTCAGTCGTCAGAAACCCGCAAGTGGTCAGAAAGGGAGGAGTCTAGGCTGTCAGTATGGCTTCAAACCTTGAGACCGGGGACTCGGACCTTTCTGTCTGGGGGATGGGCTCAGGATTGAAGCTCAGGGCCCGGTTTTTGGAGGAACCGACGAGACCTGTACCCTTGCGCGACCACCCGACGGGGTCAAGCAGGCTCTAGAGCACTTCCGCTTCTGGGCCGCTCCCCCACGTGTTTTCCCGCCTCGTCTCTCTTTGCTTCTCCATCCCTCCTCCCTGCGCGTAGCGGAAGTGACGCGAGGCGTAGCGGAAGTCCCTGCAGCCGTGGTGTTGTGCTGTGGGGAAGAGAGACGGATTTGTAAACCCCGAAGCGAGGTTCTGCCTACCCGAGGCCGCTGCTGTGCGGAGACCCCCGGGCGAAGCCACCGTCGCCATGTCTGACCAGGTAGCGGGCTGGGAGCCATCTGACGGCGGCGGCCGGGGCTTTGCCCCGCAGATCTGCCTGCCGCTCGGCTGGGGCCGGGGATGGAGGCGCGGGGGAGGGGAGCGCGGAATGGGGGAGGTGGCGGCCGGTGGGGACTGGGCAGGCGAGGGAGGGAAGCGGACGGGGGTCGGAGACGCCCGGGCCTGGCGCGGGGCTGCGGGAGCCGCCTCGCCCCTCTCCGGGCTTGCTCATCACCCCCTGTGCCCCAGTGCCTCTGGCCGCGGCCTCCCTCATGTCGTCCCCCCTTCTTTTTCCCGGGTCGACCAGGTGCGGAGCCCCGTTTCCACCTCCCCGAAAGAGTCCCGGGAGATCCCGTCCGTCTCCCTCCAGAGGACTGATCGCAGAAGCAGGGCCTTAGGCCCCAGTTATGTAACGGGAGAGAATTCCTGACTGGGAGGCTCCGTCGCCCTGAAAAGCGGCTGGACTCCACTTTTTGCTTCTTCGTCGGGGAGGGCGGGGGCGCGGTGAGAGAGACGTTGTCCGATGTTGGAAATCTAGAAAGTACTGCGTTCGGTTCAGATTGCAGCTAGGGTAGGGCTGCCGCCGCTCTCTTGAGTCTTTTTTCCGTGTGGGGGTGCAGAGCTGTCGCCTCTTTTCTGTACTTTCTCATTTCTTACTCGGGATTGGTTCATCAACTCTCCAGTTGTGAGAGAGCACTCAGAATAAGCAAGAAACAAAGTAGAACAAAACGGCTAGAGCAAGAAAAAACATTTCACCTGGACTTTAACCTGAAGATGACTGATACTTTTGAGGAAAACGATAGGAAAATTTATATGTAGAACAGTTGCAGAACATTTGCAGAAAGCTGCCTATTAAGGCAAAGCGCTCTATTGCAATGTGAGTATCAGGAATTTTACTTGAGATTTGCACTCAGTCAGGAGTGACCGATTTTCCTAAGTTTTTCTTTCTCATTCTGTTATAGTTAACTTACGTTTCTAGCTAGTTTTTAATTCATAAAGTTTTTGTCTGGTCTTCCTTTTGTTTGTTCAGACGACTTTTTCTTTTTAAAATATTTTTGGACTTTCTGTTTAGTGGTAGTTATTCAGAAAACTATTTTTCATTCAACACGCGATATACTTGAAGTTTTAAATTTAACACACTTATTCCCTTGGCTTTTAACCTAGTTTTTTACCACTTGGTGAGAGCAAGTGAGGTTTTTGTGGATTTGTGCTATTGTACAAAATGTACACTTATATTTAAAAATTTAACCATAATTTAAATTAGTTTTAGATGGATCTACATATTAATAACCTAGATTAATTCCCAAGTTGGTATGGGAATGGCATTATAACTAGATAGCTGTTTACTTGGTTACTAGGGAGGAAAGGATAGATATAAATAGTTTCATCAGCCTTTTCTTTTGATGCTCAGAAATGTCTAGGAAGCATTTTGAAATTTACTATAGTATGGTGAAAGAGCAATATACAGAAAGAATTGCAAAGTAAATTGTAGAATTTATTGCTCCAGTTTGAAGTTAGGTCATTTAGGAGATACATGAAAGAATAAAGGACTAGAACACAAACAGATTTTTGTCACGGGGTCTGTAAGGGCAAACTATTTTCATGTTCATACTAGGACATTATCTTTTCACTCTCAATTCTTTTATGGGTGTTCAGTGAAATTTTCTAGAAACTAATATGACCTTGGTAACACAACAAATTGAAATGTGGAAGCAGATGTGAAAATCCAGCTGTTTTTATTAAGCCAGACATTAAAGATTTGCAAAAAATGTAAAAGAGGGCCACTTTTCTCATTAGTTTTGTTTTGAAAAATATGTATTAGCATATGATGGGTTTTATTGGTACTTTAAAATGAATTAATAAATATTTAAAACATTTCTCAGTTTCAATGTTTAATACTGCAAACATCAATATATATAACCAACCTAACAAAAGCTTTATGAGGTTATAAATAATTTTTAAGAGTGTGAGAGTCCTGAGACCAAAAAGTTTGAGAACTGTTGCTCAAGGCTAAGTGACCAACATCATTATTATTCATAATATTTAGGAACCAGTACAAGTTCAGTGTTGGGTGCTAAAGATTTAAACATATAGGAAGCTAATGCTTAGCCTTAAGAAGTTTGTGAGAGCACGGAATCCCACATTGCTACTGTGTAATATCAGCATGAGACTGAATCACTGTCCCCAAAAGACAACCTTAATTTTAACCAAGTTCTTTTAGAATGATGTGTTTTCTGAAATACCTCTCTGAAGGTTATTGTCTCAGAGATTAAAATTGAGGAGTAACTTCAGGTTAAAACAGGTGAACATGGCCATGTGCAATGGCTCACATTTGTAATCCTAGTACTTTGGGAAGCCAAAGCGGGAGGATCGCTTGAGCCCAGGAATTCAAGACGAGCCTGATCAACATAGTGAGAGTCCCTCTCAACAAAAAATAAAAGAAAAATTAGCTGGTGTGGTGGCACATGCCTGTAGTCACAGCTACTATGGAGGCTGAAGCAGAAGGATCACTTGAGTCCAGGAATTTGACATTGCAGTGAGCTATGACGCCATTGCACGCTAGCCCTGGCAACTGAGCAAGACCTTGTCTCTAAAAAAAAGGCAGACATTAAGTTCACATAAGACTTCAATTGCTGAGTTCTACATTGATGAATGAAAAATGATTATTTTTGGAATTTGAGTGAAATGCTCTTTTATAATTTTAAGAACTCCAGGATTATTTAGTGGATTGTGGACTGTTATTAAATAATTGTCTAAAACAGGTTACTAACCTAAGCTAAGAGCTCAGAATCCACTGAAATTTTTTTGCATGTTTTATATTCATGTGTATATGTGTGTGTGTATATATATATGTGTGTGTGTGTGTGAAATTATTTTTTTTTTTAACAGAGTAAGGACCCATAGCTTTCACTAGGGGTACATGATCCCTCACAAAGGTTAAGGAGCATCCTTTAATCAATAATAGAAAGCTGATTGGGTATTCTGCTTTAGCCTAATCTCACCTTGCAGCAAAACAAAGCACTCATATAGAACCAGAAGCTTAATATCAAAGGGCAAAGGTAATTTGTAGAAATATTTTCCCTTCTTCCTTTCTTAGGTTTGGGTTTATAGTGTTTCTTTTCTATACTTCAAGTTATCAAAGGCAGCTTGGACCTCAGCTCTTCAGTTCAGGTCTGTTAATTGTAACAATTGAATGACTGATTTGCTCTACCATAACTGAATGTGTCATAACAAGATTCACTCTCTCTACCTCCATCAAAAAAGAGAGATTGAATGAGTGATTTCATTTTATCTTTAGTCAAGGATTTGGAAGCATTGTGTAATTCTGATTATCTGTTGCTGCCTAATAAACTCCCTCAAAATTTAGTAGCTTAAAACAACAGCCTTTTATTTGCTCATGAATCTGCAATTTAGGTGGGGCCCTGTGGGTTGGACTCATCTCTGCTGCTTGGTGTGTGGGCCCTCCACTGAGAAGACTCAAATGGCTGGAGTCTGGAACAACTGGAGGTAGGGTGGGATGGGGCTGGGCTCTTCATGTAGTCTCAGTGCCTCTCTTGAGTGGTCTCATCATGTGTTCTCAGCATGGAGACCCCAGGGTATTCAAACTTATGGCTCAAGGCTCGCAGAGAGAAAGTGTTCGATGAGAACCTGGGTGGAAATAGGAAGACTTGTAGGACTTAGCCTTGGAAGTCACTTCTGTATTCTCTTGGTCAACCAAAGCATTAAGGCCAGCCCAGAGTTAAAGGAAAGACATTTATTTAGACTTCATTTCTCAATGGGAGGAGTAACAAAAGAATTTCTAGCTGTCTTTAATCTACATTAATTCTGTTTTTTTCTGCCATAATAGCATTATTCCCTGCAGTGATGTTCTTTATAGCTTCCTGTTGTTGATATTTACTGATTTTAGTAACTGTTAGCTTGAGGTAGCAGGAGAATATGATGAACTGGTTTTGTATTAAAATTTACAATTATGTATACTCCTATTTATATCATAGACTAGGTATATTAAACTATAGCTATTAATTGAGTCTATAGTTATTGATATGTACCTTAAGCATTCCATGCCCTAAGAGAGGATCTGTATTGTCTTCTCTCTGATAGACATGAGGTGCTACTTGTTGCAAATATACAGATTACAATAAAACGCTTCAAAGAAAGTGTTACCTAAACAATATTTAATAATGTTTTGAAAACCAAGTATGAATGTTATGGTTAGAGTACTCATTAAGGTTGAGTAGTTCAGATTTCAGAACTATAAAGCAGTTGTCAAATATATCATGACACACTTTTGCCCCATGGCAGTTAGGTATCTCTGTTATAACCTTTATATGTAGTGTTTCAGTTATTTACATTATGTGTCTTTATCCATTAAACTATTGCTTTTGAGAGTCAAGGGTCAGGCTTTATTGTTCCTTTTTTCCTATAATGCCCAGCACAGTGACTGGATACTTAGTACAAGTTTTTTTGTGAAGGAATGAGTGGTCCCATCCATCCATTCAACAAATATTTATTGAATGTCAGTATGTTCTCAGCACCATTCTAGGCCCTAGAATTGGAAGGTTGCCTCAAAAACTCGAAGCAGCAGGTATCTTCCTCCTCCTCTTAAGGTTTTGTTATGGAGGTTGGGTTTCTCTTACGATGTTTTTGCATAACTTTTCTTGATCGTTACTTTTATTAGCAATAGACCTGGTAATTTTATCTCCAAGATTGAATCATTTACTTCTTTCAGGACATTGGGATTGTTATAGATAATTTTTTATCAGGACATCGTTAGCATTCCATTTTGGAATTTTCTGAAATCATTCTATTTCTTTAAAAAAGTCATGGGGAGAAGTTCACACAGATACTATTATTGAGTACTTTAGTTTTATAGTTTAAAATTTGGATACTTCCTGCAACATAACTATGTTTATTTAAAGATATGTTGTATTTGTTATATTTTTGGCTATTCTTTTTGCATTCATTTGCCTTTTCTGAGCTAAAGAGAATCTGAAGGAAAAGACCTGAAGGAAGGAAGGGTGGAGTTCTGTTTACTGGTCTCACTATTCTCAATGTCTAGGGTCAGTTATTTTTAGAGGTTTTACTGAAGATTAATATACCTACAAAAAAGTGTACATGAGTATAAAGCTTGCTGAATTTTCACAAACACAGCCATGCAACCAGCACCCAGATCAAGAACCACTGTCCACTGACTTTTAACACGTAGATTAGCTTTGTCTGTTTTTATACAAAGTAACATTTTATAAGTGTAATCATACAGTATGTACTTTTCCGACTGGCTTCTTTTGCTCAGCATTATTTAGAGATTTGTCCATTATTGTGTATAGGTATGTTATTAAATCTCATTGCTGTCTGTATTGCGTTCCATTTTGTGACTGTACCATGATTTACTTAACCA
>VBSM01001562.1:42893491-42908581 GCA_008086735.1 Cheirogaleus medius | reverse complement strand
TAAATGGACATTGTCTGTACCAGCTTCATTAAAATAAACAATATTTGTAAAAATCATACTAATGCTCATTTTATTTTAATTGTATAGGAAGTAAAAAGAAAATGCCTAAAATAAGGTTTTCTTGCAGAATACTGGAAATTGTTTACACATGGTACAATTTTTTTCTTCATTACTGTACAGTGATGATGTTAATAATGACTTTGAAGCACTGAAGTTACTGAAGTGCCTTCTGAATCAAGGATTTAAATAAGGCCACAATACCTTTTTAAATACTCAGTTGTGTTTTTTAAAAACTTGATATTCCTGTATGGTGCATATATATGATACAGTTACCCAATCATGTTGAATAAATGGGCATGCAAAAAATTCTTAATTGATTCATTGATAATTTCAGTTCGCCCTTTAACAGTTTACAAAATATTCTCTGCTTAGTTAAATTTTGATATTTTTTTTTATATTTTCATTTTATTTCTTTATGTCTTAAATAGTTAAACTTTTTATAAAGTACCAGATTAATTTGTTCCTATTAGAGGGCTTAAATTTTCCTTTTAACTCTTTAATGAATCACAGAATTCAGAGTATCTGTGCATACACATAATTCAGTTTCATGTTACTCCAAATAGAGTGTCGTCTGACTACTTGAGAAGACCAAATAAAATCTATCTTGAATACATTTTATAAACTATTACAGCTTACATACCCTATTCAAGTCACCTGTTGAGAAATAGATTGGCTTGATCTTACAATTCTTATATTTGATCCTAACTGAAAAATTATTTGTATTGTTTAAGTTAGAGCTTTTAGACTGTCACCTGGCATTTATCATTATATTCATTAAATAGTGACTAGGAATTAGGCTCATTTTTAGAAAATCTTCATGGGTTGCACATTTCTGTCAAGATTGGCTAATTGAGCTATCTAGAATGCATGAATATATAGTTTGGTATCTTGATTTTGTTTGCATCTCTAAATGTCTGAAGGCTCTCAGTATTTAGGTGGTGGAGCTTAGCTACTGGGGAAGTGATTTTCTTGTTTTTAGTTTATTGGATTCTTCTAAATGCATTGCACTCTGCTATGGTTAACTTAAAAATGTGGTTATTTGGTGTAGTAGTACTGATAAAATAGGCATTTCATAGCAAAAATGTAATAGAACATCAGATTTCTGAAGGGACCTTGAATAACATTTAGTGTAGCCACTCTATCTGGTGCTTGACTGCAACATCCTAAATTTGTAAAAGAAGGGCGAAAATAAAGTCAGGAATGGTAATTTCCCCCACCAGGATGTTTTCCTTGAGTGTTCATTCTTCTGTTCTTGGTTGAATTATTTGAGATGCTCTTTTCACATCTGATTAAGTACTATTGAATGAATTGATTGAATGAACAAATGAGCAAGTAGGGTCCAGAAGCTTGAGGAAAAGTTTAAATGACATATTTAAGTTTACTATGACTGATATTATCTAGTATTTTGGCTATTTCTATTTAAATTTTACATAAAACAAAGAGTTAAAATAAGCATTAAGTCTAAGCAAGTCCAATAACACAGCAATACAGAATCCAGATTAGGTTCAATTTCCGGGTTGTAGAGGTACAATTTCTGTAGAAAGCAAGTGCCTTATGACCATTAATAAGAAGTATGAGGGAGTTTCTAAGCTTTTCCATTGTGGACAGTGAAGTATAGAGTAGGGCCAAAGGAAATTTGTGGGAAAATTCAGGTTCAGATGCTGCTTGATTTATTATTAATAATAACATTCTTTGATGTAACTTGTTTGCTAAAGCTCTTTCATCCCCTTTAACAATCATGCTATGATAGATACTTTGTTAAAATGGAAATTTTATTAGATATTTAAAAAGATGTTAAATTTAAAGACCCTTTCTGATAGAGTCAGTGTAATTTTTTTTTAAATTTCAAAATGTTAAGGGGTACAAATGTTTTTGTTACATGGATAGCTTTTGTAATACTTGAGTCAGGGCTATATAATTGTGCCCATCAGCTGAATAGTGTTCATTGTACCTGTTAGATAAGTGTTTACTCCTCCCCACATCCCCCTCCCAGTCTAATTTTTTTAACTGGGGAAATTTTGTGAGTGGTTGTTTCTTCAAGGCACAGTTAAAGGGCAAAAACTTAAGATTTGTTAGTTTTCAGGGTTCAAGGATAATGCTGTCCAACAGGACTTCCTGTCATGATGGAAATGTTCTATATCTGTGCCGTTGAGTACAATAGCCAGTAGCCACCTGTAGCCATTGAGCACTTGAAATGTGGCTGTTGTGACTGAGGAATTTAACTTAAGTTTATTATTATTATGATTATTTTGAGACAGGGTCTTGCTCTGTTGCCAGGGCTGGAGTGCAATGATGTCATCATAGCTCACTGCAACCTCATACTCCTGGGCCTCCATTTTTTGTACAGATGAGGGTCTCCATTTTTTGTATTCTGTCTTGCTATGTTGCTCAGGCTGGTCTCGAACCCCTGGCCTCAAGTGATCCTACCTCAGCTTCCCAAAGTGCTAGGATTACAGGCATGAGCAACAGTCTGGCCTAATTTAAAATAGCTACATGTGGCTGGGCAACGTTATTTGACAGTGCAGTTCTAGAATCTATACTTTCAGGATGTGAGAATAGCCTCAGAAACGGCTCATTTTGCTGAAATGAACATGTATCAAGTGATTACAAATATACCTCGTTCTAAATAGACATTAAATTTTAGATTTTTAGAATGAAATGGTTGTGGTTTTGCTTTATAAAGAGGTTTAAAATAAAATTCTTAATACATGAATAGATAAATTAGCTCCTCTTAGCTAATTCAGAATTGTTTGCATTACAAAATTTCCATTTACCTTCAACTCTTTCAGGCACATTGACCAAAATGAAATACTTTGACTATCCTAAGACCATGTTAGTGTTTCAGACAGAAATTAGGAAATTATAGACAGTTTTACGCACCAAAGCTTCTGGATTTATGTGGTTGTAGAAAACAATGGATATAGGTGAGTGAAAAGTTTAATTGGATTGAACAAAGTGTGTGGTGTGAAGAAGTGGCGGGAATGGATTTCTAGAGTTAAGAATATCTTTGGCATGGATTCAAGAGAAACAGATAACTGGAATTAATTGGGCTTAGGATGGAACTTAATTATAAAAGGAAGTTTCTCTTTTTTTGTTACCACTTCCCAACTTACTTTTTAGTTTTCTTCTAGCCTTAAGGCCTAGGTATTTGTAGGAACTGGAAATAAGAGTAAACCCATGGTCTGGAAATACTCTGTGTCCACTGCAGGCCACTGGCTTCCTTAAGGAGCTCTTGATGGAAGCGAAGATGTTTCTCCAAAGCAGCTTTTTGCCTAAGGAGACAACCCCACCCCCAATTCCAATAATGATTAAGTACCCTAGAAACTGTCTTATAAACCAATAGAACTGAACTTTGTATTTGAATATTACAAATTGATCTTGGATTTTAGTGAAAGATAATACTCTTGTTCATTTAGTAACTTTACATATGAGGTTTAGAATATATGAGCCTCCTATGGAAACGGAAAAGAAAAGGCATAATTCACAGTTCTTAAACTCATGTTGCTGGAAGGGACTCCCTTAAGAGGGGAGGAAACAGGCCAGACAAGTTAAAGTACCTGGACTAATGTCACATAAGTGAAAATGGAACAAAGCCAGTGACATCAAGTTCTAACCCTTGATGGAGTGTGGCTCTACCCCTCTCCTCTTTAATTGGTTTTCTGTTTTCAGCTACTTGGACTAGCCTTACAAAAATTGCCCAGCTTCCCCTCAGATGACTGTCAGTTTTCTTTTCATGGAAAGTTGGAACTCCAATAGCTTGTTTTTGGTCTCAATACTTAGGAACCTAACCCTACTGCTATGATTCATGAAATTTCCTTACCTAACTGCTGAGTGAAGTCCAGGGGAAGAACAAGTGAAGGTTAGTAGAGAACTGTGAAATAGAATTGTTCTGGCTGCCTTCTCTTTGTGGTCCCCTAAAGAGTATTTATCATCTTAGATTTAGCTTAAGTTATGGAAAATACATTTCAAGGTGGGAAAGTGTTTATAGTTAAGGTTGAAATCACATGGTTTTCTGGGTTGTGCCTTTTTTTTTTGAGATAGAGTCTCATTCTTCACCCGGGCTAGAATGCTGTGGTGTCATCATAGTTCACTGCAACCTCAAACTGCTGGGCTCAAGTGATCCTCTCTCCTGAGAGACTGGGTAGCTGGGACTACAGGTGTATACCACCATGCATAGCTAATTTTTAAAACTTTTTGTAGAGATGGGATCTCTATATGTTGCTCAGGCTGATCTTGAATTCCTGGCCTCAAATGATTCTCCTGTGTCAGCCTCCCAAAGTGCTAGGATTACAGGTGTGAGCCACCATGCCTGGCCCTGACTCTTTAATTCTTCCACCTGCCAATTTCATTTCTTTCTTTGGACCTTTGTATTTATAGTTTACTTGCTGGAATATTTTTCTCCCAGATGTTTATGTAGCTAACTCCTTGTCAGTCAAGTCTTTACTGTATATGACACCTCTTCTGAGATGTCTTGCCCTGGCCAACCAATCTAAAACAAGCTCCTGCAATCCTATCACATCTTTAAAATTTTTCTCCATACTAGCTTAAAAAAAATCTTTATTTTTCTTTAGAGTTTCCCTACTCTCACCCCTGGAATGTAAATGCCATGAAAGAAGAGACTTTCTCTGTCTTGCTTACTCCTAAACTCCCAGCGTCTAAACAGTGGTTGGCACATACTAAACCCTTAATAAATATTAAGGCAGGCATTGGGTTTGGAGTCAGTGGGTTTTAGATCTGGTTCTGGCACTGCCCCTAACTCACTGTTTGGCCCTGATCAAGGTCCTTTCCCTCTTTAGGACTTGCTTTTCTCATCTGTAAACCAGAGGACTGAGATAGATGATCTCTAAACTCCTGTCTAGCTCAAATACAAATTCTATAAGCCATGAAGGAATACTGTGACATTTGCAACAAAAGAATCTCTCTTTGCATTTCAGTCTTCCAAACTATGCTTATGAGGGTGGGGAAATCTTTGCTTGTCCAAAGGCAATACAAGGCTAGCATTAGCACCAGGCAGTCAAGCCCTTGAACAATCCCCCTATGGGATTGTTCTGTTACCCAAATGTTCATTACCTGGCTTGTTCCTGGACTTGTTTCATGGTTTCCTCCAGGGCCAGCCTTGCTGCTTCCTCTTCCTTTAGCCTCCTCTCCTCTGCCTCCAGCCAAGCCTTCTCTTCTGCTTCCTGTTTCTGCCGTAGGTACTCCAGTCGTTCCTCTTCAGCCATTTCCATCAGGTGTTTTTGTTCTTCTGCTAACTGTATTTCCAATTCTTTCTGCCTTTGTTTCTCTGCCTCTACAAAATAGAAAGGGGGGCGGGCTCAGCAGGGGTCATTCTTGGGGAGAACAAATTTTTGATCCAGTTCTCAAGCCTGTGATTCCTAGGGACTCTCTGAGAAATTCTACAGTTTATCTGCCAACAGGCTGCCAGATCCTCTGTGGGGATTATCTTGGGGATTTACTAATTTAAGAGTCCTTATGAAGCACCTACTATGTGTGATGCATTATGCAATTAAAGCCTTGGGGAAGAATTTTCCAGAGCCTGGTGTGTTCATGGGGTGGTATGAAGCTTGGTTGGGGAGGGGTGTCAGATCAAGGTATAGAGAAACTTGGTGCTTACTCAGCTGGACTGGCCAGTCCAAAGAGTTAGAGCCAGGAATTGGCCATAGTGTCATCTGCTGAAGTTCCTACCCCTTCCTCAAAACTGAGGCTGAATCCAGCAATCCCCACTACTGGGTAAATATCCAAAGGAAAGGAACTCAGCACGTTGAAGAGATATTTAACATCCAAATTTTTTGTAGCACTATTCACAATAGCCAAGACGTGGAATCAAACCGTGTTGATCAACAGATGAATGGATAATGAAAATGTGATATATATACACAATGGAATACTACTTAGCCAATTTTAATACTATTTTGCCAAGAACGAAATTCTGTCTTTTGTGGCAACATGAATGAGCCTGGAGGACATTATGTTATGTGAAATAAGCCAGGCACAGAAAGCTAAATAACACATGTTCTCATATGTGAAAGCTAAAAAGTTGATCTCGTAGAAGTAGAGAGTAGACTAATGGTTACTGGAAATTGGGAGTAGGAGGGTGGGGGAAATAGGGAAGGGGTGGTTACAAAAGTGCAGCGAGACAGGAAAATAAGTTCTAGTGTTCTATAGTACTATAGAATGACTACAATTAACAATTTACGTTTTTAAATAGCTAGAAGAGTGGATTTTGAATGTTCCCAACACAAAGAAATGATAAATGTTTGAGATGAGGGTTATGCTAATTACCCTGATTTGATCATTACACATTGTATATAGGTGTCAAAATATCACACTGTAAATATTTACAATTATGTGTTAATTAAAAATACTTTTTAAAAAGAGAGGCTGGGCCGGGCATGGTGGCTCACACCTGTAATCCTAGCACTCTGGGAGGCTGAGGTGGGCAGATTGCTTTAGCTCAGGAGTTCAAGACCAGCCTGGGCAGCATAGTGAGACCCTATATCTACAAATAATAGAAAAATTAGCTGGGCGTCATGACACATGCCATGTAGTCCCAGCTATTCAGGAGGCTGAGGCAGGAGGATCGCTTGAGCCCAGGAGTTTGAGGTTGCAGTGAGCTATGATGATGCCACTGCACGTTAGCCTGGACAACAGAGTGAGTGAGACCCTGGCTCAAAAAAAAAAAAGAAAAAAGTGAGGCTGGAGAGATTCTACATATCAACACCTGAACGTTTTCCCTGAAACTATCCAGATGTTTGTAACTGTTTCTATCTGCTAGGGAAGGACACAAGGAGTAGGGCTACATCTCCAGTTGAGATAGGTCCTGAGCAATGCTAAAAGAGCAAAGAAAGGAGCAGGATCCCGGTTTAGGAGATTGTTGAATTGAGAGCAGGGCTGTGGAGTTATCTCCACAAGTAAGTCTTTTATTTTCTTATTCTAACCTATGTCAACTCACTATAGTCACACATAATCACTTTGGAAGAAAAATAGCTTATACATTTAGAGTGCTTTGCAGACTAAGGCCTAGGATAAGAATAAATGAACACTAACAGTAGGAAAAAAATATTCTGCCCCAAATAGATGGGAGGTACAAAAAGCTCAACAATCCCCCTCACCGGCCCTCTCAGCTTCTTCCTGCTGCTTCTTCTTCTGTAGTTCTTGCAGTTTCCTCCGAAACTCCTCTTGCTGCCGCTGGGCTCTCTCCTGGGCTGCTTGCAACTGGAGCTGCTGCTTTCTCTCCTCCTCCTCCTGCCGCTGCCGTTCTTCTTCGAGTCTCTGTTTCCTCAAGCTGAGAAAACACAAGATGGTCAGGGAAAGGGCAGTCAACAGGCAGTGCCCCTGGGGGAGGCTTTGCAGCCCACAGGCCACAGGGAGCACCCCATTGTGAGGAGTCTTGGTTTTCCAAGGGAACCCAGGATTCAAGAGCAGAGGCAAGAGCATAGTGGGCCTGCAACTAGAAGCCTAGAAGTTTCAGGACACAGCTCTGTGCTCTGAGGTAGGGCCCTTAAGTTCTCAAGAGCTTCATTTTCAATTCCTATAAAATGGATTTTGAAACTCCTGCCCCACAGGGTTGTTGTGAAGATTACAGTAGAGTCAAGGCCTGTGGAAAGGCCTACCACAATGCAGACAAGGCAGGGGCTTGACAAATATTTGCTGGACTGAATCTCAAAGCTTTTCCAAGAAGAGCCCATGAACATCACTCCCTATCTTCAGTAACATTTATGGTCCAAGATACTACATCTTATCTCTGGTCCAGGTTGTTCCTAGGATAATTGAGGACAGAGAAAAATGAGACACGCTGTTTTACTTCAGGGCATCAGCCTCAGAACAAACTTTGCCCCTAGAGGAGGTCAACCCCTGCCTTTTTCTTCTGCTTCCTAACACGTCTGGAGTCTTTCTGGCTTGGCCGACCCACCGGATCTCCTCTGCACGTCTCTGCTGCTCCAGCTCCAGCTCCTCTTCCATCTTCTTTGCTCTCTCCAGCTGCTCCCGCTGAAGCCGCTTCTGCTCTTCCTGCTCCCTTCTTTTCCTCTCCACTTCCAACCTCCTCATCTCGGCCCTCTCTGCTCGAAGCCTGTCCCGGAAAGCCTTCTGCTCCCTCTTAGAGAAGAGGGCCTAAGAAATCAGAGTGTTTTAAGCACAAGGAACAAATGGGTCTGTCTGGGCAGTGAGTCCTTCTCTAACCCAGACAATGTCTCTAATCAAAGATGGAATTATAAAGCCAACTCCAGACTCTCACCACAGCTGCATAGATTCTGCCATGTCACCAGCTTGGAGTTTGGGGTCTGATTGACTTGGATTCAACTCTCTTACTTGCTTTGGGGATTTGGGGATCATGACTTAGTTTTCCTGATATTGCCCTACTCATGATGCTGTTACCAGTATTAACTGAAATAATGAAAGTGCCAACATAGTGTCCAGTACATGGAAGGTTCTAGAATTCTCAACGGTAGCTGCATTTTAGACTCACCTGAAGAGCTTTCGAAAACTAGTTGAGGCCAGGACTCCACCCAGACCAATTAAATGAAAATCTCTATGTGGGAGCCCTCAGTGGTTTAAAAAAGTTTCTTGGGTAGTTATAACATGAAGTCAAGGCTGGGAACCACAGGTTCTAGATAAGAGGCTGTTTTATCGGGGGCAGTCTCAGGTATAGATGGGTTAGACTCGCATTTAATCCCGTAGAAACCACCTTTCAAATGGAAGGTTGTTCTTTCAGTTTACATGAAGGCTGTCTTAGCTTTCTTTATCTAATATCTCCTCCTTAGTCAGAAATATGCCCATTAGGGGAACCTTGGGAGACAACTCTTCCAGGGAGCTCTGTGTATCCAACTCTGAGTCAAACCTCCTTGGCTCTTTAGCCTTTGCAGAGGTAACAGTACTATGGATTGGCAATAAATCTCAAGAAATGCTGATGATCTAGCAGGCTTAGGAAAGTTCTTCCTGTAAGTTAAAATTTTCATGTGTTGTACAGAGCAGAATTCCGTAATATAGGCAGTTGAGGGGGACTGAGAACTATAAAAGAAAGATCTTCCTTGAATCCTTTTTGGAAGACTATGGGCTATAAAATAAATAAACACATAATAATTTAAAATAATGATGAGAGTCCTGAATTTGGAGTCAAAGGGCCTGATTTTAAGTCTTGGCTCTACCACTCGATGGTTGTGCAATTTCTAGCAGCTGGCATTTAACTCCTTCTAGCTTCAGTTTCTAGGTCTATAAAATGGGGTTGGCTAATCATAGCTGGCTCACAATTGTGGTGGTAAAGATTAAATGAGATTCAGCAGAGTGTACCATACACATTATTCGGGTTAAACCATAGTGGCTTATCTGTGTGTGCATTTGTAGTGTTTAAAGCTAATTTTTTTTGTGTGTACAAGACCTCTAAATGCAGTTCAGTACTTTCACCTCAGTGGAAGAAATAGTGATCTATTCCAGCAGAGGAAAAACTGGCTGTTTTGGTCTTACTGAGAGATGATGTATCTGTATGGTATTCTTTTTGGTTAATTACAGGGATTTTCAAGGGTTATTTTCTTTATACTCAGTTTTTCTCTTCAGACTTCCACATTAGAATCACAGCCCCTGGAACAAAGTGATTTTAACATGAAAAAGCACCTTGTAAAAGCAGATATGTGTGTACAAACTGCCTCTGTCCCAGCTGTGTGCCACAGAAATGCAGATTAGGAGAAAAAGAATTTTCACAACCTTTGGGAGGCAAGCAATAGATGCTTTCCAGTCTAAGTCAAGAATGTGTGCTTGGCTCTCATGGCCAGTATCCACCTTTCCCTGTAACAAGGAGGCCTGTACCTCTCACAGATGGGTGCTGTGTCCACTTCCTGTTCCCTATGGGGTGGGTACATGCCCTGGCAGAGTGGCTGCCTCACAGAATGCATCACTTCAGAGGGGTTTTGCCACTCTGCATCTTTGGTCAGGTCTATCTGGCTTCTTTCTAGGGTCAGAAGGTTCCAAAGTAGAACGAGAAGACCATTATGTAGTAGAGCTGTTTCAGTAACTGCAACATAATTAGGGCAGTTTTTCCCACCTCTGCATTTGTACCAAGTGAGGACAGAACTTCCTCTGGCCAAGAGAGAACATCAGATCCTACCTTGGAAGGGTCGCCACAGCTTCTCTCTTCTTCAGATTCCATGTTGCCAGTGACAGTTACAGTCTGGGAGGGCGATGATCTTCCATCTATAGCAACTTGGCTCTCCTGAGCATCATATTTGGAAGAAAGCCAAGGGTCCTCTACAATAGAGTCTGAAGGGGAGAAACCTCTATCTGAGGTGTCTAATGTTTCCTTAGAGTTAATGACATCAGGCCCACTCAGCTCTGCTGCAGTCTCCAGATTCCTTTTCCTTTTGTCTCCTGTTTTTTTTCCTAATTTTTTTTTAGTCTTTGAGTCCTTTGACTTTCCTGGGGGAGAACAATTGGGGACAGAGGTATAGCTGAGTTAAGTAAATGTGTTCTCTATACATCCTTTTCAGTAACTTTTACACATTAGCATGCAGTGGAATCACCTGGGGATGTAGATTCCTGAGTCCCACCCCTAAAATCTGGTTCAGCAGGAATCTTTATTTAACAAACACCCCAAGTGTTTTGAGAAGAGTAGTCCACAGACCACCTTTGAGAAGCTGCCTTATCCTGTTTGGATCAACTGACACTCAGCAGTCTTGCTCTTAACCAAGTTCTATTTCACTTTGACCTAGGGCAGGGGCAAGACTCTCCAGAGGGGAGAGTTGCAGACACAGCTAGAAAGTCATGCCCTGAGAGTCTGGCTTAGGGTTGTGGCTTTGTAACCTGGCAAAGTTTAGTCTTTCCATTCTCTAAGGACTCTCTCTCCTTAGTCACCTTTGGGGCCACAAGTATTTCCTTTTCTCAATCCTGCCAATGCTACCCAAGTCATGGCTTACAAAAATGTAAACTCAGCAAGAGTTCAAAAAGCAAACCTTGAAAATAGATCTGGCCCAGGAGTGTGTCAATGTCCTTTCTGACAGCACTTGATTTATTTGGAGGGTCTTCTGAATCATGTGGGCAGTAAAGGATGGCTGAGAGTTTTAGGCTAAAGAAAGTCTTCAGAAGCATAGGAATCTGAGTTCCTTGTAAGGTTCAACATAGGGAACTAAGAAGGGAATTGGTAGCTGGGAGGATCATTCAGAGCTTGTGGCATCCTTCTCCTTCCCAAACACTCTCACTGCCCAATACTATGATCACGATAGAGTTATTAGTTCATAGAGGCAGTGGTAGTAGCATGCACTGGGAGTCAAATAGGTAGGGACAATCCCTGGGTCCACCACTTTACTATCTGATCTATGTGATCTTATGCACTAAGTCTCCCAGACTCTCTCAGCTTCGACTGCTACATGAATATAACTTCATGGCGGTGTTGTGAGGATTTCATGAGATCATGAGATCATGCAGAGCTCCTAATACAGTAGGTATTCAGTAAATAGGTGCTGTTATTATTATTACCATTTCCTCGCTTGGTGATCACAGGTCTCTAGGCTTCCCAGTCCTTTATCCCTGTCTACTAAGAAACTGGCATGAAGTTAGGCTGCAATACCATCTTAGCCATGGTAGTCAAGGAGACTCAAAACAGAGAGTTTGTCTTATAGGATCCATGTTGATTCTCTGTACCCCCTCCCCACCCCCACGAGGAGTCTTCTGGGTTGTTCCTTGCAGGTACACTCTCTTACCGAAAGCAGCCTCTACTTCCCTGAAGACCTGTCTTTCTCGCTCCCTTTTGGGTGCTTTGGTCTTGTCTGTCTTGGTTCTTTTCTTTCCTTTGGCTTTATCAATCAACTCCCTCTCCTACAGGTGAGAAGTAAGGAAAGGGACCAGGATACATACATGTAGGACATGGAAAAAAATCACAGAGGAAGGTTATGTTGAACAAGGTGGCAGACTGGCTTGGAATGGAATTTGTGTGGGTTCCAAATGAAGCAGAAGAGTGCATCTTACAGAATGTGGAGCAGGTGGGAGATTCAAAGGTTCAGCCTTTGATTGAAAACTTCTGGGAATAATTTCACAGGAGAAAAGAGGAAGTAAACACACTTTATGGTCTGCCTCCTTTCTTAGATGCTAAATCATGGTCTGTAGAACTGGATCAAAGCGAAGCAGTTTTCACCTTTGAGAGATTGGTTTTGCCATGATTAATGGTTAATGATTTAAAAATCAAAGCTAGCTTTATTCACTGCTGCATTATTTGCTAACTTTCTGGAAACCTCAGGCAGGTTACCACAGCCATGTCAGTCTTCACGTTTCCCTAGAGGGTGAGACAATGCGGAGATTCCTCCTAAGAGGAGACGGCAGAGTAGGGCCATGGATACCCACTCAGTAGTACCTTTGTAGGAATTAGAAATGGGCAGCCCATCCCTCAGGAAGATGCAGTCCAATGCTGAGGCACAGGGCTTGGGGAGCAGACCATAGGCTAGACTCCAGCCCCCTTACGCCCTTTGTCAGGTGCCCTTGCACAGTGAGCAATCTACACAGCTGTATGTGGTATCCTAGATGAGATCCAAGTAGGGCTGTGGGACCAAGCTCTTAGACGTTTACACTCACATGACTGATGCTGGCTGATGTCTGCTGGCTGAACAGTCTTGGTTCAGCCTTCCCTTCTCTTTCTCTTGGAAGAAGAGATGTATCCACAGCACCTAACCTCTCTGGTGACTCGGGCCCATGTCCTGGAAGTCCTCTGTGCAGGTGATGTACATCATAATCTCTGCCCCTTTGAAAAGAGCAAGCCAAAAGACCAAACTAAAGAAAAAAACTCTGGGGGAAGGGAAGAGGGCAAGGGAACAAACCCTGACTGAGCACCTGCCCTCTGCAGGCAGTGTGCTGGGTATTTGACATACTTAGTCAATTCTCTTTTCCTCAACACATCCCTGGATACGGGAGATTAGAAATATTGTGCTTCACTTTTGGGGTTTCTGCAGGGTAAATCCTAAAACTTAGTGAGAGAAATAGTTTGCCTCGGGGGTTGTGTATTTATGCCTTAAATTGAATGGCACAGAATTATTTCACTGAGATTTCTTCCATCACAGGCTTAGCTGAACAAAGAAAGTGACCCTTAAGAAAGATTGTCTTAGGAATATGCATCTATCCATTCATTCTTTTTATGTCTTCTAAGTTCTACTCTTGATCAAGTCCAGACACTAAAAGGTCATGTACTGTGTTTTATCCACTGTAGAACTGCTGTCACTGACTCTGTGCTCTGCGGATAACTGACTTAGGCCCTCTGGGTAAAAAGGCCACTAAAAATCAGCCACATGGATTTTAGTAACAGCAGCAGCAACTACTGTGTGCCTGCTGTGTACCAGGCCTGGTTCTGGGCATTTAATTTTTTTAGCTAAATGGGTATTCTGTTTATGTGCTGTGTTGGCATAGGGCCTTACTGTAGAAACTTGAGAAATATTTGTTGAATGAGGTAAATGGAATTTCCTGTAAATATATGAGTCTTTAAATTATTCAATGTCACGTTATAAAAACCCACAGGGGAAGTCTCATTTAGAATTTAGTGCTAAGAAAAGCTTTATTTTCCCCCGAGGAACAGGTATGCTGTAAATGTGAACCACAAACCTGATCATTTTGTTCTTTTTGTTTGTTTGTTTGTTTCAGGAATCTCTTTGTCAAGAATCTCTTTGTCAGGTTTGAAATTTAGTCACAGTGACTATAATAATGACTTTTGTAGAGTATATGTGGGTTTTTTGTCCTGCTTAAAAAATTTTTTCTTTTTGATTACTTTATCTTTTTTGGTGGGAGGTGGTGATTGTAAGCAATTTAAATATATTGTGGGAAAAGATTAGGTATAAAAATTTAAAAATAGAAGTCCTCCGATAGCTGCTTCATGCATCCAAGTGCCCTTCTCCCTTTATTCCTGGGGAACACAAAATCTTTTTGACACAGGAGGGAATCCTTACATCACTGGCAGGTGAGGGCAGGTTCTCAAGTCACCAAGGCTCATGGGGGTTCACAATAGACCAGAGAGAGGCAGAGGGTCACACCACCTGCTACTGCCAAAGGGGGCTTAGGTCAAATCACTGGGCCAATCTGCTGGTCAGTGAGCTCAGTACAGAGGAAGCACTCAATACAGGTTAGCAATTGTCATTTGTATTAGTATTAGTATTATTAGTATTATTTATTTTATGCAGAGCTGAGTGAATGCTGAGATGGGAAACCAAGGTTGAAATGATAGACCTCAGCTTTCTAGCCATCTCTGTAGATCTCAGATAATAAGGACAAATGGAAAAAGCTGTTTCCGCATTGTTAAAGTTAACTTCACTCTTTACCTACCCAGCCAAAGAACATGGTTTAAGTAGGAAACACATCACAATATAATCCCTCCCAAGAATCTTTGTTTCTTAGACAACTGTTTAAGTTTGGCTGTCAGAGCATGATGTCAGCTGAGGATGCCTCTCAGAAAAAAACAAAACAAAATACTAGATTAATTAATTAAAAATAAAGGAAAACAAAATAAAAGCAGAGAAGTCCATGTCATTACAACTTTGAAAACTTACACCTTTTGCACGGTATCTGCCTTCGTGGTCTGGATGTGCTCAGCTGGGGAAGCACTGGGGGAGTCAAAACTCGTACTTCTTGGCTCTGGGTCTGTGAAAACAAGGTATCCTCAGTCGGTAAGGACCACAGGTAATTATCCCAGGTAGAGATCAGACATGGAAAAATGTCTACCTAATGAGTAGTCAAAGGCATGCAAATTAGAACAATGGGGTTTGTTATACCTAGAAAATTAGCAAATGCTATAAAAACCAGTGCTGGCACATGGCAAGTAACATTAAAATTATTGTATTATTAAAATATCCTTTGGGAAAATGATATGACAATATGTATCAACAATCAGAAAAATGTTCTAGGCTTTGATCAGGAATCTCATGCCTGGGTATTTATCATAAGGAAAGAATTCAAAAGAAGAAATAAGCTTTTTGTGCCAACTTACTTATTACAACATTATTATTAATAATGAAGAATTAGAGGGCCGGGCGCAGTGGCTCACGCCTGTAATCCTAGCACTCTGGGAGGCCG
>VBSM01001562.1:42876599-42893136 GCA_008086735.1 Cheirogaleus medius | reverse complement strand
AAAAAAAAAAAAAAAAAAAAAAAAAAAAAGGATTAGAAACATCTCAACAAGGGAGACTGGGGAAGTAATTTATGATGCATTCATTTGACATTTAAAATTATAGTTAAAAAGATGAATAAGCAATATGGAAAATATTTATGATATCATGACAAGTACAAGTGTAAACTATAGTATGTCAGAACTGTAAAGTATAATAGATCAGAACTGGAAGAGAAAACAGAAAAAAGAAATATGTTAGATTGGGAAATATATGTGTCTTTACATTTTTTCTTAAAACTCCAGTGTGGTTATAGCATTGAAAAGCAAATTGATTTAAAAACAATCAATTGTTTGCTGACACCTGTAATCCTAGCACTCTAGGAGGCTGAGGTAGGAGGATCTCTTGAGGTCAGGCATTCAAGAGCAGCCTGAGCAAGAGTGAGACCTCATCTCTACTAAAAATTAGCCGGGCATGGTGGCGTGCGCCTGTAGTCCCAGCTATTCGGGAGGCTTAAACCCAGGAGTTTGAGGTTGCTGTGAGCTAGGCTGATGCCACGGCACTCTACCCAGGGTGACAGACTGAGACTCTGTCTCAAAAAAATAAAAAATAAAAAAATAAAATAAAAAACCAAATGTTATCCCATGAAGAAGGCCTACACAGGCCATACAGCTAGCATTCTTTGGTGGGTGCTCTGTAGACCATATTGGGTCACACTTTTAGAATGAGAAGAATCTCTAGACTAAGACTTCATATTGGTCTAGTTTACCTCTTATTTTAGTTACTTTAAACAACTTTTTGATTATGGAAGATATATTTCATTGCAGAAAATTTAGAAAACAAAAAAAGCATAAAGAAGAAAGCTCCCTCACAATTAACACATAACTATTAGAATGACAAAAAAGACTGACTATACTGAGAGTTGACAAGGACATGGAGGCCTAAAACTCTCATCAACTGCTGGTTGGAATGTAAAATGGTACAACTACTGAGAAAAACAGTTTGGCAGTTTCTTAAAAAGCTAAATATATACCTACCATATTATCCGACTATTCTCCTAGCTATTGTACCCAAAAGAAATGAAAGCGTATGTTCATACAAAGACCTGTGCAGAATGTTCATAGCAGCTTTATTTGTAATATTCAAAAATGAAACAGCCCAAATGTCCATAAACAGGTGAATAAACAAACTGTTGTATATATTATATACAGTGGAATATTACTCAGCAATAAAAAGGAATGAACAATTGATATGCTTGACAACATGGATGAATCTAAAAATAATTATGTTGAGTGAAAGAAATCAGACAAAAGAGTACATATGGTGTGATTCCATTTATATAAAATTCTAGAAAATGCAAACTAATTTATAGTGACAGAAAGCAGATCAGTGGTTGTCTGGGGATGAAGGAGACTAGAGTTGGGGAAGAATGAGGAAAATTTTGGGGGTGATGAATGTTTTATGTTGATTGTAGTAATGGTTTCAAGGGTATATATATATCAAAACTTATCTAATCGTACAAATTTAAAAGGTACAACTTATTATATGTCAATTATCCTTTGATAAAGTTGTTTAAAAAAGCTTAGCAAGAAATATGTTAATACAAATAAAGTACATAAAACAGTGCCAGCACATGGCAAAAACAAACAACAAAACCCAAAAAAAACCTCACCACACTACCCTCTGCCCACTCTACCCACATACAACTACTGCAAATATTTTGGTGTATTTACTTTCATACATATATTTTCATGCACTCATATTTTCATAGTGTTAATTAAATAGTATATATTCAATTTTATGTTTGTTTTTTTTTTGAGACAGTCTCACTGTGTTGCCTGGGCTAGAGTGCCGTGGTGTCAGCCTAGCTCACAGCAGCCTCAAACTCCTGGGCTCAATCAATCCTGCCTCAGCCTCCTGAGTAGCTGGGACTACAGGCATGCGCCACCATGCCTGGCTAAGTTTTTCTATGTATTTTTAGTTGGCCAATTAATTTCTTTCTATTTTTAGTAGAGATGGCGTCTTGCTATTGCTCAGGCTGGTTTTGAACTCCTGACCTTGAGCGATCCTCCCGCCTCGGCCTCCCAGAGTGCTAGGATTACAGGCGTGAGCCACTGCACCTGGCCTGTATATTCAGTTTTAATCTGCTTCTATATTAGAATTTTCCCATGTAATTAAATATTCTTAAAAATGATTTTAATAATCACACAGCATTTCATCATATGGATATATCATAATTGACTTAACCATGTAATTTTAAAAATTCATATTGCTTCTAAGTTTTTATAACTATAAAGAACTTTACATAGAATATCCTGGAAAGGAATGTTTTTGATTATTAAAAGATTTATTCTTTGTCCACATCTCTGATTATTAAAGGACATATAATCTTTTCTTTCTTTTTTGAGACAGAGTTTTTGCCCTGTTGCCCAGGCTAGACTGCAGTGGTGTCTTCATAACTCATTGCAACCTCAGACTTCTGGCCTCAAGTGATCCTTCTGCCTCAGCCTCCCAAAGTGTTAGGATGACAGGTGCGAGCCATCACACCTGGCTAGGGTGCAGTCTTGATGGCATAATGCCTACTGTCAAATTGTTACCCTGAAAATTTGTACCAACTTATACTCCAAGAAAATGGTCATTCATTCCTTCATTTATCACATTTATTAAATATTTATGACATGCCGGCATTGTGCTAGGTGCTGTAAATATAATAGTGAGTAGGATGGACACAGATGCTGGTCTTAGGGAGCTTAACTTCTAGTGGGGAAGATGAATATTATAATAAAACCAAAAAAATCTAAAAACAAAAAACTGTTTTTGAAAGCAAGACTCTAACATTCAATCCCTATCTTTCTCTCTCTGTTCGAGCAGTAGATTCTTGCATGAATTAATTTCTCCTCAATTTTGTTTATTTGAAGGTGTTATACATTTAAAGAAAGACTTGAAAGGAAAAGTTCACCTGTCATCCCACCAGCATCGTTCCCTTAATACTACAGTTAATCCCATTTTTCAATGTTCTCGACTGTGGTCCCCCCACCCCACAAGCCTCTTTGCAACTTGGGTTTCCTTCTGACACTCCCAAACATTCAGGGTTGTGTCCACTGTCACACGTCAACCTCCAGACTTTGGAGGCGGGACAAGATTGCTGATGCACAACGTGGTTGAGGAAACTAGAAAGGTTGATTGGGGCTGTACCTCAGAATTTCTTTTGTTTTGGATACTCTATACTATTAACAGAGAGCGGGACCTGATAGAAGTATTTTCCTGACAGAGGGAGTGCTGTGAGGGTTTTTTTTTTATTGACATGGCTGGCTCAGAAAAAATTGCCTCATTGAAGACTTTCACTGCTCTTCACAACTGTTTTTGAGCTTTGGGACAGGGCACGATAGGACCAGCAGAGGGCGCGTTTGTATTGACCAAAAGCTGAGGTTCTACATTGATGTAATTTCACCACTTTGATTAGAATTGAAACCCTTTCAAGTTTTGGGATGTAGACGATAGGTGATTTTTTTTTTTCTCCTAGTAAAATAACCTGGTACTTAGGATGCATTGGAACAAACTAAGTCAGTATTTTGAATAATAACTTATAACTTTTAACTGCTTTAAAAATAATCTATAAAATATCTTAAGGATTTATAGTATAGAAAAAATACTCCATAATCATTACACATAGATTTGCCACTTAGTTTTGTGAAATTTTAATGTTTTGCCATATTGGATTCACATTTTTTATAGAGAAAGAAAACATCTAAGTTGTAGTCCAAGACTTCATTGTATCATATACTGCTTTGGTTTGAGTGTTTTTGTCTCCTTCATAATTCCTGTGTTGGAAACAATATGCAATGTAACAGTGTTGGGAGGTGGGGCCTAATGGAAAGTGTTTAGGTCCTGAGGCTCCACCCTTATGAATGGATTAATGCTGTTTGTGGGCCAGGGCAGTGGCAGGGGTGGCAGGTGCCTGTAGTCTCAGCTACTTGGGAGGCTGAGGTAGGAGGATCACTTGAGCCCAGGAGTTGCTATCTTCTCACCCCTTCTCCCCTCCCACTATTCTCACTCCCCACCCCTGCCAAGAAAAGAAAAGGGCTTGTGGGAATGGTTTCACTCTCTCTGGCCCTTCTGCCTTCTGCCATTAAAGGACACAGTAAGAAAGTGGTAACTTGATCTTGGATTTCCCAGTCTCCAGAGCTGTAAGAATAAATTTCTGTTCTTTAGAAATTAACCAGTCTCAGGTATTCTGTTATAGCAGCACAAAATGGATTAAGACGCACACAACCCCATTTCCCTTACTCTCTTCCCAGAGGTAACCAGTCTCTCAAATTTGGTATTTATCAGTCCTTATACATATTTTTATATCTTCACCACATATAAATGTACCTATAGACAACATATAGTATTATTTGACATATTAAAATTTTATATAAATAGTATCATTTATTTATTTATTTATTTATTTTGAGACAGAGTCTCACTTTGTTGCCCAGGCTAGAGCGAGTGCCGTGGCATCAGCCTAGCTCACAGCAACCTCAAACTCCTGGGCTCAAGGGATCCTACTGCCTCAGCCTCTCGAGTAGCTGGGACTACAGGCATGCGCCACCATGCCCGGCTAATTTTTTTTGTATATATATTTTTAGTTGGTCAATTAATTTCTTTCTATTTATAGTAGAGGCAGAGTCTCGCTCTAGCTCAGGCTGGTTTCGAACTCCTGACCTCAAGCGATCTGCCCACCTTGGCCTCCCAGAGTGCTAGGATTACAGGCGTGAGCCACCACGCCCGGCCAATAGTATCTTTTATATAACTTTTACAACTTGCTATATTTTGCTTAACATTATGTTTTTAAGATTAATCCATGTTGATACATGTAGTTTTCATTTATTTTAAGCTGCTGTACAATATTCCATTGTATAAACATGACAGTTTTTTATCCATTTTACTGTTGATGGCAATTTTGATATTTCCAAGTTTTTTATGATTACATACAATGCTCCAATGAACTTTTTCAGGTGAGTCACTGTTCATACATAAAATGCCTTCTGTAAGGTATATCTGGAGATAAAATTGTTGGGTTGTTGGATTTGCTGTATTCTTGATGTATTCTCACACGGTGGAAGTAGCAAGGCAGCTCTCTAAAGCTTCTGATATAAAGGCACTAATCCCCTTCGTGAGGACTCTGCTCTCATGACCTGATCACCTCCCAAAGTCCCCACCTCCTAATACCATTACATTGGTGATTCAGTTTCAACACATGAATTTTGGGGAGACACAAACATTTAGACCATAGCAGCTAATTTTGGCCCTTCTATATGAATTTTAAGATCAGCTAATCATGTTTCACCAAAAACTCTGTTGAGATTTTAAACATTGGAATTAAATTTATAGATTAATTTAGGAGAATTGTCATCTTTATGATACTGAGTCTTCCTATGTATGAACATCACATACAATATTATATAGAACATTATATTTATTCAGGTTTACTTTAATAAAATTTTATAATTCATGGAACCCTTATACATCCTTTTGTAGACTTATTGATAGGATATATATCTCTCCTATCTAATAATAAATATATAAAAACTATTGTAAATGTTATATTTAAAAATTATATCTTCATACGTTTAAATCTACAAGTTCATAATTGTACTAAAAAAATAACGAGGTCACTGTAGGAGGATGCTGGGAAACCAACTCATTATTATGAAAACTAGTAAATAAAGAAAAAAATTAGGCATTTATCTTGCCTTCTTATATAAACTATACCATTGGATAACTAAATAGTGGATGAAGAAAAGTTTCCCTTTGTAGGAGTTTCCCAACTAATAAGTGCAGAAGGAATGCTAGAAGTTCATTATCACTATTTTGCAACCTCTAATACATTAACAGATCTGTAGCTGCGGGCATCATGAACAGACAAGCAACCATTATGTCTCCTAATAGAAGAACACAATGTCCTCCATGAAGTGTTCTTGCCAAAAGGAAAAACCAAACCAAACCTGAATCTGATCAAGTCTCTGGATCCAAGTACTAACATACAGGAAATATAGAAGACAGAGAAACATGTTACAGTGCACTATGAGGATGCAATCAGCAAAATCTAGATTGTGGGAAACTCAACAGGACAAGTGACCCAATTGCCTAAAACTAAACGAAAAGGTGGGGGGAAGAAAAGAGAGGGAATCTATAAATTAAATGAGACTTAAAGGCTATTGTCAACCAATTGCTAACAAACTCCAAAACAATTATAATAGATTTTTTTTTTTGAGACAGAGTCTCACTCTGTTGCCCGGGCTAGAGTGAGTGCCGTGGCGTCAGCCTCACTCACAGCAACCTCAAACTCCTGGGCTCAAGCGATCCTCCTGCCTCAGCCTCCCGAGTAGCTGGGACTACAGGCATGTGCCACCATGCCTGGCTCATTTTTTCTATATATTTTTAGTTGGCCAATTAATTGCTTTCTATTTATAGTAGAGACGAGGTCTCGCTCTTGCTCAGGCTGGTTTCGAACTCCTGAGCTCGAGCGATCCGCCCGCCTCGGCCTCCCAGAGAGCTAGGATTACAGGTGTGAGCCACCGCGCCAGGCCCAAAACAATTATAATAATTATGAGATAATTAGAACTTTGATAACTGACTGAATATTCAATTATATTAAAGAATTATTTTAATTTTTGGCATAATAATGGTATTATGGTTATGTCAAAAGAGTCCTTATCTTTAAGTGATACATACTCAAGTATATATGGGTACAATGATATGAGTCTGTATTTGTTTCAAAATAATATGGAAGATAGGAAGGAATTGGGAATATAGGTGAATATATAGGGAATATAGGGAATATAGGTATTGGTCAAGAGATGGTTATATGGGGTTCATTGTGCTGTTGTGTCCACTTTTGTGAATGTTTGGGGTTTTCCATAATAGCAGTTATTTTAAAATTCCATTTTAAATTGTGCTTTATTTTTTGAAACACTATTTTTTTCCACAATTGATTTTTGTGTATCAATCTATATTTAGTAATCTTGCTGAATTCTTTTAATCATTGTCTTTTAATGGCTTGCCTGTAGTGTCCCTTTGATTTTCCATATAAGTAATAATATGGTCTGGGAATGACAGTGTCATTTCTTCCTTTCCATCCTTTCACCTTTCCTTTGTTTTCTTTACTGTGCAGGCTAGGACTGCTAGTACAATGTTGACTAGAAACAGTGATAGAGGGCATCCTTGTCCTAGTCCTGTCTCTAAAGACAAATGCTTCTAAAATGCTACCATGAAAGTGTGATGTTTACTGTAGATTTTTCATAGGTACTCTTTATTAAAACCAGGAAGCCCTCTTCTATGATTTTTAGTTTGATAATTTTTAATCATGAATGGGTGAATTTTATAATTTTTTTCCTCTTGCATCTATTGAGATTTTCCCCTTTAATCTCTTGATGTGAATTACATAAACAGATTTTCAAATGTTAGAGCATCTTTGAATTCCTGCAATACTGCAAATTCAGTCATGGTACACTATTTTTTTTTAAATATGAGCTTAAGAATTTGATTGGTTAATATTCCATTTAGGAGTTTTGTACCTTTGATCATAAGAGAGACTGGTCTATAATTTTCCTTTCTTATGTTGTCCTTTTCTCTAGTTTCAACTGCTTTTTGGTTTTGACGAATTTAGGTCCCACGTTAGAAATGAGCTTTCCTGGCCGGGCGTGGTGGCTCACGCCTGTAATCCTAGCACTCTGGGAGGCCGAGGCGGGAGGATTGCTTGAGCTCAGGAGTTCGAGACCAGCCTGAGCAAGAGTGAGACCTCATCTCTACTAAAATTAGAAAGAAATTAGCCAAACAACTAAAAATAGAAAAAATTAGCTGGGCATGGTGGCGCATGCCTCTAGTCCCAGCTACCTGGGAGGCTGAGGCAGGAGGATTGCTTGAGCCTAGGCGTTTGAGGTTGCTGTGAGCTAGGCTGATGCCACAGCACTCTAGCCCAGGCAACAGAGCGAGACTCTGTCTCACAAAAGAAGGAAAAAAGAAATGAGCTTTCCTTCCTGGAAGGTGAAGAGAATTTTCAAAATCAAGGGGCAACAGCTGTGTTCTGGGACTCTGGGGACTTTCTTAGGGTTTTTCTGGGCTGAGTGGGAGTAAACCAGAAACGTTCTAAAGGATGCACCACTTCTCACTTCCTCCTCTTCCCCTCTGAAGAAGAACTTTGAAATACTTTCCAGCAGGAAGAGTTAAGCAGTACCAGAGTGTGTAGGTCATCTAGGTTCTAAGAATTAGCAGAATTTTCTACACCCAGTACTGTTGGCTGCAGCTAGCAGGGCCTAGCAGTGTACGGTGACTGTGCAGGCCTCACAAGTGGGCAGCGTGGGGAGCAAGGAGCCTCTACCCACACCGTGAGGCCAGTCTTTGCATGGCGCTGCCATCCAGGCTGTAGGTTCTGGTGGGTGGCGCTGCCTAGACTCCTGGGCACATGCTTCTGGTCTCCCTATGTTCTCCACAGCTTTAGGAGAAACTTTTCCAACACTGGCTAGTCTTTACTTCTTTGCACAGGTTGGGCAATCATTATATTAATACTTGTTCCTTCTGGAGCTGTTTATTCCTGGAGCTGGGAACTGCCTCTGAGGAAAGGCCTTCAAAACTGAACTGAACTGAACTAGATAAACACAAATACTGGCAGAGCCTCCAGTTACCTTGGTTTTAAAAATTAGCTGTGACTGCATAATTCTCTTGACTTGTAGGCTTCAGGTTCCTTCATCCATAATATAAAAGAACTTCTAGAGATTCTAAATAACCTCCAAGATTCATGCTGGCTTAAAAAAAATGCCACCATAATTTTGTGGTGTTTCCCTGACTTTGTAACTATTTCCTAATCAGAAACACATGGATGCTGTTAAAACTCTTTAAAAATCCAAGGGCCTTGGAGTCACAGAAACCTGGGTTTATCTCTTAGCTCCTCTACTTACTGTCTGTGTGACCTTGGAAAGGTTGCCTAACCTCTCTGAGCCTCTCTGTGAAATAGGGATAATGCATTTTACCTCATAAATTATGGTGTGGATAAAATGAGATATACATACATAAAGCACCTAGCATCATGTCTTGCTTGACAGTAAGTGCCAAAAATGACTTCCCTTTTCTCCATCCCTCAAGTGACTATGTGTGGAAAAACTAGACAAAAGAAAACCGTACAAAGTCCAGATTGTTTGGTTGGCACTCTAGGGGTTTGCCTGCCTCCCACCTTTTCCCCAGGACCTATGCCTGCCTGCTTCTCAGCTTTTTAGACTTTCTATCTCTGCTAGTCTCCACCTAGGGATGGAATCCTCAGGCGGTCCCAACGTGTGGAGACATCACAAGCTACCGCAGAGAGGAAAAGACAGGACTAAAAGATGCAACACACCCACAGAGCCTACCCTTGGGGAGAGACCCGCCTGGGGTCTTGAGCTCACCGGCTGGGAGCTCCTTTTGTAAGGACCGGACGACTTCCCTGAGCAGAGAAGGCGCTAGTCGGGAGCCTCCGTGGCGCCGCGGGGACCCGCAGCGGCGCTATTGAAGTCACAAAAGCTGCCAGAGCTCCGGAGAGGAGCGGTGCTGCCCGCGCGGCCTGCTGCTGGCCCCCTGCCGCTGCCGGGGAGGCAGATGCCGCCACTGCTGGGCCATTTTGTCTTCCCATCCCTTCCCCCAGTGGGCCACATTTTTTTTCTCTTTAAAACACCTGCCTGAAGAATCTCTTCATTCAGATTTCTCCACTTGGGGTGTGTGTGAAGCATTTCTTTAAGTCTCTCTTTCCTCTTGACCTGGCTGTCTTCTCCTGGGCTACCTGAGAGCACTCTGGAATGTCAAACCCTCTTTTTGTAGCTGTTAGCAACCTCTGCAGACAGAGTCTGGGGAGGTCAGTCAGACCTGGAGCCTCAGCATCCCCGGCTTTGTGACCAAGCACATGGTACTTAACTTCTATGTGCCTCAATTGTCTCATCTGACAAATAGGAATAACAAGGGTTTCTTCTTTACAGGATTGTTATAAAAGTTAAATGAGACACTTTATAGTCATCACCTCTAGAAAGCTCTCTTTGACCCCTCCCTATTGCTCCTGCCGCAGCCAAGATCAGTGGATAGGTGGAAAGGAAAGTTTTGTAACTAAAACAAGAACAATTTCCCAAACCCCCTTGGATTTGGAGGTTGCTCATTTGGCCTATCTGGTGAAAACTTGTATGCAGTATTCTCGCCAAGTCCAAGACTCATGGTATTCTCACTGAAGGTGGCACTGGCTTACTGCTTATAATTAACCATGAAGATCATCACTTCATTTAGAGTAGGGCAAAAATCCTGACAATTAGCCTGAACACCTATGGGAGGGGGTGGTGGGGAAATTGATCCTTAAATAGTTAAAAAATATTCCTTGGCACTTCTTCCTTTTTTTTTTCCTTCAAAGACCTGAAGTCCTTTTTTAAACATTAGCATTTATCATTCAGGACAGGCAAATACCTTCTTTAATTTTCTGCAGTGATATTTCATTGCATTAAAGACGATCTGAATAACCTTTATGGAACTCAGCTGGAGCTTGCCTTTCTGTCATGAGACAGAAAATCTGTTTTGACTGACTTGGTTATTGCTTAGATTTGGCCACGTTCTGTATTGCCTAAAACCTCCATTGCACTTGGCCAAGACATTGGAACCCTGTCAGTGTTCACATTCTGCATATGTGATTTATGATACGGAAGATCTGAAGGTTGGAGCATGTTTCTTTGGCTAGTGTCACTCAGCTTTGAAAACAGAGGTGGCAAGAGCCTCATGTTAGCAGAAATCCTGCTTAAAAACTTGACCAAACCCAGGGATCAGGCTACCATAATACAGTACTGTCTGATATCCAAAAACAGTGAGGTCTCTTAAAATTGGTATGAAAATTATTTTTGACTAGGATGTCAACTGAAAGAAATGATAAAAGATGTAAACAGAAAAATATGAGGGTGATATCCAAAATCTGTGACTTTGCACATTTATCTTGTGTTCACCCCAAGGGGTCCAGTGGAGATAGGAGGAGTCTTAGTGTCATTTCCCAGATTGCTAAACAGTGACCACAAGAAGGTAGATATTTATTTGCTGTGATATCCAAGTCAAGATTTATATTCACTAAAAGGCTACTTTACATGAATTACTTCATCTGTTCCTCATGCAACCTTATGAGAGGTTGCTGTTTTCAGATGAGGACACTGAGGCACAGAGGGTAGGCAGAGGTAGTCCAACGCCAGAACCCATGCTCTCAACTCAGCAGCTCAGCCCTGCAGCTGCTAGCCTGCATGGAGCACCGTTATGTGAATTAGAAAAAGGTGCCCCAGTAGAAGGGCCAAGTAGGAAAAGGAGCCCCCTCTGGGTGGCTGCAGCCCAGTGCAGGGGTACATGGCTTAGGCAGCAGAGCACAGGTTGGATTTCAGCTCCCTCATTCTCCCTCTGCCAGATACCTTTGTACAGCAAACAATAAGCACAATCCTCCTATCTGGCCCTGCATCCACTCCTTGACTATGCAAGAGTCTCTCACACATCTGTTTCCACTCATGCAAGAAGCAATGAGGAAGCTGCTACCGACACTGGGCCTCGCCCAGCTGCAGCATCACGTAGCATACCCAGGTGCCCCAGGAAAGAGCTTAGAGTCTAGTTCAGGGCCTGGAGCTATGAACAATTCCAAGAAGCTCAGTGGTTCTGGGCTCTGTATTTCCTAGAAGCACTACCACCACCACCATGGCCATCATGAAATGCAGCATCATTTTTGGAGGAAGCCACAATCAAGTAGCTCTGGCCACACAGAGCTATAGGTGACAGGGGCTGGGGTTTTAAAGATAGTAAGTCTCCTCTCTGTTGGAATGTTATCTCTGTAGGCAGGGGACCTCAGCCCGCACACCGGTATATCCAAGCCCCCCCATGAAAGTGGGAGAAACAAAGAAGGAGGTGCCTGTGGGGCCTTTTTGTAATGTCCCCAAAGTCTCCACTCTTTTACATCAATCTGCAGCCTCTGGCAGGAGAGAAATCTTTCAATAAGTCCAAGGACATAAAGCATTTTTATTATCGTTTGGCTGGTGATGCAGCAAGCTGCTGCATTAATACATCGGAGTTTGAACTCAGCACTTTCGTCTGTGTTTTGACTTTCAACCCATGGCCCGAAGGAAATGGAAGGGTCATTCCCCATTGACAGCTTTTAACAGTGCAAAGTTTTTCCAACAAGTGTAAGAGTATGAAACCCAACCCAGCTGTCTCTCTACCTTGGCTGTCTTGATGACTTTCTCTGGGGGCTTCGCCTGGTTCTTCATGATAGTCCAGTGCATCTTCACTGTCCTATTGGGTTAACACACAACAAAGAATACATAAGACAAAACAAATGCAAACACTCCTGTGGCCCATGCCCTTCAGTAAAAGAGAATCCAGTTTTCTTACTGGTTTCTTTTCCTTCTTTGTCACCTTGTTTCAACTTAAGTGTCCAAGAAGGCTACTATTGTTGTGAACAGGCCTAAAAAGCAAGGAAGGCTTGGCAGCAGCCTTAAACGTTGTTAGGTTCTTAGTTGTACTTATTTTGATGGGTCTTGTCCCATTCATTTGGGAAGTGCTTGATGCCTGGCATATGTAGGAGTTTACTGGGGAGAAATGTCAGAGACAAAGGGCAACTGGCAGAGGGAGCAGAGCACCTCCAGGGATTGAGGGAGGACTGGCACGACTAGAGCAGAGACTGAGGGAAGTGGGCAGGGTGTGGAGGAGTCAGATCTCAACGGCCTTAAAGGCAGGTTAAAGATTTTGGTCTTTATCTTGAGGACAAATGCAAGGCATTGGTGATTTAAAGCAGGGAAGCCGAAGGGTCAGCCTGGCCTTTTGTGGAGTTCCCAGGATTACCACGGATTGGGTTTTCATCATTTTTGATCCCCTCTTCCTTCTTTCCCTGAGTCATACAAGCTGTTTGCAGTCCCACCACCCAGAAGTCTCCGTAACAGTGGTTCTCAGCTCTGGCTACACATTAGAATTATTTGAGAAGTTTTTAAAAATATGATTCCCAGGACCTAAGCCCAAACAATAAAATCAGACACTTGGGAGCTAGGACATTTTTAAGGCCTCTAGGGTGCTTCCAATATGCAGCCAGGACTGAGAATCGCTGGAAAAGCAGCTCTTTAGTACCAAAGTAACATGGCAGATAGAGTCGGTGGCCCAGGTAAGCCCCGTGTGTCCGATGAGGCCAGCTCTGGGCCTTTGTCACCCAGATCCCTGCTCAATCTGCAGCTTCATTTCAGCGATAGAGCTGGAATCTGGGAGTCTCTCTCGGTTTACCCTCACCCTTTAGTGACAATCAACTTTCCACTTTACTTTCAAAGATGGTACCTGCTTTGGGAAGAGAAAATTAATTATCTGTTAATTTGGCACTCTCTTTAATTCCCCTCTGAATTTCCTCACTTAGTGGCTTTTTACCCTGTGGGTTTCTCACTTGTTAGCTTAGTGTTTATAGCTAATGAGATAAGCTGACATAAAAAAGCTAAAGCAGGTAAATAATTTTCCTTCTTTTGGGTTTCTCATTTTGGAGACGAAGCTGATTCGGCCTGGTACAGTAAAAAAATTCCTCCCTGAATAAATGGAAAGGTTTAAAGAAATATTGCAGGAAAAAAATCTGCTTCAGTGATAGCAAACTGCTAAGTTAGAAGACTGGAAAGAGAGAAATTTTTTAAAAAAAAATCCCTGTTTATAAAGCCTTTTAATCAAACAAGAAATTGGATTGAAAGGGAGAAACAAGCTTCCTCCTTTGGAAGAATTTCAAAGCCAAGAGGAGTAAACCTTCAGCCTCAACAACATACATCTATGAGTCTTCAGGGGCAAGGAATATTCTTCTCATTTCACAGATGGGGAGATGGGAGCAGAGAGAATCAGAGAATCAAAAATCTTTGGGTGAATACTTGTCAGAAAATGAAATTAGGATTATTTGAAACTCTGTCCATTCAATTGTATATTGCTTAGAAAAGTCTCAGAAAAGCTATCATTTTCAGATATATGAACACACATGTGAAATAATTTATACCTAAGGTCATTCATTCATTGAACAGATTGGAAAAAACCTAAATATCCCATCAATTGGGGACCAGTCAAATATATTATGGTTAGTTTATACAATGGAATACCATGCAACCATTAAAAGGAGCGTCTGTATGAATTAACAGAAAGAACTCCAAGATATATTAAGTAAAAAAATAATAAGACTCTGGACAATGTGCATAATATGCTAAATTTGTATAAAAATATCTATCTATCTGTGTATTTATCTAACTATGCTTGTTTATATATGCATTCTATATCTCAGGAAGAGCACACAGGAAACTAGCAACAGAGGTTGTTCCAGGGAAGGAAACTGAACAGCTCAAAGACACACTGTTTTATACTTAAAAATTTTAAAACTTTCTGTGTATATTTCAGATTCAAAATTTGATTAAAAAGACTAAAACTAAATAAAATGCTCTGTCACTTTTAATATGAGTTACAAATGCAATGACTAAATCGAGTGATGGAAACACAGGTGATAATACTTGGTGAGTGAGCAAAACCAACCGAGGGACTGCAAATTCCAGTCCCAGCTCCGGTATGCCAACCAAGTCATCTGCTCTTCCTCTGCTCATTCAGCTAATGAACATTTATTGAGTGTCTGCTGTGTGCCAGATGCTGTGCTAGGCATTGAGCGCACAAAGATGAAAGATCTATTCGTGGGATGCTCACTGACTTGTGGAGGAACGACAAGTCAGTTTGCAATGCAGTGTGATAAATGTTGTGGCAGATTATGACAGGTTTCTGCCGGGCCTCATGGGAAGTGAAGCTAAATTAGGCTGGGAAGTTTTGTTTACCAGCAGACATAGTGCTAAATCTTGCAGTGAGGGAAGGTAGGACAATTCCGGGCAGAGGAAGAAGCACGTGCTGGTTGCGGGCAGTTTGGTGCAGGGTGCAGTGTGTGGATGATTTAAATTAGACACAGGCCAGTTCTTGCGTGTTGCAGTTTGGAGTTTTAAAAATATTGCATTTGTTATATTTTTCTATTTGTAAAAGAAATACATATCTGATGCAGGGAATTCAACCAGAAGGCCAATGGGGACATAGTAAATAATTTCAAGCAAACCAGTGATAGGACTGAGCTATATTTCGAAAGAGCACTGGCAGCAGTGTGGTATTATAGGACTGGCGGGGTTGAGAGGGAGTCACACTTTGTAAATACAAACTGCAGCATTGAAACCAACGTGTGACAGACAGTTTCCCAAGTGGCTGGGTGCAGGTCCTGGAGTCAGACTGCTTACACCGAAGTCCTAACTCCTACACTTCAGGTTGTGCAGACCATGGGTGTTTCTTAACCCCTGAGCTTCAGTTTCTTCAACTGTACACCCACAGGCACTGGACAAATGATCTTAGGTTCTCCTCTGTTGTTTAAAAACCTGTCAGTCCTGCCCTCTGTCCTCATGCGCAGTACCCCAAGTGAGCATGGTATTTCCAGGCCCATGCAGGCCTTCTTAGGGAAGTGCAGGGAGGATGGAGGAGCATGGATGCAGGAGTCAGAAGAGGGGTTACAGCCTGCCTTGAGCTGGCTGCATGACTTATCGCTGAACCTCAGCTTCTCCATCTGTGAAATGGGAGCAATGACAAATATTGTACAGAGTTCCTGAAAGGCTTAACCAGGAACTGGGAAAATACATTTGGAAATTCTGTGTGACATACCATGTAATACACAAATATAAATGACTAATTTGAATACTTTCTCAAGAATGGGAAAACATCAGTGTCTCATTTGAAGATTTTAACTACAAGGTAGTACAACTTTTCTAGTATATTAAAAAAGATCCCACTTTTTTTTAAAAAAAGAAAACTGACTTATGAAAATCATAAGATATGTTGTGTTATTAACATTAAAATATATTATCAAATCTCTGCCCCCCCTCAGGTTCTGAAGCCAGAACAAAGAGGTACAATTAATTCTTCACAGGAACAGAACAGATAGACCTCATCAATATCCAGTATTGTGGGTTTTGCACTTTGAATCCTAGCTCCCTTTGCTGCCAGCCATGTGACTGATCATGTCCAAGCCTCAGTTTCCTCATCTGCACAGTGGAGATCTGCACGCTTACCAGGAAGGGTGATAAGAAGTTTAAATAAGGTTCAATATGGGAGGCACCAGGCCCTTAGCAGGGATAAATGATGTGTGTTCCTTTCTACCTTACAAATTGAGTCCTTAATAGATGTGAACATTCTTTGAAAATTATTTCATGTAATTCTCACCTCATTATTGAGAGGCAGGTATGGAAGTCCCAGTATTATTATCTGTTTTGTTAAAGAGGAAATAAAGTCCCAAAAGCATTACAAGGTCACTCAGAGAAGCCCTGCAAGGCTTCCCAACTACTCATCTGACACTTTAATATAGATAATATTCCATTTAATCCTGAGCTTCATACTTTTGGAAATAGACTCAATGTTCTGAATATTTTCCTGGCAATATTATTCAAGTGTCCTGGAATCATTAAATCTTGAAATCAGGCCAGGTGTGGTGGCTCATGCCTATAATCCTAGCACTTTTTTTTTTTTTTTTTTTTT
>VBSM01001562.1:42852372-42876499 GCA_008086735.1 Cheirogaleus medius | reverse complement strand
TATATATATATATATATATCTCCAGGCATAGTTGTGCATGCCTGTAGTTCCAGCTACTCAGGAGGCTAATGCAGGAGGATCACCTGAGCCCAGGAGTTGGAGGCTGCAGTGGGCTAGGATGATGTCACTGCACTCTAGCCCAGGCAACAGAGCAAGAGAGACCCTGTCTCAAGAAATAAAAAAATAAAAGTCTTGAAACCAGCTTGTGATCCCTCCACAACTTTCCTGCCAAGTGGTCAACAAAGCACATTTAAATGATCCTAGGGACCAGAACTTATCTCCTAAGGCAACCTACTAAATCTTGGGGCAATGTCTTAAGGCAAGTATTATTTCTCTGTTGCTTCCATTCATGGAAATCCAGGCCATTTCTCCCCAATGTGACTACAAGATTCAGCAGCACTGGTAGCCACCCTCCACTTGGTGGGATGCATCCACACCAGTCCACATGAGTGAAGCCCAGGACCGGCCTCAAAACAGGTGGGGGCTGCTCTAACTACAGGCACATCTGGCTCTGTGCCCACATTCAGGCTGGTTCTTCTACCTTGCATTTGAGGGCACTGTGTACTGTCTGTGTGATGGCTGTGAGGTGGAAGCTTATTTCTCATTCTTCAGATCTTCTAGGCATAACACACATACCCTTTGATGTCAATGTGGAGTCTAAGTATATTCAATTCTGTATCTGGCATTAATAGGCATTATTGCTATTTTCTCCCCCGCTACCATGAACTAACTCTGATAATTTAAAAAGTTCCTGAAAAAAAAATGCTATTCTAATTCATTCATCAATTACCATTTCTTTTTGAAAAACAGATTTTTTTACAAACATGGTTCAATTTTTAAATGAACCCAGATGTACTCTGGATCAATCATGTTTCCCCAAATCTATGCCTGATATAAACAGATCATCCTATAAAATGGGCTAATAGTGTTGCCTTCTGTGTTGTAAAGAGGTCCTTAAATCTGAGGAGGATTCCACATACAAGAAATGGGAAATGAATGAGTCTCTCCCACAGCACCCTGAGCCTGCCTCTGCCATGACATTGTTTTGATACTATTTCATTGTTGTTCTTCATCTTAAATTCTAGGCTCCTTGGAGGGCCAAGGATGGAGATGATTCATCTCCGTGTCCTCAGTGCCTAGCACAGTGTCTGATACACAGTGATGCACAGTCTGATGCACAGTGTCTGATACACAGAGAATGCTCAATGTATGTTGGTTGAAGGAAACTGAATGATCATTGAGAGAGAAAACTTTACACTGGTGCCACAGAACTCGTGTGGGAGTGGAGGGAAGGGCAAAGTCCTGTGGGATCAGAAAATCTTCCTGCAGTGGACTAAATGTGTCCACAGGGATGGAATTTTCTAGAGGGAGGAGAGCAGGCTGCTTAGCTAACATGATAGGCAGTGTTTTGATTGGATAGGGCTCAGCTGGGGTCTGCCGTGAAGCTTTACAGAAGACTGTTGAGAGCCTAAGCCTTGGAGCTGGGCTGCCTAACTCTGAATCGTGTTTCTGCCATTTACCAACTGTATGACATTCAGGAAGTTACTTAACCTCTCAATGCCTTAGTTTTCTCATCTCTAAAATGAGATAATTCTACCTGCTTAGATTCATTTTGTGAATTAGATAAGTGCATGTGTATAAAACTTAGAACACAGTCAGGTGCAGAATAAGTGCCCAGTAATGTTAAGAATCGTGATCATTTGCATCTATCTCCATTCTCTTTTTCTGCCTTGATCTTTCTTATCTCCTATCCTCATCCCATGTAATGTGCAATGCTTCCCACATGCACCAGGAAAAAAATGCATGAAATGCCCTGTGGACAGGCAAGAAATACACGAATGAATGTATAGAAGGAGTTGGTTTCTGCACAGCTCCAGATGTGGAGGACAGCCTGTGTGCTTTTCTCTGTTTGAACTCACCACCTTTGTCTGTACTACCCTGGTACCGTGTCTCACTACAGGGCAGTCCCTAAGAATCTGGGAGCTACCATGTCAATAAGGAGAAGGTCTATCTAGGGAGAGCTGTTAACATTGAACATTCCCAAGAGATGGTATAGTCTTATGGGCAAAGACTGGTCTAGGCGTCAGAAAGCCAAGTGTGAGTCCTGTGGAAGCAGGCTGAGCTACTATTTCTGTGAGTCTCCAGAAGGGTGGACTGGAACGTGGCCCTTAGGGATGACAATACTTTTCCTTCCACAGTGCTGTGCCCGAACTGCTGAACAAAAAAGTATAACACAAAAGCATCTTGGGCACTAAATATACAAACAATTATTGTAAAATTCCTCTCTCCGAATTCTGCAGTTCTTAGATATTCCATAAATATATTCTTATCTCATTTCCTTAGCAATTATCACCTTTGAACATATTGGATACTTTGCTTGTTTATTACATCTATTTTCTGTTGTGGGCCCTGTCCTGGAGCAGGGAAGGGATCTTGATCTGTTTTGTTCATTGATAAATCCCAAATGCCCAGAAAGTACCAAACACATGGTAGGTTGCAGGTGCTCAAGTATTGAATGAATTGTGATTATGATAATGATATCTCTTCCCAGAAAGTACCAACCATAATTCTTCAAGTCCTAAGGGAAAAACTAGACTATTGCTAAGAATAAAAGAGATAGTTTCACTATCAATAATGGAGCATGGCAATATTTTTTTTAATACCTGTAGCAAACATCTTTCATGTTGCTGCCCAGAATCTTTTTTTTTGCTGTAGAGAAGGGGTCTTGCTCTCTTGCCCAGCCTGCAGTGCAGGGACTATTCACAGGCAGGAATATAGCACAGGGCAGCCTCAAATTCCTGGCCTCAAGTGATCCTCCTGCTTTAGCCTCCCAATTAGCTGGGACTACAGGCACCTGCCACCATGACTGGCTCTTCTTGTCGTTTAAATGCCCCCTTTTCCTTTGTCAGACACATTTCCTCTCTCCATTCTCAGTCACTGTGGCTCTAGGGTGGGCCAATGACATTTCATTTGGGTATGGACAAGAGACTCAAGTTGGTTCATATTCGGTTCTGTAATGACCAGGTAAAGAGAAGCTAGTGGCCAGCTTGCCACTGCTGGGGAAGAACCTATTTAAGAGGAAGTCCTGGAAAGCAGAGCCCAATCATGGAGAGAGACAGATTTTGGGCAAATGTATGACTCTTAAAGCCCTACCTTGCAGAATTGGTATTGGGGCAGCCAAGAGAAGGTATAACCTGAGAACTCTGGATTAGCTAGTTAGGAGGGTGAACCTTGTGACCCCCAAAGACCCTGCCAGTCTACAGCACTGGATAGCACCACCATCATGACCTCTGCAAGTATTTGGTCTCTTCTCCCCTTTTCTGTCTTTCTGAGTCACCTCTTATCAAGGGCCTGGGATATTGTCCTCTAAGGTAGTATGAAAGGATTGATTTCATGGCCATTTATTTTTAGTTCAGTAAGTTCTGAGGAGGCCAGAGAATGGGTGGAAAAAGGACCTTAAACCAGGTGGCTGTGGGATGAAAAGGACAGGTCAATTCACGGAGCATTTAATGAGCATCTCCCATGTGCCAGGTGCTGTGTTAGATGCTGGGGTGGGAAGGTGTATTGCAAGGATGGACAAATGTCATCCTCACTACAGGAACTCTCAATACCTTTCACTAGAAATGCAGCTGAGCTTGGGAGATCAATAAACTCTTAGAGAACAGAAAACAAGATCAGATATCCAGAAGAGAATCTGCAGTTGACTTCTAAATAGTTAACGCAAGAATTAATCTTCTCTACAGCAGGAATGTTGACTCTACCAAGTCATAGTGGTAAAACAGTAACAAGTATTTTAGCTGCTGTCAAGATAAAAATGAATTATATTTGCCTGTTTTATGAGGTAGTTTAAAGTTATTCTTTCTTCTCTCTGTTTCCTCTCCCCCACCACCCAAACCAGACACCCAGCTGGTTTGTCCCCGATGGCTGGCTGTGATTACTGTCCTAATTTGTTCTTTCTTCATCTGCTACAAACTGCCTATTTTCTGTCCCTTCTGATAATGCAGGAGCTCTGAGGGACTTCTGAGGCTGTTTTTGTACCATGCAGAAGTATATTAACTGGAATTCCTGTGTATGTGTCTATAAAACCCCTCGTCTTCTCAGTGTGATATCACCTTCAGGAACGGCGTCATGTCGATGTGCAGCTTGCGCGTGTAAAATTCTTTTCCGTTTGAACGTATCAGCCCTTTATTTATACAACTTTGAGGCTCTCCTGTCTTCTGAGCTGCTGCCTCCAAGGACTGCTGGGCTCCCTGTGAAGAGAAGCAGAAAGCCCAAACTTTCATAGGAATGACATACAGTGCAACCAACACTAGTCCAAATCCCCAAATATTTATAGAAAGCAAGTTTTAATCATTGGAACAATAATAGTATGAACAATTTTTACCACTGAAGAAACATGGGACCTATATATAGAGAGAATAACCCGAGACCGGTTATTAATTAACACCTGGGGAAGTGGGAAAAGGGACCCTCCTAGGTCTCAGGGCTGTAAGTATTTCATTTAACCCTCACAATAACCCTGTGAGGCAGGCACTATGACTCCCATTTCACAGATGAGCAAACTGGGAGTCTCTGGCAGGTTAAGCAACTTGCCCAAAGCCATTCAGCTGGCATATGGCAGAGCTAAAATCACCATCTGCCCATCTTTTTTAATGAGATATTTATTTTTGATACTTCTATAACTTCCATGGATGGTTATCAAATCTGCCTTGCAACAAATGTGGTTATAGCAAGATACCAGTTGATTGCCAAGCTGAAAGTGTATTTGATGTGTTAGGGAGAGTGATTTGAAGAAATGTAGCGGAGAAGGAAGGAAAAATGGGCTAACAGAGGAGTCTGGGAGGCCCTGGGGGCTCTCTGAGCCTTTGGGCCACCTCAACATGCAAAGGCATCATGTTTCAGAGCACTACAAAGTTGGAGCTGACGTTGCCCTCCAGCCTGGGCCCCACCGCAAACTGGCAGAGCTCTGCAAGAGGCACGCTGGACCACGTCACTCCTTTGCCTAAAACCTTCGAAGGCCATTGCTTCAGGATGAAGGACAACTGGTTTAAAAGGTTAACAAGGCCCTTCCTGTCTGGTGCTGGACTATCTCTCCTGCCTCATTCTGTTGCTTAACAAAGATTTATTAGGTGCCTTTTCTAGGCCAGGCAGAGTGGACACAGCAGTGCCTTCATGGAGCGTGGCACATCCATCCCATTCTGCTGAGAGGGAGGAGAGTACGAGCAAGGAAGTGGAGCCTAAGTTATGTCTGAAGGTGATGTGTGATATGGAGAAAACAAAACAGAAACATGGTTGAGGGAGTAGCTGGGGATGGAAGTGGAGGCTGCATTTTTAAGCAGGGGAGTCCAGGAAGGCCCCACGAGAAGGTGATGTTTGAGCAAAGCTCTGAAGAGGGCGAGGGAAGGTTCCAGGGGTCTATCTGCAGGAAGTGTTTCCCCCACCGTGGGAAGAGCAAGTGCAAAGGGACGCCCTCAATACTGGCGCTTCAGTTCCTGGAGCAAGGCCTGCACACGGGCCCTTCCCTCTCCTGGGAGCTCTCTCCCCTCTTCTGGCTTCTCATCTGTCAGGGGTGGCTCCTCTGTGCCCTGTGACCTCCCAGAGCACTGAGCACTTCCCACCATGGCCCACAGTGACTACTCAGGCCTGTGCAGCCATCTCTTCTTCCTCTAGATTGGACACTCCTGGCAGGCAGGAACCACAGCTGCCCTGTTCCCATTGTCACAGCCCGTCTGGCTCAGGGTCTGGAAACCAACACATACTTGATACATATTTGCTGAACAAAAGAGTAATGAACACACAAGTGAATGACATGGGGCGGGGGCGGGACGAGCTACGTGTTATAGGCCCACTGTGGTTTAAATGAGGAGTGACGATGAAGACACCTTTACCAGAAGTATGTGTTGACCTCCAGAAGCCTGTCCTCTGTGTAGCACTGGCTCTTCATTCCCAAAGAGAAAAGTTATTTATTATTTTTGGGGCCAATTTGCTGGGGTCACATACATTAATGTGCCATGAGATCACCCTGGGTGTGGATTTGATCATTTCCATATTTTCTAGGAGACTAACTCTCAGAAGTCCGTCTCCCTGGGCAGGCATAAACTCTCCCTCCCGTAAGATTTATATTTCTTTTAAGCACTAATGATGAATTAACAGTTGGTGGGTCCCCATAAGCAGCTATCATTCCAAGGAACACCCACGCCCTTTTCCTTTGTTTTGAAATGTGGCTAAAGATGAAGATTTTTCTGGACAAATATGTATCCAATATTTTGTCATCAGCCATATATCTGATTAGCTTTTCAGGGTGAGACGGTCCTTCCTCATTGCTAGATCAAATGAAAACATTAGGTCCAAGCTAGAATCAGACAAAGCATTTCACACTTTCTAGCCTCCACAATCATGCATGAATCACTGGATGGAATAATAGAAATCAGACAATACTGATTTGAGGGAAATTTCTCCATTATCCCCAGGAGAAGGTTTCATGTTAGGCTGGAGGACAAAAGGTATAGCTGAGACCAGTTCCAACGGCTGGAATTACTTTAACTGCTTATGTGGGGCTCAGATTGAAGAGTGGGGAGTTGAGAAGCTTTGAGAAAAGTCCCTCCAAGCCACTTGATCTATAAATCTTTTGATGAAACAATTCTCTTGACTGTATGGCTCATCTCCCTAATGTTCAGGGGCCATCAATTCTAGCTTGATGGAATGTTTTCAGTGAAGGCTCTATAGCCACTGGAATGTGAAGTACAGTTTTTGCTTATTATGTTCCAGTGTTCTGACAAATAAATGATGGTGAAAGTGGGCTCGGGAGATGGGAGGAAAGAAAAGATTAAACAGATAGAGAGGATTCTGGGAGGCAGTGATAAGAGGAGGAAGAGTCAGGAATTTGAAACCAGGAAAGAAAGTCATGTGCTTGGGTGGTTTTTCATTTATTCATTGAACTGATATTTATCGAGTGCCTATTATGTGTCATACAAACAAGCACACAAGTAAGCACAACGATTGTAGATCGTGACTACTCTGTGAAGACAATGCAATGGTGACAGGTTGGTGACTTGCCTTGGGTGGTCAAGGAAGGCTTCCCTGTGGAGGTGACACTTGAGCAGAGAGCTGGATGACAAGTTGGAGCCAGCCCGGATGGATCTATCTTTAGCAGTCAGGGTAGCTGCTATCTCTGTGGTCTGATTGTTTGGCGGTAAACCCAGGCAGGGGATCTTTGAAAAGGAAAGTAGAATTCCTCCTTTCTAGGTGTGTTCTGCCCACGCTTTGGGCTCCGTCCTGACCCTGGGAGCTACCCCACAGTTTTCTGAGTGGTAGAGCAATCAAAACTGACACTTGCAGCTCTGGGGTATGTTGAGGACAAAGACAGGAGAATAAATAGTAATCATGAGTCAAGGTCTCTAAAGGTGTAGGAGGGAGAAGAAAACACAAGGTTAAATGGAAGGGAAGGAAAACGGGGGAAATAGAAGAAAGCAGAGATGCCAGAAGCTATTTTGTTTCTTTTATGTGCACACTTTGGTGCAAATGATTAAAAAACTGATGGAAGGGTGAAATGTTTAGCAGAAAATCAAAACCCACCCTTTCACTTACGCTGTACTGTAAACACTTTAATATTTTTATATTCTATTAAAAACACCTGGAAGTCTTTCTCTTTAGTAAACGAAACAATAAAGATTAATGAGTTAATTTGGTAAAGCTGATTTGAGTTGCACAGAAGGCATTTCGTAAGTACTTGGCATTTAAAAAGTTATCTGACATTTAAAAGGAGATGACTGTTAATGAATTCAAGAGCTAATCTTATACTCTGACAGAGTGAGCCATGGAAAATCCAGGATTATTATCTTGCTGTAAACACAATGTGATTGAGTTGAGCTATCAAAAAAAAGAGCTATTGGCTATATACAAATATCTATACTCATACACATATATAATGTAGCAAAACTTACAGAGGCTGTTTGTTAAAATTAAATAAATATCTTATCATTTCCTTTCTTATTTTTGGATTATAATATCTGAGCTACAGACTCAGGGAGAAACCCTTCTCTCCAGTAAGTTTTCTTCCTCCTTTCAACTTGTGTATTTTGAAGGGTCATTACCATGGGTTGGCTCTACAAACAGACCTTGGTACATCTAATCTTAAGAAGGAGATGAGATTCTAAACCCAAGCAGCTACATCTCCACCCATGTGTCCCATAGAGCCACCAAAGATAGGGATCTGTCCTGTAGGTGTCCCTCAGGCCCTTCTTATTATTGCTCCCACTCCTTTCTAATTGGGGTTCCCCATCTTTGTAGCTGCAGCTTAATGGTTCCAAGAAGAGCTATTGTCCCTCATTAAGGAGGCTGCAACACTCCTGCTGTCTAACTGCCTCCCACACAGCTCACAACTTCATTCTGCCTGAGAGCAAGCTGCCAAGAATCTCCGGGAACCTGTGGGCATGCTGGGCTGAAGGAAGGAGGGTCTTTGTAGCCAAGATATGAAATGTGCTGGGGAGGGGACATACCCCAGCATTATCTTAATGCATGGAGAGCAGGTAGGGGAGCCCTTTGCTGAAGCCCTTAGGGGTCTATCAAGTTATCACATCAAAACTGTGTGTACACAGGGCATCTGTCCCCTCCCGTGAGCAAACAAAAGAAAGAGTCAGTCTCTCCTTCTCACCACCAGGCCCCCCTCCTTGGCTGAAAGTCTGTCCCTCCACTTCTCTGAATCCCAGTGGAGATGGAGAGATTGGAGAGATTTAGTCACTGCCGGTGCAGGAGAAAGAGGGCTGGGACTCCGAGCTTTCCCCTCCTCCCACCCTCTGCTGGGGTTGGTGGGCACCAAATCCTGGAAGGGGCCATTCGTGCCAGGAGTGAAGGGCCTGGCAAGTTTCCCTATGTTTCGTCTTCTCGGGTCCTGTTTCTTGCCCATGGACCTAAAAGTGGGCAGTAGGAATTGGGACCTAGGTAGGTCCAGGTATGCGTGGAACTCCCCTGGGCTCCCTGTGACTAGAATGCGTGGAAAGGAGACCTGAATGGGCAGGGGGCATTGTATACACTATTAATCCCAGGCTAGCCTAGAGGGGACCCAGCCTGTGGCAAGGCCACCACCCTAGCCATCCCCAGGTCCTTACTGTGAGACCTTGTCTCTGTCTAGGTTTCCCTAGAGGGGAAGGTTTCCCTAGAGGGCCTGGAGGGGAAGGAGACCTCCAGTGTGGACAGGTCAGATGGAATACCCAGGATCTCAGCTCAACAACCCAGTCTGTCTGCACAGCCTCTTTCTGAGGAGCAGATGCAACCCCAAGCCACAGTGTGGTTCCGCCCTCCACAAATGTGCAGAGTAGTCCATGTGCCTGTCGTCTGGGTTCATCCTGCTCATCCAGGCCACCTAAGGTCCTGGTCCACATTTTATGTTCTAGAAGCAGTTTGGTGCTGGCGAAATGGGCTGAGTGGACAGTTTTAGGAGAGCTCCACAAGTTGGCATGGTGGAGATTGGTAGCTAGAGAAGAGCTTTCTTGTTCCCTTCCTGTCAAGAATTTGGTCTCCATCTACTTTTTTACGCACTCAACTCTATAGGAGATTTTATATCCTCCTGAGTGTTTAGCTAACAGCTAGCAAACATTAGACTAGGAAGAGAAACACTGCCGTCTCCAGTCTTAGCTTTGGTGAGGGGCTCATTTGGTGACTTTCTCCAAGTCATTAATATTTCTGTGCCTCAGCTTCCCTACCTAGAAAATGGGGCTAACCTCATTGTTCTCCTCAAGGAGATTTTGAATAATGAAATTCTGGACACTTTAATTCCCTGGCTTCTGTTATCTGGAGGTAAATCTTATCCATGAATTCTAATTGATATTGTCCTCAATTTAATTAAGTGCTTTGTTGACACAACAGAATCATTGTTTATCTGGCTTAGCAGGAGATGGAGGAAAAAAAATGAGCCAAAATAGTGATCTCTTTTGCCCCAAGGGAGGTAGAAACCAGCTTTTTCTGTGAGGGGGTGTGTAGCTGTATTCAGGCTGAAACTCTGCCTGTGTTTGAGAGATGACACATCCTATTTTAGACTGGGAGATGGGAGTCGGTGGGGTGAAGGGTGGGAAATTTGAACAACTCCCTAGCGCCTTCCAACCCCAAATTTACTAACTCAAAACTGTGTGACTTCCTTGTTTTGTTGGGTCTGGTGTGACTTTTCTGTCAATCGACAGACAAGGAATCTCAACTTATAAACTGTGAAAAGGTCATTTTCAATCAGTCGATTTTCACTAGGAAAAAAATGTTACCCATGGTGCTTTGATTCCCAGACTGGCCCATAAAGTTTATCTAACCCATAATTTAGCCAGGCTATGGAGCTGAAGTAGCCTGGTAATGCTGGCACCACAGAGGGCTGGAAGAAGAGAAAGAAAAATGTCTTTTCCGTTTCTTTCCTGCCCCCCCCCTTCTTGCTTCTTCCCTTCCACTGGGCCCCCCTGTCCTCTGACCTCTAGGTTTTCCTGACAGCCATGTGCTGTGGGCGTTGGGGCCCTGCTGACACAATGCTCCTGGCCCTCAAATTCCCTGCCTCCTCCCCCCACCCCCAGCACCTCAGCTGTGCTCCCTTAGCTATAGGCGGGGAAACAATTAAAAACAAAATTCACAATGAGATAAGAGAAACCCAAAAGGAATCTCTACTTTTAAGCAGTGAAACAAAGTGAAAACTCCAGATGGCATGGAGATATTTGGGAGACAGAGAAGTGTTTGGGTAGGAGGCTGGGGGTAGGAGAGGGGAGAATGATTAGTATTGACTCACACTCCTCCTTTATATTATTCCTGCTTTTAAGCTTCTCCCTTTCCATGTCTAAACCTTTAGATTGCATACAAGCTCCGAGTTCTGTTTTATAATGGCTTTAAAGGCCGAGGACAGGGAAATAGAGTAGTAATTACTATTAATATTATAGTTTACTGGGGGCTGCCTAGTACCAAGCATTGTGCTAATCTCTTTGCATATATGCTTCATCTAATCCTTGTCATAATTCCATGAGGGAAGTATTATTACCCTCTACAGATGAGGAAATTGAGCCTGAGAGGTTAAATAACCTGCCTAGAACCATACAGCCAGTTAGGAAGAAATTGGGATCTAAACACAGCTTCACTGGCTTCCCAAACCACTAGGCCTCTTTGCAAATGCAGGTCCTCTGTGAATTGGGGCCCTGTTGGTCCTGACATCTATTTCCTCATCTGTGAAATGGGGATAGTAACTGTACCAACCTCATAGGGATGTTGTAAGGATGAAGGGAGATAAACTTAAATCCAAGACATAGTAAGCCTCAAAAACACTGGCTGTTAGTACTTTTTAAAAAGACCCCTCTCAAGATAATGGGGAGATAATTGTTAAAGCTTGTGATAGGTACATGGAGGTTCATTATACTATTCTCTCTACTTGTACATCTGATTGAAATTTTCCATAATAAAAAGAAAAAGGAATTAACTAGGCTGGTATTCTGTTTCTAGCAGACAACAGATCAATAAATACAGACTTACTGGGATAAATGATAGTTGCAGTGAAAATTCAACAAATAAAAGCCTTAATTTTGTCATTAAAAACAAACCCCTCTCAGGAAATTATGCTTAAATTGTCTAGGGCGTTTTGGGGCAGACAAACTAATCCTGTGGGTAAGGTTGAACCAGAAGATGAAGTTTGCTTAGATCTTCAAAAAGCCTTTGAATCCAGTTCCACATCCAAAGCTATTTACAAAACCAGAGGGAGGGAGGGAGAGGGAGAGACAGAGAGAGAAGGGAGAGTGAGCACAAGCATGGAACTAGAAGAAATGTACCTTGGAAAAAAGAGCTAACTTTAGGAATGAGAGACAAAGGAAGAGTGGGGAGTGAAGAGCACTTCTCTGGATGGGGAACTGTGGAAGTCAATTCTCCTAGGCATCAGTGCTAGGACCAATCTTACTTATCAGCTTCACAAAGCTCTCCAAGAAGGATGCCCAGTGACATCTCTAAGTTTACCCATGACCCAAAGCCTTTCCAGAGAAGGAAACACCAAATCATGGCAACCAATAGCAGGAAGTATACAGAGATTATGTGAGTTGTTGGAGAAATGTCAGCTGAACTTCCATATCATTATCACTAAAAATAAGACATGTGCAACCTCTGAATCCTACTTAGAGAATTATGGGCTTTTTCTATTGAGGACATAGACCTTAATGTCAATGAAAGATTTATTCGTTGATTTGTTTTGAGTGGCTACCAAGTGCCTGGAACTGTGTTAGACACAAGGGATACAAAGGTAAACAGAATAAGAAAAAAGAAAAATCTGTCTTTAGAAAATCTATTCTTTCAGATAACAGCATAAAAGTTAAACAGAAGGCAGGGCATGGTATAGCTTAGAAGAACAGAGAAACAAAAGGTTACCTTTGTACCCTTGTATGAAACATAGCGTGTCTACAGGTGGGTTTTTTTTTCCCTGTTCTGAAAGAGGAAAGCTGACAGGGGATATGAACACCATCTGTGAAACCACCGAGGAAACAGATGGGGTAAACATAGGTTTAGTCAAACTAAACCTAAGTGTGCTAGAATTACAGGCTACTCTTTGAAATCCAAAAGAGGTAAACTTAGGACACTTAAGATCAAATATGAATTTACAGTTGTAAACTCATGAAACCTGAACTCATAAGAGGTTGTAGGTTGAAATAGAAGTCGCTTTGTGAAATGGAAAAAAGGGACAAAATTCCAGTATAACAGGATTTTTAGGACACTACCAAAAGTTCTAATCCCCACAGAGCAACAAAACAAAACCCAAGATAAGGCATGTGAGAAAGGATGTTTGCTTTCCCTAACTTGGACATAGTTTAAACAAAGGGAGAAAACTGACAATGTGAAAATGGGGAGATGCTTTCTTTCTTATTTTAAACAAAGAAATGCAATGATTCTTGGGAAACCTAACTAAGGTTGAGCTTATACTTAGATGCTCTTTACTGACAACCTCTCTGCCCTGACACTCTATAAACCAGTGGGCTCAGGGGTCGTCTTGTCCCAAACTTACATAGATGGATTTAGATGGACAAGAGTTTCATATTTTGAGATTCAATTTTTCAGAAAAAGAGACAAATTCATTGCCCTCCAAAGTCTAGAGTCAGAGGGATAAAATGCCAAAAAGGAGCTGAGGTACTTAAAAGAAGAATTCTGATTGCTCTATTCAATAATCCAATGAAAACCTAATTATTCACGTCTAGAAACACTAAAATAATAAGAAAAAGATTACAAATGTAAAAGAAAATTTAATTATTTTATATATTTAAAACAAAACAAAACAAAACCTAATTAATGTTATCTATTTTTTACTAACAATAGTTAAAAAATAATGGTGCTATGGTGTTGACTCCTGTTGGGCTTGCTGTGCACTTGTTGTATACTATGAGTCCTAGATCATTTTAAGCTATGCTTGAATAAAACCAGCTCTTCTTATGATCCATCTTTCCTTCTTATAGGGAGAATCTGAGGCAAAATGAAAAAGGCAAAATGAAAAAAAAAGACCCAGAAAACAAAGAAAAAACCAAAAAACTCAACCTAACATATTCCTAATTTCAAGTTAGCATGACTATACTTTTTTCATGCATTATTTGCAAGTTTTTTCCTTATAGGTACTTTTTTGTTACATACTTGCAGTCACTGGTGACGTCATTTTGATTTCCGCTTTTAAAATATTAAACCAGTCGTTCTCAACTGGGGGTGATTTTACTCCCCAGGGGACATTTATCAAGATTTGGAAATATTTTTGATTGTCACAACTGGGGGGTTGTACTATTGGCATCTAGTGGTGAATAGCCAGGGATACTGCTCAACATTCTACAAGGAGCAGGGTATCTCCCCATAACAAAGAATACCTGGCCCAAAATGTCAATGGTGTTAAGGTTGAGAAACCTTGTGTTAACCATTAGTATTAAATCACAGTTTCTAGTATGAACAATCATCCTTTTTTAATGCCTGAATTAAACCCCTCACTGAGAAAGATATATCATAATTTATTTTTTCTGAATTCTCCAATGTTAGACTCTTAGGCTGTTTCCAATTTTTATTATAGATTATGCTGCAATAGACATCTTCACTGACTTTTTTTCTGTTGAATTATTTCCTTAGGATAAATTCCTAGAAGTCAGAAATACTGAATCAGTGGGTATGAGTAAATTTTCATGTTTTATTTGCTTTACAATGGATTGAACCAAATTACAATCCACCAAAAACGTGTACGTGTACCAGTTTTACCAAAGCTTTGATAGCATTGGGTGTATACCATTAAAAAAAAGTGGGAGGAGAAACAAATCTCAAATATAAAATGGTACTTCCAGTTTGCCTCAGTACACATTTAAATTGCTACTCAGGATGAATATTTTTTCCATATTCATTCTCCTCTCCTCTCCCCTCCCCTCCCCTCCCTTTTTCTTTTCTTTCTTTTTTAAGAGATGGGGTTTGACTTTGTTGCCCAGGCTGGAGTGCAGTGGTGCAATCATAGCTCACAGTAACCTCCAGCTCCTGGGCTCAAGCCATCGTCCTGCCTCAGCCTCCTGAGTAGCTGGGACTACAGGCATGTGGCATTATTATTATTTTTTTTTTTTACTTTTTTGTAGAGATGGGATCTCATTATGTTACCCAGGCTGGTCTCCAACTCCTGGCCTCAAGCAATCCTCCCACCTTGGCCTTCCAAAGTGCTAGGATTTTAGGCATGAGCCAATGCTTCAGACTCCATATTTGTTTTCCATTACTGTTTTTTTTTGGTACGAATTGTTTGTCTCTTGAAACTGGTTCTCAATTTTTTTTTAATTGGAGGTAATCTTTACTGAGTATGGATAGTAATGTTAAAAGTTAATACAATTATTTTACCTTTTGAAAAAGTTTTACTTTTTCCCACCACTGTGTAGATAAGTTAATGTCTCCTCCTGGAATTTTCATTTACAATTTAATACTCTTTTTAGGTACTGGTCACCTCACCCAACCTGCGGCCCCTACACAGAGAGGCCCTAGGGGAGAGGAAAAGCGTCTCCAGCGATTGATGTCCGCGACCTACCAAGGGAAGAGCAGTACTTGGTCTCTGAAGGTATCCCAGAAACTAATTTCCCTTAATCAAATGAAGGGCCTTAGGAGGAGCCCACGAGGCAGAAAGGAAAATAAATCTGAGGGAGAATACCAAATTCTGTGAGGAGTTTGAAAGACCTGCATTAAAAAAGGGCACCGTACCTTTAGGACTTCAGAACTGGCAATGCTCCATATGCAGCTATTAATATGCAAAAAATGCCTTCATAAATACTTGATTCTGTTCACAGTGGGGAAGCAGTTCATTTGAAAGAGGAAATGGGAGCTTGGAGTTGAAACATGTCTGCTTGTCTCCTTTTTCTTTTTTCATCGGTCTTTTCATCTCCGCATTTCCCCGTGTAGTTTTCGTCCCCCTCTTTCTCCCTGACTTCACCCCCTCTTCCAACTCCTAGGAAGTTGCCGATGTCGGCGGCTACTCTCATTTCTTTTGATGGGCTCATCGCGCCGGGGCCCTGATCCTCGGGTCGGGTGTGGAAGATGAGCCTCGGGAGCTGGGGCCACCGTTTGCGCCCTCCCCGCGCGCACCTGAGGGGCGCCCAGCCCGCCCTGCCCCCGCTCCCGCCGCCGCGCGGACGCGGAGCCGAGCTGTCCAGTCCCGCCGGCAGGGGGCGCCCGCAGGCAGCCGCGGGGACCGGGTGGCGCCTCCCACCCAGGCACGTCTGCCGAGCCCGGGCTGGCTTTCTCTCCTGCCCACACGTTCAGAAATTGTTTTCCAAATCTAGGTATGTAACTTCTCCTTAAAGGGTGGCGATACCAAAATAGTTTCCACCTTCGGGAGTCTCCCCCCCACGCCCCACTAGCACTGGTGATAAAAAAGTAAAAGTATTTTATGTGACTGAATGCCTAATATGGTCGGACCCCAAGGAAGGGAGGGAGGGGTGAGTCAGTGGGGAGTTAATGGAAAGGAAGGAAGAACAGAAACTGCCAAAGCTGATAAAGATCAATTTTGTGGGACACCCTCGCCTGCTTCTGAGTAGGCAAGGCGGCAGTGGAAGGGATCCACTGGATTTGCCAGTGGCCCATCAAGGTAGGTAACTGAAATCCGCTGGGCAGAAATTTGTTTCTAAATCCTTTCCAGATGCTTTCTAGTAAACATGAAATTAGTCATTTACATGGAGTAGGTTGAGGAAGTAGTTAAAATTGAAGTCAGTGATTATTCTAATAAAGGGCCATTAGCCTCCAGAAGTAAGGGGGGAGGGGAGAAGGAAGACACCCCACCCTCCACCCCGTTTTCTCTGTGTTTGGGGGCTGGGGGCGGGGCGCGCCCTAGACTTTTCCTCAAATGGCTTTTCTTTCCAGGGCTACTTCTAAAGGAATTAAGACTACAGTGACTTGAACAAACCAACTGGCAGAAACAGCCCGGTCATTTCACAGTGGAGGCACACGAAGTTCTCAAAGTGAGCTGACTTGCCATAGCCTCACGGAGGAAACCCAGGATTAGAGGTTAGGACCCTCTGTCTGGTGCTCCTCTTTCTGGCTGCAAAGTTAATAATTCAGTCTAGGATTTAATTTGACATGCTGAGCCACTCTTTTATCGCAGGCGATATTGGGCCTCCTGAAATACAGCCACAGGGCTGTGTGAGTTTGGAGTGTGTTTAGGGCATGTGAGGCATTTGCGTGGCCTTTGGAGTTGTGGAAATTATCAAAATATACCATATTACATTTTCATTAGTACAGACAGTCTCAAAAAAGTAATGTCTCTCAATCCCTTGTAAAGGGCGTCTTTAAAGTAGGCATTTTTAAAACATGCAGACATGGGTTCTGTGGTTCCTCTGTAGCAGGGAAGGTGGGGCTCAGCCGGGCTTTTCCTCAGTGGGGGCTGACCCAGGCCTATGGTTGTCACTGTGAGAGTTCAGGTCCTACCTCAGAACCCAGCTCAGGCACACAGATGAAAAACCCATTTATATTATTATTTTTGATGAGTGCAAGGGGAGAGGAGAAAGCCAAGCTGTCTCAGGAAGTTGGAGATAAGGGAGAAATGAAGATCATGGCCCCTGAGGCTGTCAAAGGGAAAGACACGAGTGTCCCCTGGAGCTGTAATGCTGTTTCTGCCTCATATTCTCTCAGACCTTGGATTCAGCTCTGGGAATTCCCCCGAATTCCTCTCTCTAGAGAGAATTTGAAGACAGTCCCGGCCTCAAAGCTTCCAATGAAAGAACAAACTTATAAATATTTGTGAACATATGTCCTTGAACCTTTAATAGATATTCCTAACCTATGCAGATGAAGTATCGTCCTCCTTGCCTCACAGTTATCCTGCCATTTTTTTTCCTTGATTGCTAATTTTTTCTCTTTATTAGGAATGAAAATTAGTGCCTTACTGCCTCAATGGATGGTGCCTTTCTGAGTTTGCAGAAGTCAAGGAAAGGCCTCTTCATCTTATTCACATACACAAAGAGCCATACAATTCAGTACAAGTTGAGTTAAGACATTCCAGATCTAATTGTAAAGGAACCTTTGTGATTTTTTAGTATACTTGCATCATTTTACTAATTAGGCAAATGAGTCTCAGAGAGGTGAAGAATCTCACCTAGGGTCACACAGCAAGCTGAGACAAGAACCTAGGCATCTTGCCTCCCAGTATCATGCTCCTTTAGAGTCAGTACTATACCTGCTTCTCTGTTGTTTGGGTCAAAGGTGAGGTTGCATGAAGATTCATGTGAAGGTTGGTTCTGGATTCAGTGTTTGCTATGGTGACAATCAGAGAAAAAGGGTCAAGGTTGTCAGATCTAGGTCTCATGACTTTTGATATAATATATGCTGTACACATACACACCTAGTTCATATGTATGTAGGATTATAAACACATATACACCCATGGCATTCATATTTACTCACCACATAATACCCATAACCTCTACAGGCATAGTCTAAACTCCGTTTTAAATGTGGTGCTAAGACCTTATGTTCAAATTTACATTTTTCTTATTTTGGTTGCTCTTTAAAAGAACAAAAGCAAATTCTTTGTGCTATTAAAATTCAGATAAAGCTGAAATTAAAAAGGAAATATTGATGGAAAAAATCTGCTGATGCTGTTGAATATAAATTTTGTATGATCTCATTTCACTGAAGTAGGAAAATGCTTCTCAGCTTTCCACATAGAACAGAGACTTCCCTTTTCCCTCACAGAGTGGAGGGGCAATAGGAGAGGTGGAAACATGAAGCAAACAAAGGCAGAGGCAAAGTGAGGCTGATGTGAGGGGACTAATGGAAATCTCGGAGCCTGCCATGAAGCAGGTGCCACTCTGACATATGATGTTGGTTTAACTCCCATGACCCTCCTGTGTGGTTGGCATTGTCACTGTTCTTTACAGGTGTGGAAGCCGATGCATGAAAGGTAGGGTTATTCAGCCAAGGTTGTACGACTAGTGAGGTTTTGAGTAAGGATTTGCATCCAAGACTGCCTGACTCTAAAACTCCATGGTGCAAAAGGATAGGATTTATTTTGTTTTTCTTTTTTTCTCCTAAGAAAGTAAATTTAATGTTTATAAAGGAATGTTTATTTGAGGAACAAATTTAGCTAAGCACATGGCTCTACTGACAAGGATTCTAGTCTCCTCTCTGGGACCAGTGTCCAACAAAAAGTTCTTTCCATACTTGGTACTCATAAGTAGCTCTTTTAAGAGGCTGTGGCCTTATGTGACTCTGTATCTTTGTCTTTTTGACCTGAAGCCTCTGCTCGTTCCTTGTGGGCTGACCTTCCCTTTTCTGTTGTTACTCAACCGTCCTCTTCTGTCTTGTTTGAAAATGGCTTCTGCACAGATTTAAAACATATCTTATTTAAATCAGCTTGGGGGAAACTTAATGCCCAGAGAGTGTTTTCTTTCGATTGGCTCAAGGCCATACCTTTGAATAGTGCAAGACCAAGAACCAGAACCCAGATGTCCTGACTTAGTGTCTTGTACGTTTCCCTCCACATCACACTGCCTCCTGTTAGCCTCAGTTGAGCTTGCCACATCACAGCTGCTTGGCCACGGTCCATCCTCTGGACAAATCCAGCCCAGCAGAATTGCGTTGTGATGAGGTTCACTTCACTGTGGCTTGGAAGAAACCGTGGGTCTCTTAGAAATGAAACTTATAAATTCTAACGCATAAGGAAAGTTCTTGCAACACCAGGAGAATGAATCAGTCAGCCAGAGTTTAAGAAATGTAAACACAGTTTTAGATAGGAGCCTGAAAAATCACTTAGGACGTCTTCATCTCTTGGGTCAAGACCTTGGTAATTTACTGAGGTCCCAGCCTTCAAGGAGGAGACACAACTCACACTGCATTCCTGGGAGATAAAGCAATGGGGACGGTTAAACTTCCTTTGGGAACAATGGGGCAAGATCTACCCCTGTTATCAAGTCAAAGAAACTGACTAACCCATCCACCAACCTACGCAACTGGCTGTGAACACAGGGCCTAGTTCTTTTGCTCATTCAGGAGCTGGTGTTCATGTTCACAGACTATAGAGTATACAACTTCCAGGCATGCCTGAAACTGGGAGCTCACTGTCTTTATGTGATGAACATTTCTGCCACTAAAGAGATAAACAGAAAACACATTCCTTTCCTGGCCGCCCACCATCAGGCCGGAGCAGATTTTCAAACGCTAGCATTAATCTAACCACAGGCTTTTAGTGAGGAGATAGCATTCCCACCAGATAATCAGGCAGTTTTAGAGATGACCCTTACGAGATGGGGTCTCATCCCAAACCTCTTATGCCTTCTTCAAATCATGGGATCCTTCACCAAACACTCAAAACTTGAAAAGCAGGAAGGGGCATCTGATTCTAGCATGGAATATGGCCCCTTAACATTTCCTTCTTTTGAAATCTGTGTTGACTATGTTTAATTCCCAAGTTGTTTTTGTTCATTATTTTAAATAAAACTGCAACATAGTCATATTTATTCCTATTGTTTGAGAATACTTGTTTCCCTTGGTATGGGACCCTCTGGCAGGCCCCATCTGGTGTCAGAATAGAAATCTAACTCCAAAGAGTCACCTCATTAGGCCAGGTGGGCTCCCTGGCCCCTTCCTAGATGTGTGTCAGGGTTTAGGAAAGAACATTAGACCTGCAGGCTCCAAAGTGGTCAAATAGTCAGTGGTTACAAGGGCAGCAGCTGTTAGAGGTGCTGGCAGGAGCCTCTGTAAATCTGTTTAGGTTTTTCCCTGCATATACCATCTCTGAGGCATGAGCACCCTTTGATGGCTACTATGCTATTGTAGAACTTCCTCTATAACTTGCAGCAGTTCATCACTGGGAAGGGGGGTATATCCGTTGCCATATGTCTCAGAAAGCTCCTTTGTCTTCTCACAGCTTTGCACATGGACTTGCTGGCCCCAGCAGAAGCCAATGGAAGAAGGCCTGAAAAGTCAGCCTTGGTAGCGGCATGGTTTTATGTTTTTGGTCATAAATGGAAAATGCAAATGCAAATTCCAGATTATTTTTTAAAAAATTATTCCCAGTATAAACTTAACCATAAAAGGAAGGATAATTTTGGTCTTGCTGAACTTTCCTTAAGAATATCTAAAAATATTTTATTTTATATGATGTGACTCAAGACGCCTATGACCTATAGAGTGTTTGTAGTGTTATAATAAATTTCGAGTCTGCTTATTTAAGGCAGGAGACCAAAACCCAAGACGTCCTTTTGTTATTGTCATTATCAAATTCTTGGGACAAGATTTAAGACTCTGTTTATGCTACACATTTTGCTTTAAATCTTCTAGGATGTGGAGGAGGGTGAGATGGGTGTTATCAGCTAGATGCTGGACCCCTGAGCAATTCTCCAGGCTAAAGACATACCCCTGGGAGTTAAGGAGTTACGTAGACAGATCTAGAAAATATGAGTCTGTCTGAATTTAAATATGGAAGTGCCTAGTAAATGTGAAGCATTTCTTCTAATTTGAAATAACAGTCCTTTTATTTACTTATATCTTCTTAGACTAAGGCTAGCTAATTTATGTATATCTTCTTAGACTAAGGCTAACTAAGTATCAAGGGTCTGGCTTTAGCTTTGGGAACATCAACTTCTCTCAAAATCTCATAAATTATTTTTTATGGAGAAGTCCAAAGGTACATGGCAGGTTTCCAAGCCAAAAATGGAAGCCAAGCTAGATGAGAGAATTTAAGTTGGAGTTGAGTAGCAACAAAAATATCGACTACGTGAGAAACCCTCCAATCAAGATACATCGCAGGATTAATAATGATACCAGTGGTGGAAGACAGTGGGGGAAAGGAATTCAAACAAGAGGCAGAAGGAGGATCTACATACAAAGCAGCCAGCCAATTCAGTTCACATGGTGGTCTCAGTTCTCCAGAAAATATTGTTTTTGGTCATTTGGTCTCAGAAAAATATAGGTATCTAGTGTCCTAGCCTCTAGTCTTACCTCCTCCAATCCATTCTCTACATAGCTGGGAGAGTCATTTATTTAAAATAAAAATCTGGTTATGTTAATTCCAATGTAAGCAGAATCCCACAGCCGCTGGGATAAATTCCTTAGTTGCTGCCTATAGCTCTTCATGATCTGCCTCCTGCCTACGCCATCAGCAGCATTTCTCACCATTCCCTCTTCTACGTGTACCCTGGGGCCCAGGTCATTACAAGTTGCTTACTTTTCTCCCATGATGCCATGTGCTCCAACCTTCATATGGTTTTTTCCCCTACAGCATCCTTTCTTTACTACTTGGCTAGTTCCTGCATATATTCTTAGAAAAACTCTGCTGATGTGTCCTCTCTTTCCAATAGCCTTCTCGACCTCCAGGCTGAGTCAGTCTGTGCTCACTCTTAGCTCTCAACACATGCCACCACTGTGGACTGCTTTAAGGCACAGACTCTGCCTCTCAACTGTGTTCTTGTGCCTAGCATAGTATTCATCACTGGTAGATGGTCACTTCGTGTTTGCTGAATGAATGAATGAGCAATCTCTTTGTGCTTTGTAAAACAGACTCACTGATTCTTTCTGTTGAACATGTTCTGATACTGTCTACATTAACTTTCAAAGGAGGAATTGTGAGAAAGCTGAGACCACCTCAAAATCCTTAGGCTACAAGATGTGTGAAAGAAGCAAGAGAGAGAAACTAGGAGGGAAAAAATCCTTAAGGAAAGCCTCATGCCTCTCTCTTTGATGAGAAGATAACACAAATGTCTGAAGCATGGTGCAATAGAAAATAGTATTTATGAATTATTGGTTAATGAATTATAACTTTTTTGATCACTTCGACAGAAGAAAAATCAGTATTCTAAACTTTATTATAGGTTGAGAAATATAACTCACACATACAAGCACACACAAAATATTGAAATCCATACTTGCCTTAAAATGCACTGTGCCAAGTACTACTTCACTGCTTGGGCAAGGCCCTAATCCCTCATGCATACTATGCATTAAGTGAGCAGCAGATCTGGGCTACTTGGGAGGGACACATCCTGAGAATTTCAAGAATCCTTAGATTTGTGAATACCCCTAGTGTATACCATATCCCCCATAAAATTTCAGTAGAATTGAAAAAAGAGGAGGAGTTATTCAAACTCTAAATGAGTCTATAAATAAAGTACTAGAGTGATTTATTCAACTTTTTTTGGCAGAGAATAATCAAATTGTTAAACCACTTCACTTTCTCTTACTTCTATCACTAGTCCCAGCGCTGCAGTCAGCCTTTTTTTAGGCCAAAATATATATATATATATATATGTATATAAATGTAAAATTAATGTTCTTCTGTTTAAAAAGTAACTGCACAAGAGCTATTGCAGATGTTACAATGAATATGGAGCACAATACTGAGATGTGGGTGCTGAGAGGCTGACTAGGCTCACTCACTAGCTTAGTGATGGTCTCCTGTCTCCCAACCTTGCAATGTCTATTACGTGACTTAATTCCTCTGTAAAATGACAAATTGTATGTGTCTCTGACTTTTGAGGTCATTAGTTGAAACTGACCTTCAAGTCTCAAAACATCCAAAGTCCACCATCTATACAATTTTTTAGCATCCTATCATTTTTCTCTGAAAATGTTCACTAAAGCCAAATGATCAAAAAGAAAACAAAAAATCACTTATAGAGTGAAAGCTCTATAAGTGATTCCAATAAATAGATATTTTAAATTGCTCTTTGAACTCAATTCCAGGCAGTATCAGGTGTTCTCAGAGTAATGTTACATCCATTTCCTTAACAACAAATGGGAAATATTAAGCACAAGAAGATTTAAGAATGTTTTGTTAAAGAATCAAGGGAACAAATAAGATTCTAAGTCCTGAAAGAGGCATGTTATGCTTATATATGGGCAATCACTGGAATGCATTTTCCTGCAGAGACTATGTTTTGCATGGTGATTAGGCCCATCAACTTGGAAAAACAAAAAGTTTGCTTAACCCATATGGTGGATGAACTCTTTCACTCATCAAATAATTATGAAACATAGACAGTAGGTGTATGTTAGCAGCAGGTACTGGGGATGCTAGTGGGTCCCTTCCCCTAAATAGCTTGCAGTCTGAAGGAGAGAAAAGTCTAGCACGTAGACAGTACTGTGAGAGAGATGCTGTGAGGGGGTAAGCATGGGTGCAATGTGTGCATGTGGAGGGGGCCTGTCACCCAGTCTTCAGGCATGGGGGTGGGGGAAGGGTGGGGAGGAGACAGCAAAAAAGCCACCATTCAGAGGGAGGTCAGCTTGAGGACTAAATTGGTAACTGAAAGATTAGTAGTAGTAGAATGGTGGTTGCCAGGGGCTAGGGGAGGGGAGAAGGGGGAATTGTTTAAAGGGTATGAAGTTTCAGTTTTGCAAGATGAAAAGAGTTCTGGTGATTGGTTGCACAACAGTGTGAATGTACTTAATGCTACTGAACTGTACACTTGAAAATGGTTCAGATGGCAAATTTTATGTTATGTGTATTTTACAACAGTTAAAAAAAAAGAAACGTCGGATAGGAGGAGATGAGAAACTGTGCTCCAGGCAGAGGGAACAGTACGTTCTAAAGCTTGGAAATAAGAGTTGCGTTAGTCCAAGGTCTTTTAGTTACTAGGAATAGAGAGGAGAAGGAATCAAAGTTTTCTTTCCCTTTCCTGGATCTAGAGCTTGCCAAGGGGCCTTTCTTTTTTTT
>VBSM01001562.1:42831622-42852272 GCA_008086735.1 Cheirogaleus medius | reverse complement strand
TCAAATCACTCGCCTCTTTTCCACCCCTGTGAGAATTTTTAGTTCCTCAGAGCAGCTGTTCTCAGCTAGTTTGCAAGAAGACACCTATCTGATTAAATAAATTTTGCTAGAGTGTGACAGACTACCTTCTCAGAAGCATCAGTATTTTAAAAGGATGTTTTTTAATCCAAAGTAAATCTTTTATTGGTGAGATTTTAGTAGAATGAAGTGAAATTGTAACATTTTAGGCTATATTTGGAAGAATATTTTGGTCTGGGGAACTACCCTGTAATAGGCCTATCTTGCTTGAAAATTTGTCTCAAGAGTTTGATTTTCCCAAACTGTTACTTTTTTCCAGCGTCTCCTCTTCTCCTTATAATATCTCTAAAAATAGCAAATAATTTTCAGTGTTACCCACAGAAGGGTGTCTGATGCTGAGTAAGAAGAATTAGAGGGAGAAATGGGTATTCAACAGAAGCCATGTGTTTGTATGGGTCATTACTAAGTCAGAGACTTCCTAAACTCTCATACATTGTCAGATAGGAATGTGTCTATTTAGAGTGATACCACTACTAACTATGCACAGTGGTAAAATGCAAATGTCTGGGGCCCAAATTCTAGCTTTACTACTTTGTGTGACTTTAGGCAAGTCACTGAACCTCTCTGAGCCACATTGTCCTACGTGAAAAATAAAGATAATAATAGGACTTATTGCATATCATTGCTGTGGGAATGAAGTAAAATAATGAATGCAAAGCACTCAGGACAATGCTTGGCATATCAGAGATACAGAATGATGGTAGCTGTCACCACCACTACCACCATCATCATTATCGTCATCATCTTCACTGGAGGGCTCCTATTTAAAAGCTGCTCTGGCCCAGTTCTAACCAACAACACATGAGAATGAGCAGAACTGACTCTGAAACTCTTCCCACCATAGTCAGGATGTTGCCTAAGGAAGATGACAAGGGAGTAAATGTAGAGGGCCAGACTCCCAGGTATTTCTCTGCTTGCAGATTTTGAGATTGGCAAGGATATGATTGTGTCTTTTCTCCTAGTTTTGCAATCTCTGGCAAAAACAGTTCCCTCCACCCAGCTCTGGCTCTAGCCCTTGATATGTGGCATTACTTCCTATTTCTACAGCAAGTTCTTCATGAAGGATTCATTGCTGCCTGCCCCAAAATAAGCAGCAAGGAAGACACACATTTCTCTGTTAATCAAAGATTATTTTTAGGAGAGGGAGAAAGTCTCTAGGTAATCATCGTTTCCTTCTGGTTTGAAGTGGAAGCAGCCTTGACTGTGGGTGGAGGATGAGCTATAAAGTCAATGTCCACTCCCAGTGTTTGCAGATCTCTCCATGGGGGAACTGAAATATAAAAGGAATCTTGGAAGAGGCAGGCCTCAGTCCTCCGTTTGCAATATAAACCTGAGTCTTTTCCAGATAGGTTCCTAGCTTGTGATTGCGCAGGTCGAGCTGTGCACAACTCTAAGGGGCAGTGTCCACCTCATTATCATGGGAATTGTGCAGTGTGTAACCTGTGAAACCACAGGACATCCCTGAAAACTATCCTTCCTGGGCTAGCTAAGAATAAGCATTTGGTTCAACCTGACTTTTCTTCTTTTCTAATATTTATACTTAGTCCATCATATGAGTAACTCATGAAAGCACTACATTTTTTAGGCTTTCCAAGAAGTAAATCGTCTTTCCTACTTATTGATATATAACAAGGGGGAATAATGTGTGTTTCAGAGGCCTAGATATGAAATAATATATTCATGAGTCAAATGACATAAAGAAGTAGAGGTAACTTTTTAGGGAAGAAGCTTACCTTTTAGGAGATGCTGAATGCTGGACCCTTCTACTTCGTGGCTGCTATTTAAATCGACAGATTCATAGGCTGAAAAACAATAAGGGATTTTACCTGAGAGTGTGAAGAAGTCTTGAAAAAAAATCTATTTTTCTTACACCAGTACAGGGAAAAACATGAAGTAGATGCCTTGATGCTTAAGCCTCAAAATGAATTGGATGGTTTTGAAAATCCATAGATGCTATTCTGGAGAGAAGGCATATCTAGGATTTAAAAAGCATTGAAGAAGATAATGTTTTTATCTGAGATGTTTAAAGGTGAAACCCCGCAGGGTCCAGGATGCTAAAATTCTGAGAGGAGAACTTTTGACAGAGCAAGAGCGTGAAACAGTTAATGTTGGACATGCTACGAGGAGATGCCCAGAGTTGAACAGCAGACGTGCCTCAGTGCACGCAGCCTGGGGACGCCAGACAAGAATAGGGAACTCCTCTCCAGCTGTAGCACAAATATGAGGGTTGGACCAGGGGAGACAGGAGGGAGTCTAGCCCATCTGATGCCAGCCAAAAAGACAGACAGGCTTTTTCACAGCTCCTGTTGAATTTTTTTGCGATCTGTTAGAGTCACCTGGGGTGAGAATTATTCTCCTAGCTGTTCTTGTCAGTCAAAATGAAAACTAGTTAAAACAGTGCTGTTTTGATGGCTGATGAGAATTAAGATGGTAGACCTGGAAAGGACAGTGAAGGGAGAGGCAATAGATAATAAAGAGGTCAGTTGGGTGGGACCTAAATGAAGGAAGAACTTTTTTTTTTTGTGAGACAGTGTCTCTCTCTCTTTGTCACCAGGGCTGCTAGAGTGCAGTGGTGTCATCATAGCTCACTGCAAGCTCAAGCAATCCTCTTGCCTCAGCCTCCCATAGTGCCCGGATTACAGGTGTGAGCCACCTCACCCAGCCAGAAGAATGGTTTTGAAGGAGAAATTGTGTGTGTGTGTGAGAGAGAGGAGGGGGTGGGGGTGTACAGTATCAAGGAGATTGCAATAGGGAAAAAAAAGTCACAGGGAATCCTAGAACATTCAAGCTGGAAAAGATTTAGAGATCTCCTAGTCTAACTATGCACCCGAACTGATTTCCAAATAGTTCTATTTATTTATTTGCTTTTCTTCATTGTCTCATTACTGATAACAAATAGACTAGAGAAGTTGCCTGGAAAGGATGTTTGGGTTTTATCATTTGCTAAACCGCGGTGGGACTTGGAGAAGCCTGCCTCTCCGTGCCCTCCCATGTCGGCGTGCATACACGTGGCCACGTGCACGCCGGTAACTTGGGCTGAGCAGGCGGCCTGGGATTCTGAGAACCAACACTGGAGAGAGAAAAAGCCATAATTAGTGTTAATTGTTGACCCTACAGTTCAAGAATAGATGCTCTGGAGAATGGGAAATGAGAACAAACATTAATTATTGAGTAGGGACCTTGGAGACAGACACTCTGGATTAAAAGGAGAGAGATAAATTGCATAATGAATGTTAATTTTCCCTCAAAGAATTGAGTGGTCGGCGGTTGAAAGGGAAAAGGAGGCTAAAACAGTCATGAAAGAGAAACTTCAGTGTGTCGGGGAAGAGGGTCTGGAGGGTTACACAAACACTTTCCATTACTGCTACACCCTGCTCTTTGCCTCCTCCTTGATCCTTAGAAGTTCCTATCTGAGTTTTCCTCAGAACTCATTATTTACCGCAGTTGTCTGCTAGGAAGCGCAACCATTTCCTCTAAAGCAGCAGTCCCGTTTTTGGCACCAGGGACCGGTGTCATGGAAGACAATTTTTCCATGGACCAAGGGGAGGCGGGTATGGCCAGCAATGGGGAGCGGCTATAAATACAGATGAAGCTTCGTTCTCCTGTCCTGCCGTGGCTGGGTTCCTAACAGGCCACAGACTGGGACTGGTACCAGCCCGGGGGTTGGGGACTGCAGCCCTACAGCATGTAAGCCAGAAAACAGCCACACTGCATTACTGACAAGCTGAGTGGCACACGACATTGGGGTTTATCTTCTTTCTATTTGTGCTGGTGGGAGTTTGAAAAGCAAGGGAGGCTGCCAGAGCTGTGGCCCTATGTGAGTGGCTGTGGGAACCACGAGGGCTCTGGGGCCCTAATTGTTGTTTTATCTTAATTACAATACACAAGACACACATGCACCCCCTCTAACAATGTAATCTTAACTGAAAGTAAAAACAGAATACAGATAATTTGAGCAGAAGATCAGAGATACGAATTGTAGCCAGTTTTGTAAAGAGACACTACAAACAGGCTTGTCGCTGATTGCTTAGATTTCAGAGAGCTGGCTGAGATCCTCACATCCAATCAGTGGCCTTGGGGATCTTCCCTGTTTGGCATGGTCTACCCACTTCTGTTGAGGGCCTCATCAGGTACTGTCTGGGTGATTTTGCAGTAGCCTGAGCTCCCTGCCTTTTCTTTTGCCTGTTCTTTCTTGTTGGCACACACTTTGGGTTGCATGACATCCCTCCTCAAACATCTGTGATTCCTTGTTGTCTAAGAAGCACCATTTCTGCTCTCTCGGCACAGAAGGCCTTCCCTGCTCTGGCCCTGGCCTGCCTTTCAGGCCCAGCTCACCCCATGAAGCCGCTCCACGGTCCACTCACTCTGGGTGACTCCTCATTTCCCACATGTTCTCCACTTTCCCTTCTTTGTCTTCGGTCATGTGGGTCCCTCGCTGCCCGCCCCTTCTCTGTTTATCCATCCACTTATTCTAATTTCTCAGAGGTCAAGTGCAAATTGAGATTCCTCAGTAAAAGCCCTTCCCAGTCTCCTAGGCTAGAATTAATCACTCCTTCCTTGAACACCCCTGACTTGTGTTCTCAGGCCTCTGTTGCAGCATTCATTTCATCCTGCCTTGTGGATTAGGGTTGGTTGCTTATGACTCTGTTCTTCACATGGACTGTGAGGTCCTTGAAAGGCAGTAGCCACAATGCCCAGCGTGGAGCCTGGGGAACGGGGGTGAGGAGAGAGCAGCCTCTGGGACAGACAGGCCTGGGAATGAAGCCCAGCTCTGCCCTTACCAGGTAAGTTAACTCCCTGTGTTCCAATTTCCTCACCTATGCTATGTGAATGAAAATACTCACTTCCTACAATTATTTGGATGATGGAACGAGTTGATATATGTAGCAAGGTACCTGAGAGTGTTCACTCTTGATAGTAACATCCTTCCATGTCCTTTGCACATGGTAGGTGTTCAGTATATTGTATCAAAGGAGTCAAACACACACGTAATGGGTCTTTTCTCTTTCAGAGCTGATGATATTTCCTATTGGAATTACTTTACAAGATGGAGTGCGAGTATGATCTGATTTGATTTTCACAAAGCAATGTGAAGTATTAATATTATTGTAGTTGCATCCTATTAAGGCATAAGGTAAGCTGCTGTAAAAAAGAGACCCAAAAAGATAAACATTTATTTCTCTTTCATATGAGTCCAGAGGTGGGTGGATGGATAAGGGTGACTCTGCTCCATGAAGTTCTCTGGGCACCTTGGTTCCTTATATCTTATTGTTCTATCATCCCATACAGTATTGTTCTCTTCCATATTGTTGAAGCTATTTCATTACCATGACCAAGTCCAAGGGGAAAGAGGAGGGTGAAGGCAAATAGTTTCCTTTTAAGGAAATGACCTGGAAGTTGCACATGTGCTTCCATTCACATCTCATTAGTCAAAACTTAGTCGCATGGCCATACCTCACTGCAAGGGAAGCTGGGAAGTATAATTTCTCTCTAGGCAGCCATGTGTTCAGCTAAAACTCAGGGTGGGGGATTCTATTAAGAAAAGGAATAATGGAAGAAGGGATATTGGGGAACAATTAAAGTCTCTGCTACTCACAGTTTCAATCACTATTTATGGGCAATGCTCTGGCAATGCCAACTGTGTTCTCTGGGATATTCAGTGGTAGATGAGGGGTATCCACCCACAGGAATTTTAAATCTAGGAGAGGAAAGAAGAAAAAGAGTAAAAGCGATAAGGAAGTGAGGAAGTGCTTGCTCAGAGTTCTAGGTGGTAAGAATGAGTAGAACCTAAGGAAGCAGCAATCATTGTGACCACAGAGGTCAGGTAAGGCATCACAATGAAGGGGCGTTTCAGCTGATCCTTGAAGCCTGGAAACATGGACAAGAGGGACTAGAGGCAGTGGGAAGAGCTTTGACCTGAGTGCAGGAAGATCTGGATTTGAGCCTTGGATTTACCGTATAAAACGTGTGTGATCTTGAGCAAATCATATCCCTCTGGGCTTCAGTTTCCTTATCCATAAAATGAGAGTATTTTCAAACTGTGGTCTCATAGTTCTAGTGGCCCTGCACAGTCTCCACTCCCCACCCACAGCAGGGGAATAGTTAACTGGGCTGTGGAGAATTCAGGAGGGACATAATTGGGTCATCTCCACTCAACCAGGTAGCTCTGCTTTTATCTACTTTATCTATGGATATCCTCAGCAAATCTGAGTAAATGCTTCCTTTGCTTAAATACTGATGAAGGTGACACCTAAGTTCCCTCCTGACTTTAGGATTCTCCTAAACAGAACAAATACAAGAGAGGTGGAATTCATAGCTTCACAAGCTATGTAAAAAAAGATACAAGTACGAAAAACTGCAAAAAATAAAGAGAAATTAAGTATTCTTAAGCACTTCATACTGTTCTTTTTCTTCAAAAAATGAATTTCTAGTGGATTCAGAGCAAACTATTATTTTTGACATTTTTCTTCTTTGGAAGTCATAAAGTGGTGATGATGCCACCTTTTCAGCCAACTATGAGGTAGGAGAGTCTTTGTGTTTCTAGAAATCACAAGAGGTTTTTGTCAAAGGAAAGGAAGGAGAGTCCCTAGTGTGTTTTAGTAGCTTTCTGCTGGTAGCTTCCAGCCTGGCCTGTGAGGCCTTGCTGGTCTCACTATGATGAGGGAAAGAACCCCGCTTCCTTCTGAAGTCTGGGACAAACACAGCTCTCACAGCCTGCCCTTCTGCAAACACTTAGCACTAAATTGGGTCTACATGTGACAGACCCAATATAGCCCCATGCCGAGCCTGATGGGAATCTCCTATAACTACTTTAAGGAGAGTTTATCTGTCAGGGTTCAGTGCAGAATGGAAACCACCCAGGTATTTTAAGAAGAAGCAGAGTGACTATAGAGAATTTGGTGCTGACAGAGGTGCTACAGCGACCAGCTCTTGTCTTGCTCAGTCTTCATGAGCTCAGTACTGGCATGAGTAGCCCAAAGCTCAGAAGCACCTGCCTCACTTCTGCCCTCCAAATCTCATGCAAGCACATCTAATTGGCAGAATATAATTTTGCATCCAGCCTCCTCACTGCAAAGGTTATCTTGGAAATGTAGTTTTTAGCCTTCTAGCCTCTGCAGTACAGGAAAGGCCACTGGAAGGAAATGCTGAGCACGCGGAGACACATACAGCCACATTTTCCTTTATTCAAACATTTGACCTGAGGTCACTAGAACTGGTGACATCTGCCAGTGTTATTCTTATGGGTTATTAACAAACACTGATTGGGCACAAGGGACAATGTAAATTATACTATATAAGCTGACCTTCCTCTATTTCTTCACACCCAGAGATGGATGGATTGTGGACCCTATGATTTGAAATTGATGTTTGGAGAATGAAAATAAGAACAATCACAAATTATTGAATGGCTAAGATCCTGTTTCAGGATTTAGACAAAAGAAATGCCCCACAGAGAGAACTTTCTTGGGGAAAGGGGCATATTTAGAAACATACAGTGTTAGAGCTGGTAGAAACCTTAGAAATCATCATTTCCAGGCGGGGCGCGGTGGCTCACGCCTGTAATCCTAGCACTCTGGGAGGCCGAGGAGGGCGGATCACTCAAGGTCAGGAGTTTGAAACCAGCCTGAACAAGAGTGAGACCCTGTCTCTACAAAAAATAGAAAGAAATTAATTGGCCAACTAAAAAATATACAGAAAAAATTAGCTGGGCATGGTGGCGCATGCCTGTAGTCCCAGCTACTCGGGAGGCTGAGGCAGGATTGCTTGAGCCCAGGACTTTGAGGTTGCTGTGAGCTAGGCTGACGCCATGGCACTCTAGCCCGGGCAACAGAGTGAGACTCTGTCTCAAAAAAAAACAAAGAAATAATCATTTCCCAAAGTGTGTTCCAGAAACTATTTAGATCCACATGTTGCTTTGCTAAAATCAAAAGTATTCAGTGGTCAAATAAGTTTAGGAAACAGTACATATCTCCATCTCAAAGAACCATGATTCACATTAGCATATTAGAGGCTCTGTGAAATCCTGCAGTAAGGAATCTGCTTAGCTTTAGCCCACTGGTTTCCCAATGTGTCTGACCCAGAGCCTTTTTTACATAATGCCTGTTAACCTTCTAAGGAACTGGCATTCTGTGGGACATGTGCTGGGAGGATTGGATCTTACGCCAACTCTTCTTTTTCCATATGGGGAAGCTGAGGTCCAAAGCAGTGAAGTTTTTTGCCCATGATCACAGATATCATGGGTGGTAGAGCTGAGAATAAAACCAGAGTTTTTTCTTTTTCCTCACATGGCCTCATCAAAAGCAATTCTCCTTCTCTAAATCTCTAGGCAGCATCACTAAGGTAGCAGCTACTAAGAGATAGGCTACTCAATAAAAATCATACTTTGTCAAATATCCCACTAACATGGAAGCATTCTTTAACCCATGGGGCTCCACAACCAACTTATTACACATGACAAATTGGGAGAATAAGGAGAAAGTCAACCATTTAGCATATGATTGCCCCCAAATAATCAGTGTTTTAAGACTAGCTGGGATATTCTTGGACTCTTCATCTTTCTGTTTGCCAAATCACAGACCATCAGGAAATGATACCAGTGTATTAGTTATCTATTGCTGCAAAACCCATTACCCAAAAACCTAGTAACTTAACATAATACACCTTTGTTATGTGGCTTAGGTGTGTGGTTCTGGTGTAGTCTCTTGTGTGGTCACAGTCACGATGTCAGCTAGGGATGCAGTTATCTGAAGACTTAACTGGGATTGGAGAGTCTCCTCTCAAGGCAGCTCTCTCACGAGCCAGTAAAGTTCATTCTGGTGGCTGGCAGGAGGCTTCAGTTCCTTGCCATGTGGACTGCTTGCTATAAGGCTGCTTGAGTGGCCTCATGACAGACATGGTGGTTGGCTTTCCCCAGAGTGAGTGATGAGAGAGAGAGAGAGAGAGAGCGAGCGAGCGCGAGAGAGTGAACATGCATGCCCAAGGAGAAAGCTGCAGTGCCTTTTATGACATAGTCTCAGAAGTCACATACCATCGTTTCTGTCATAGTCTATACTTATTAGAAGTGAGCCACTATATCCAGATCACATTCTAGGGAAGGAGAGTTAGTTTCTCCATTTTGAAGGGAGAAGTATCAAACGAATTTTTGGACATATTTTAAAACTACCACACCAAGAAAGAGTTGCAAGGGGGAAGGATGCTAAAAAAAAAAAAAGCACCAAACTCCATCCTGCCACCCTCAGCCCTGTCAACCCCAAGAACCAAGAAACATGTTGAGGGTAAAAATCCATTTAGGACAAAAACAAATACTATTTAGAAACTCTAAAAGAGACCTGAGGTTCCAACCCAAGTCATTGGCATAGACATCCTTGAACTTGCAAAACAAACTTCTGAATAAAAGAACTTCTGAGAGAAAACTTCTATTGCTGGCACTGTGACTAGGAGAAAACATGAAGGATTTCAATCAAGAATAAGCAATTCGGAGAGTGTATCCAATGTTTTGACTTGTATCCTTCCAAGTTAACTTTTCCTTTCTTAAGCCTTTGAATTTTCTAAATGTTGCAATATCTTAACCTGACCAAAGGGGTCAAATTCTAGCTCTAGTCTTCAAATCTTTTTTTTCTTCTTCTGAAGGTTTATATTCATTTCTCTATGCTGTCTGCAAGCAAGATATCATGATCTAATTGCATAAGAATTTATTTCCAAATAGTTGTTGACAGAGTCTGAAAGTCTCAGAAAGATCAGACAGATCATATTCCCTCCTTTACTCAAGAGGTTTTTTTTTTATTATTAAAAAAAAAAAAAACCACAACTATGATCCCCAAAGAACTTTCCTTTGTGGCACCTGGGGTATTCGGTCAATCAGCAAGCATTTCTTGGACATATAATAAAGGTAAGAAGTTCTGTAGGACTCATATATTAGGAGCTAAACAGAAAACAGACACAGATAAATACAATAACCACATAAATGGGATTAGAGAGAGAGGAATGGGCTGAGACTACAGCTAGGCGTTGTATGTAATCAAGTGGATTTATTAAGGAAAACATCCCAGAAAAGATGAACTTAAAGCTATTCTAAATATGTGAGGGCAACTTGGGCAAACGCTAGGAGAGAAAAGAATAAAGACTGAATGTTTGGGCCATCAGAGAGATGAGAAAAGGGTGGGCTGGAATATAGTGGGAGATGAGACTGGGAGTGGAGGGTGGAGATGGTGTTCAAGACGGATCTGAACAAACTGAGCTGCAAAGAGTTTGGTGTGGTTGGAGCAATTCCTTTGCAAGAGGAAAAAGTTTTTTTTAGTGTACTGCTTCTCATACCAAACCAAACCAAAAAACCCCCAAAGCATGACCCCTTTTCCTCTGAATAGAGGTGCTTAGAAAGCTGGACCTGTTCTAGGGACCTGTGTAGGGAAAATTGAGTTTAAGATCCTTCCCCACCTTCCAGAGCACCATCCTATCACCACCAAAACTGAAGGTCAACCAGCTGTCCGTGGAGGAAAGGCTAGACAGAGTGGCTTCATTCATTCATTTAACATGCACGCAGTGAATACCTTTAGGTTGAGAGGCAAGTAGGATTAAATATATTGTCTATGGGACTGGGGCAGATGGCAGGCAAGTCTTCAGCATAAATTTCATCTTTCTCTCTTTCATGTGGAAATTTTCAAAAGATTTTTCAATGCATATTTATTGTGATCCTGCTATGTATATGTCAGAGACTCTGCCAGGTGCCAGGGATACTGAAATGATTGAAGCATCATATTGGTAATGGTGACAACAAACTTAAAACCTAAATATTTTCTTTTCTGCTTCTGGCTTTTGCTTTGCCAAAAGGGGAACTATTTCTCCTGGAACAGAGTGGACAAATGTACAGCAGGTGAACAGAATCAGAATTGCTTTCCAGTTGTACCAGCTGTGTCATGCTGGCAGTGGCCTCCACCTGTCTAACTTCTTTCTACCAATTTGGAACCATGACATTTTTATACTCATAGCGTGAACCAAGTGGTGGTGGACGTTCTTTGATGCTGTGTTTGGAACCAAATGCATTCTACTTTCTGGAAATCCATATACTAGGTGACTACTTTAATAGCAGTAAGATGTAAAATGCAGCAATAGTATAGGAATTTCTCAGTGGAGGAGTCAATCCTGTCATTTTGGTTGAGGAACCTTGGATACAGAGAGGATGAGGGACTGATCCAAAGTCATCAGGCAACACAGAGGACAGGCCAGAGCTACTCAAATCTCCTGGCTCTGAATCCATGCTCTTTTTATTAAGCCAGTTGTTACATGGCCCACCAAATGTGTACAGCTTTTACTCTCCCTCATCAAGGGGCCTGCTGGCTGTACAACTCATGTGTACACATCATGATGGCTTCTGGGTGGTTGATGCTCATCACCCTCTGACTTCATTTCTTTTTTCCTTTGCAAAATGGCTATTGCCCAGAGCCAGCGTCTCTTTTCCAAAAAGTTAACGTGCCAGAAGGGTTTTTTTGGAAACTGCCTTGCTATCTGTCAGGAGCCAGATGATTCACAGCAATGAACCAATGCATATAACAAGGATACCTGATTGGATTACCAATTAGCCACCTCCACCTCTGGAGGGTGTTTGGAAAGAAAGAAAAGGCAGTGTTTAGTTTGGGCAAATACCAAAAGGGCTTTATCATTCTCATCAAGGCATCAACATGGCACATTAGACCTCTTCCAAGCCATTCCACTGGAACTTCTCTCTCCAGAGGCTCCAGCAAGAGTAAACTTGTTATGCAAACATTGGGTTATTGTGTCTGAGCTACAGAAGCACCTCTGTGTCAGCGAAGGGGAGAAACCAGCTGACTTGTGTCTGTTTTTAATGATGCCTCTGCTGCTGGGAAATTTTGGAAGCTGTAGGTAAAATCTTCCCCTTTGAAAACAAGGCTGCCCTGGAATGTGTTGTCTTACCTTCACCCGATGAAAGCACCTCGGTTTGGGTAGGCCCTGGGAGGGACAGGCAGACGTTCTCTCCAGCTGGACCCAGCAAGAAGTGTCGCAGTGTGGGGTCTCTGGAATCTTCTTGAAAATAAGCACAAGCATGGGCTAAACCCAGACCATGTTCCCCCTCGTCCCCGGTGGGCACAGCACGTAGATGCCCACGTGCTCAGGTGCTCACCAGCATATAGGGTAAGGCCTACTCCTGGGCCTCTGCAGAGCAGGGCCATTGTTTAGGCTCTGTCCTCTAGGGTCAAGGTGGGATGAATAGGGGGGCTGCGCTATACCATGCCTTTGTGAGAGTCTGGGAAAGGTAGGCCCTCTGGGCACCCCAGGGGCTGGGCTAGGCTGGTGTGGGCACCTTGTGTGAAGGAAAGGAAAGGAAGCTCCTTCCTCCAGGTATGTGTAGCCCAGGCCCTGGTGATTCCTGCCTCGCTCTCCCTCGCTGGCAGATGTCCTGAGCAGTACTCGGCGTGTACAGCCATGCAGTCTGTGCACCAGCGCTGGGACTGTTTAGACTCCAGGGGCTCAGGCCAAACAGAAGGAGGCTGTCTTTCCCTCAGTGACTTAGAAAGATTGATGGCATTTCTATAACCTTACTGCAAAAGTAAAAAACAAATCATTTTTTCCCTACTCTACTTGCACACTCAACACAGAACACTGCTGTGACTAGATGTGTGGGGTTTTCCCCACACCAAGCAGTTCTCCAGCACACGCCAAGTAGGTGTCCTATAATCCAATTCAATCCTGACACTTTCTGCCTGGAGATAGTGTCGGATCCCACGGGTTAAGGGCTCAGTCCCACAAGACTGCCCCACACTTCAGACGCCAAGTTGTGACCTATACTTCTGACTGGCTGGCTATAAACTGAGGATCCTACAACCCCCCTTTGGGTTTGATAATTTGCTAGGACGGCTCACAGAACTCAGGGAAATACTTACTTACTGGTTTAGAAAGTGCAGTTTATTCCACTGGTTTATTATAAGGAATATTATAAAGGATACAGATGAAGAACAAGATGAAGAGATGCACAGGGTAAGAGGTGTGTGTGTGTGCAGGGTTCCACGCCCTATCTGGGTGAGATACACACCCAGCACCTACACCTTCAGCAACCTGGAAGCTCATCAACTCCTGTTCAAGTTGATCTCCAGTGCCCCCCTCCCCTTTCCTGGAGGTTGGTGGGTGGGGCTGGAAGTTCCAACCCTCTAATCCTCTAATCACTTGGTCTTTCTGAGGCTACCTAGGGGCCCCACCCTAAGTCACCTCATTAGCATAAAATCCTGTGCTATCCTAGGGGCTCACTATGAATAACAAAAGACACTTCTGCCACTCAGCAAATTCCAAGAGTTTGAGTTCAGTGATAGGAACCAGAGACAAAGACCAAATATATTTCATGTTATACCACACTTACCTTCTGGGTATCCAAGACAAAGGGGCCAGGAGTAGGGTAAGCCACCAGCTACAGTGGATTCTAAGGAGTATTCACACACACACACACACACATAGTGAGCCATGACACACTCACATATTCACGCTGGTGCACATACACACACACACATATATATGTACATTCTCATAAGGTAAGCACCCACACATGCACAACCACACACATATGCATGCATGCATACATGTACACACCACACATGAACAATGACATACATATGAACATACACACTCATTCACAGGACTGTATATATAGAGATGCACATGCATATATAGATATGTACAATGACACACTCATACACACAGTGCCTGCATGCACACAAGCACACACATGCACTCACGTGGGCTTATAAGCACACACATACACCCACACACTCAGAGACTAATGTGCTCTTACACAAACATTCACTTATACACACACACACACCAACATACACATTTGAGGCTTCAGGCTGTCCTCTTGTCACAGCCATAGTCCTGGCATCCTATTCTAATCAAATTCTCCCTTTGTAAGGATGTCTGAGAGTAGATGTGTACGTCTGTTTGGTATGCCTTGTCCTGGGGATACAAGCTCCTAGGAAGGCCCCTGATGCTGACATGACAGCATGTCAAGTTTGGTTCATTTGTATCCAAATTAAAAGATCATCACTGCTGCACTAGTATAAAGGGGAGGAGGTTGTGAAAGAAAGGTTCCAACCCTGAAATGATTTCTAAGTGAAAACAGTGTCTTTAGGGAGAGAGAGAAAGAGAAGAGAGTGTTGGGAGGAAGAAGGGGATTCGATTTTGACCTGAAACAGAGAGATTGCAAACACAGATTGGAGTTATTGATCTTTGTATTTAATCTGTGTTTACAAGAATTCAACAGTACCTATTTGGGGGAGAGAAAGAGAGTGGGGTGGGGGTTGAAAGAGAGAGAGAGAGAGAGAGAGAGAGAGAGAGAGAGAGAGAGAGAGACTGATTTAATACTGAGGCATTCTGTCCTGGAGTGAGTATGAAATGAAGGATGTGATGTCTATTGCCTTCTTGATGGCTCTCAGTTCTCATGTGCCTCTCAAAGTGTGAGTTTCTTACAGCCCCAAGTGTGATTCTGCTGTTAACAAGAGATACCTCTTTCTTCACACAATCTGTCCCCCAAACACATGCCATCTCCTTCATCTGGTGTGCAACAAGGGAAAGCAGCCCAAGGTGCCAATGAAGGAGGAACAGCTGCCTGGACTGTACTTTCTTGAAAACGGTCTGTCAGTCTCCAGCATGGCACCTCTCTGGGGATTTTCAGGGGTAATTTGGATTCTAAGCAGTTTTTGCTTGATGAACTACCTTTAGATCAGAGCTCCCATGGGAGCTGCTAGTGCACTGTCCTTGCATTATTGCTCTTGTCTAAACAACTTAGTCCCCTCCTTGACTGTCAGCGCCTAAGGATAAGAACTTGAAGTGAAGCTGTCTTAGAGGGCATGGCTTTGCCCTGCCTCACCCTTCAGTAGAAATCCAGGGTCTTCCCTTTCTGTGAACAGGCCTTGGGCTCTGCCCTGGGCTCAAGGGGGACTTCTCCTGTTGACAGGGTCATCAGGCTCCCTTGCCCCCAAGGGGTGTGGAGTGTACCTAATAAATACAGCAGTGGGTCTCCCCCAGGAACTCGGGGAGCTGTGTCATGACACACAGCTGTCAGGAGTGAGGAGAGCACACAACAGCTTGGCAGTGCATGTTGGTGCAGCAAACCCTTAAAACATGTACTGGCTCTTTAGGAATATGCATGATGAACATTAATCCTGCTGACATCATCGGAAACACTGCCTATTTCTCCTTTTCAATGGGGTGCCTTTTAGAAAACGTACACCATGGTTGCCATACAGCCCTGGAGATAAGCCACAGACAAGCCAATGGCGGGGGCATCCATATACCCCAGGGACGATTACCTTGTCCTGCTGGTGGTGCCCTCCTGGGCGCTCTTACATTCGGGGGACCTGGAGGGCTGCTGCAGCCTAGTGTCCTGGGGCCCCCATCCAGGTCCCTCTGGCCCTCTGGACTTTTTCTTCCTTTAATTGGGGGTAGAATACCCAGTGGTGGGGCCACATTCTTGGGCGGGGCATCATCATCTTCAAAAGCAAAAGGGGAAAAAGCATGAGTGAGAAAACTTCTGAATCAGTAGGAAAGAGAACAAACCTCTATTCTAAGTTGGTTGATGGCTCCTGGTGTTTAGGATGGCTTATTCTACTCATTCTCATTTGTCCCTCTTTTCCGGTCCTGCTAAGGAGCAGGGACCAGATTTCTCCTGTGGCCAAAATGAAACTACTTTTGACTAGAATAGTAGCCCCTCATTTGGGGAATTGCCAAGAACCAGGAGTAATTGAGTAGTGGTGGTGGTTATTCTCGTTTCATGGATGAAATCCTGAGACAGAAGTAGGACTAGAGAGTCTGTAAACTCCTTCCACTCCCAATCTGAAGGCTCTGACCAGGGAGACACCAGCTTTAGAGCTTAAGGGATTATTGGGTACAGATTTCTGACCACAAAGCAATTTTGCTAGGCAGAACCAATGACCACATTCCCTCCTCAAGGTACATAAACTGCAGAGTACAACTTCCAGACGGTGGTCAGAGGGATCTAGATTGATGATAACACCCCATAAAGCACATCCGACCCTCTACCTGTCTCTGTTTTGTCTTCTCAGCACCAGCAGGGACTGCTCTAGGAAGCCTGAAACCCAGAAATCTAAGTGACTGAGGCCTTGGCTTCATCTCTTTCAGAGAAAGTGTTCTTTATTTCACATTCAACCCAACTGTTGCTATTTGAGTTTAAAAGCTGGCTTCATGCACAGTCTCAAAATATCACATACTACTTATTTATTACAAAGGAGAAAAATATCTTTACAATGGAGAAACTTGGCTGTTTCTTTAACCAAATAATAAAATTTAATATGACCTATAATGGAACAAACTAACATTTTGTGGCCCTTGATGTGATGTGCTGAGGACAGATCACCTATGTGATATTCCTGCCAAAAATGTTTGATCTGAATCTCATTATGAGGAAATAGACAAATCCACATTGAGGGCAATTCTGCCAAACAATTAGCCTATCTTCTTCAAAAACGTCCATGTCATAAAAAACAATACTGGAGAACTCTTCTAGATTAAAAGATTATAAAGAGATGTGACAACTAAATGCAATGCATGATCCCGAGTTGAATTCTAGATTGAAAAAAGAAGCTACAAGGAATATTACTGGTATAATTAAGGAAATTTGAATATGGATTATAAATTAGAAAATAGTATTATACCAATGTTAACTTTTCCCCCTCTTTTTTTTGAGAAAGGGTCTTTATTTTTATTTTGTTTTTTCTGAGACAGAGTCTTGCTCTGCTGCCTGGGCTAGAGTGCCGTGGTGTCAGCCTAGCTCACAGCAACCTCACACTCCTGGGCTCAAGCAATTCTCCTGCCCCAGCCTCCTGAGTAGCTGGGACTACAGACATGTGCCACCACATCCAGCTAATTTTTTCTATTTTTAGTAGAGACAGAATCTTACTCTTGCTCAGGCTGGTCTCGAGCTCCTGAACTCAAGCGATCCTCCCACCTCGGCCTCCTAGAGTGCTAGGATTACCTACATGAGCCACTGTGTCCAGCCTAAGACAGGGCTTGCTGTGTCACCTAGGCTAGAGTACAGTGGAGTGATCGTAGCTCATTGTAACCTCAAAATCCTGGGCTCAAGAGATACTACTGGCTCAGCCTCCCAAGTAGCTGGGACTATCTGGCTTATTTTTAAATTTTTTTGTAGAGACAGGGGTCTCTCTGTGTTGCCCAGGCTGGTTTTGAACTCTTGGCCTCAAATGATCCTCCCAAAGTGCTAGGATTACAGGTGTGAGCCATCACGCCCAGCATCAATGTTAATTTTCTTGAGTGTGATAATTGTACTGGGGTTAGGAGGGAGAATATTCTTATTCTTAAGAGATATGTGCTGATAGGGGATAAAATGTACAATGTCTGTAACTGACTCTTAGGTGGTTCAGCAATAAAAATAAAATATGTATGCATGTGTGCATCTATAAAATCTGGCTTCATTTCTGTGATATTACAGGTAAAATAATTTGGGGCTAAGCAAGTAAATAGGTATGTGCAACATCTGTGGTAAAGGGACAGCCTCACTTATTAGCATAAAATACCCTTGCACCAGGGACCTCTGTCTGAGAAAGACTGCCGTGAAAAACTTGCCTCTTTGGATCTCCTTCTGAATCTACTAGCTGGTTGGGTCCCATACTGAACTAATGCACACCAAGGTATCAAGGGCTTCTCAGGCTAATGTCTTCCTGGCAGGGTGGCAGAGGATGGACAAGCTCTAGACACTCAGTCCCTGGTGGACATGGCAGTTCGAAACAAGTGGAGGGCAGTGCAAGATGAAAAATACTGAAGACAAAATTCAGTGTGGTTGTTTATCTCAGAGCTCTGACTGTGCACCTGACATTGTGGCCACAGGTGGAAAGCTGCTTTCTTACCTGTTTGCACACATAGTTACCCCCTGCCCATATTTAGATTTTTTTAAAGGGGAAACTTCAAAGTCTTTAGGATAATTAACTCTCACTTAAGAGATAGACCAAACAAGCCTTTGCCCCAATAATCAAAGGACATTCTCAAAACCTACATGTTTCAAGAACGTCCTGACCTAGGTTCATTGATTTGTTTGTTCTGAAAGGAAGAACAGCACAAACGGTATGAGCATGCGTTCTGGCACTAGAAGGCCGGATCTCCAGTCCTGGCAAGGCTACTTATAGTTGTGACCTCAAGCAAGTTACTTATCTCTCAAGGCTTCAGTTTTTGGATCTGTAAAATGCAAATAGGATTGTTGTGAGGAGTACCTGAGATAATACATGCTAAAAACTAAGAACAGTGCCCGGCACAGAGGAAGAACTCCATACACATTAATGTGCATCCTTCTACTTCTGACATCACTAGTCAGAGATCATTTGGCAATTGTGATACTGTGGTCTTGCACATGCCTTTTGGAAAGGAGGTTCAATTTTTTGAAAACGAGGAGCTTTCTAAATATGGCCCATTGCTTCCAACCTATCTAACACATAAACACCATACACTTAGATGCACCCATGTGTATAATTTCAAATGTCTATATGATGTTTTGAAAAATTGGAGTGAGGACTTTTACTGATATTATGAACTTTTTAATGAATAAATATATATTTATAAACAGATTAGAGATGAAATTTCATTGTGTAGAAACATAGCATTAAGAAGTATAGGGCATGCAGCAAATTTAGTAAGTCTGGCGCCACCTTACATCTGCAACCAGGAAGTATTAGTAGGGGGATGACGGTGAGTAAGCAATTTGCGAGCTAGATACTAAGTTAGTTTTACTTCAGCACTTTGGTTAAATCAGCTGCTGCCTGAACAAGGGCCATGTTCATGTGGCCGGGGATGGACTAACCTCCCTTCCAGCCTCCTTTTTCTTTGCTGAGGACCCTTGCGTGTCTTGCCTTGCTTCCCTTCAGAGTGAGATTCCTGAGGGATGTGGAAAGGAAGGAGGAGCTACCTTGAGGCGGGAAGTTGTCCCTGTCCCTTCCTGTGTCCACTGGGAGATGCACCGTTAACTCCCGTGGCCTTTCCAATGACACATGCTTCAGGGGAGGCCTCCATAAAGACCTGGCGTCTTCTTCTGTTTCTGGGTCTGACTCAGGGCGTGCAGCACCTACGAGACAAAGAGAAAGCCAAGTTGTAGTAGATGTCTGTTGTTCTTTTTGGAGACCTACCCCTCCCCTGCTCACACCATGTGGTTTGGGTGGAGCTGTGTCCATTCCCTGACTCCAGGGATATGCATGTCACTGAAGCCTGGCATAAGAGGACCTCATTGCCTTAGCCACAGTGATTGGTTCCAGGGTGGGCACATGACTCACACCTGGCCAATCAGGTGATTTTTGCTCTTTTGCAAGAGCTTTTAAGAGGCATATCCTTTCTATAGAGGTTAACAGGTAAGAGCTTAGCATGGAATTGCAGGAGGACATCTTTATCCCCACAGGGTAAGACCCTGCTTGAGAGATAAAGTTAACAGAGCTGAGAGACTTAGAAAAGTACTGCCCACATGTTATCTTCTGAGGCCTGGATTCAGCTGGTTCTGGAGTTAGCTGATCCTTGCATGAACTAATATATATATATATATATATATATATTTTTTTTTTCCCTGACATGTAAAAGAAGGAAGAACTCACTGGATTCACATTCTTTGTACTTTATTCCTATTTTTCATTTGGCGGTGTGTTGGCAATCTCTGTGCATCTAATAGCTTTAGGAACCTGGTTCATGGTGGCCTGGTGGTCTTCCTGATTTTCCCATCAGGGTCATCATGGAAAATAATCAGATTTAATGCAACTGTGGGTAGTTGTGTCTCTCTTTGTATTAAGTATATCTTTTTATTCTGAAATTTTGACATTGGGACCTGACTGACCCTGGGGAGTCAGTCCCTCCCAGGGCTAGCCAATTCCTAGAGATAGTAAATGACCTCTTACCTGGGAGCCCATCATTATATGCAAACCAATTAATCCAGAACTACATCATTTATTAAACTGTTACACTACTGGGCCACTATTCACTTGCCCTAATTACCCCAGGGCTAGTATCAGACAACTAGGGACATCCCTGATGTCCTGTCCCGGAGCCCACTGAATTATTCAAACTAGCCAATCCTAAACCTGCTTAGCCTGCTTGCCCTGCCCTGCTCATTCCTTCTGCAAAAAACACAATAAAGACTCTTGCCCACGTTCCCCCACTTCTGCCTCTGACTAACCCTGGTGCTTCCCCGTGTGCCTGCGTGATGTGGCATGCCCTCTTCTTAGGAACTGTGGGTAACAAACTATCGTTTCAGTGGCAATTGTCTCCTGATCTGTTGGCCACACCACACCTGAATATAGTAAGGTCTACATTTTAAAACACCATGTTTTGCGGTGTGTGTGTGTGTTTTTAAGGAGCTGAGTAATATTTGGAAAGGTAAAATCTACACATAGTGAAATGCACAGATCTTAAGTGTACAATTCAATGAGTTTTAACAAATGTATAATCTACACAACCAACCAAGATTTAGAACATTTTCATCACCCCACATAGTTCCTGTATGTCCCCTTTCTTTGACTGATCTTTTAGTCACAACAATTAGGCAGTTGTCTTCTTTTTTTTTTTTTTT
>VBSM01001562.1:42779534-42831522 GCA_008086735.1 Cheirogaleus medius | reverse complement strand
TCGGCCTCCCAGAGAGCTAGGATTACAGGCGTGAGCCACCGCGCCCGGCCAGGCAGTTGTCTTCTTCACAGTGAGAATTCCAAACAGCTTTAGAACAAAACGGCTGCCTGTACAATTCCCAGGAGTCAAAGCTATTAAGAAATCAGTGGCAGTTTCTGCTCAAGTTTCTAGATAACTCAGAACTAGGATCCTCCTAAAATTGGAGTCACCTTTTACCTCAGATGGCCCAAGAGGTCCCAGGAGCAAGAATATGTCTCAGACAACAGTACTATAGAATGACTTAGGAAGGTTAGAAAGAATTTCTCCTTGTGACACAGTGTGGGAGGTCACTCAGAAGCTTCCTCCAAAAAGCCTTTCTAAGTCTCCAGTTAGAATTGATTTCTCCGTTGTCCATATTCTCTTAGAACTTTGCTTAGAAGCACAAAAATCTCTGCCTAGACAAAGATTGTAGAGGTCATCTGTTATATAATAACCTAATTCAGAATCAGGAAAATGACTCTTTGGACAAACTTTTATCTTTCTTTTATAAAATGAAGATGCAAAGATTGAAGTATCATTTTTACCTTGGCTGCCAGGAAACTCAGCCAAATGTAGTGCTTACCTAAAAGCAATAAATTCATCCCAGATGTCTGATAACATCTATTTCTCTATTCCTTTTAACCAGGTTTTTTTATTTTCAATTTCAATTTTAGTTGTGTTGCTTTATATTATTTCTTTTTTTGTAAGCTGCCTGAAAATTCTTGTACTTTTATAACACCTATGGTGCATTGGACTTGTTTATGTGTATGCCTGTCTTCCTTTCTCTTTTACAGTTTGACAAAATGCACTGCTTAATGGAGGGCTTGATAAATATTTTACAAATTGAAGTGAATATTACCAGAAGAGACCTACTTCTAGATTTTACCCTTTTTCGTTCTTAAAACAAATTCTCTAAAGAGGATAGCCATGGGGAAGGTCAGCCGTGATGTCAGAGTGTGTCGGATTGGCAGAACCCCACAGCCCAGTCCTTCCTGGCCTACCCGAGTTCCCTCAAGGAGTGCCCATGCACACGGAACCTACCTCTTCTGCAGGCTTTTTCTCTTGGGGGATGTTGGGTGTGGAAATGAATCTCCACTGGGACTATGAAGAGCTCTGTTGGGGGCTCATTGGTTTTAAATTGGCTCCTCAGGGGGTCCTGGACTCTGGGTGGTTCTTCTGAGATAGAAGGTAATTTCAAAGCCTTTGGTGCCTGGAGAAAATTTAAAAACATAACCAACAAGGCAGGTATCCAAGCCCTGCTGCCTGCAGGGGCAAATGATATTGTATTAATATCTTATTGTATGTATCTCTTGCACCAGCAGCTGCTGAGAGAAGTAAAGCTAACCACACTGGGAGCCTAACTTCATTGGTGCTGTGTGGTCTCTTGGGAGCTCAGCATATGCCTCTGTTTATCCTGCCTTTGAAAATTATAAACATGACAAATTTAAGAGCATTTGAGAGGATATATAGTCTTTCTTTTTGCAGCCCGGGAAACTGAACAGGATCGAAATGACATAGCTGAGATCTCTACGTACCTACCAGGAGAAATCTTGGCATATGTCGTTAAGGGGAAAAAGCAAAGTGCACAACATTTGACTGCACGCTTTCAGGTAAGAAGGGGCAGAAAATAGGAATATGCATTTGCATTTGCTCACCTTATGTAACGTCCCTAAGACTCCATTTCTTCCTCTGTAAAAGAGGGGTAATCGTACTATGTACCTCATAAAGTCATTGTGATGATTAAATGAGCTAATATATATATAACTACAATAGTGTTTGAAACTAGAATTATTTCTAAGATATTTCTTTGAGAGTGGACTTTCATTAGAGTGTATCTAGCTACCAGCAGAAAAATCTAAACTTCTTCACACTTCTGCAATATGAACACAGCTGAAAAAAAATCATTGTGTGTCGGAATCAGCCACTAATTTGGGCTAGTTTTTTTCTGTCCAAAAAAAGCATGTGTGTACTATATAAAGGAGAGATATGCTGGGGGTAGTAGTTAGAGCCTCCTGTTTCCAATTATTCAGAAGTTGCTGAAAATTTCTCCTTTTAGTGTGCAACTCTTAACATATGTACTTGCCTCTATAAAATATATGTGTGTTGGGTTTCAGAGAGTTCAGTTTCACAGGAGGAAAAATCAAAACACCAGGCCTGCTGTTTGCTCCTGGTCCAAAGGAACCAGAGAAGACAGAGCCCTTCTGGTGTCTCTTTTTCAGTGCTCAAAAAGAAAAAAATGATCAGAAACATACATAAGCATCCTATGTATTTAGAGTTGATTGAGGAAGAAAATTCAACCAAATATATTCAGGGTAATATTTATAATTTTGAGACATTAAGAAAATGATTAACCAAACATATGCACATAGGATCTTTATGTTGCTGGAGACCTTCACTGTCGAAGTGTCGGCTGCCCACCAACTGCCCTTTCTTGAATACTGACCTTGTGCATTTTGTTTGACAAGGTTTGCATTGAGAAATCTGTGTGGAAACTCAAAACGACTTGTGTGAGGTATGGCTGACAAGCCAAGACTTAGTTTCTTTATTCTAATTAAAAATTTACACAGAGTTTTAATGTAGTGGAAAATCTTGCTTTCCTCTGTTAAACCATAGACATAGGTGAGGGAAGGGACTCCTTTCCTCTGAGGCTGGCCCAGTTCTGGGCTGACCTGGGTGTGAGATCCAGGGCTTTCCTTTGGCCTGTGGTGAGTCTGGCTGGTCAGGCCTGCTGTTTACTCTTGGTCCAAAGGAACCTGGAAAGACAGGGGCCCTTCTGGTGTGGATGGAAAGGTTTAGATCAACTCAGGCATAGGAAATCTGTGAAAATCAGGAGAAAATCCTGAACAGACTGAAAACAACCTCTCTCACTGGCACTAGGACCACCTGGAGTGCCTCTTCAGATGACACAAATCCTTACAATTAATCAACAATGCTGTAATCCCAATCGGACACAGCACACTTTCCCAAAAGTACATCATCTCATCTTTCCGTCAGCCCTGTGAAGTTGGCGCTACTATCTGTGCACACAGATCAGGTCACTGTGGCCCAGAGGGCACGAGCAACGTCACTGTCACACCGTTGCTACAGGGCAGAAGATTCTGGAGCCCCTCTGTGTTCCTGTTCATCACTGTTGACTTCGCACCACTTAAGACCCATGTAGAATCGCATGGCAGGACCAGGCCAGAGATAGCCCAGGACATCTCTAAGGAAGAAGGTATACTTGACTTCTGAAGGGAATTGATAAACTTGCAAAATTTGCCCTACCTTTTCAAAGGTGATAGACCCTCAGTGGAGAGCATGGTAATAACAAATACTTTAAGGTAGCATCTGGGGCAGCTGAAATTCCTTGTACTTCAGGATTTTCAACATTTAGTAAATTACTGCAGCTGTATCCCAGCTCCACCTGGTGAGCTCAGAAGCTAGAGAAGCTAGTTCTCTGTTGAAATATCTCTTTGAGTCACCTGGTTTCTGGATTGGGATTAATCACAAACACACACACACAACCTTTTTCTTTTTCACGTCCCCAGGGGTGTTTTTCTCTGAGCCAGTGGCAGATGCTACAGGAGGGAAAAGGCATCTTCCAGCAGAAGGCTCCCGTAACAAGTGGCCACTTCTGGCCTTGTGGAGTTTCATAGTCCCTGGTTTGTCTGTAGAAACAGGATGGGAATGAGAATTTATTAGTTGCAGGTATGGAGATGACCAGCTGACTTTCAACTTTGATCACTTTTTGGTTCATGGAAAGATGGGCAGTGAGAGTACTGGGTGCCAAAACAGCCATGGCTTTGGCTGAGGCTGCGGTTCAGAAAGCCACAGTCTGTCTCATTGTATGGGTTGGACTCTTGCTGTCAAGTGATGGAGAAAATAATCATGATAGTAATAATGATATGTATTGAGTACTAAATATGGGAAAAGATCATGTAAAGTATTTTATATACATTAGTTTACTGAATCCCCACAATAGCCTTACGGAAGTATTCTTTTCCCCATTCTACAGAGGAGAAAACTGAGCCTCAGCAAGATTAAATAATTTGCCCATGATCACAGCTAGTAAGTGGGGGATAATTTGATCCCAGGCGGTGTGATTTCAGAATGTGTGTGGTTACTAAGCACTAGGCAAAGCGGAGTCTGTCAGAGTCTCATTCCCATATCCAGCTGGAATCTGGCTGTTATTTTCTAAGGTAAGTGGCACAAGGAAGTGACATTAGGCATGTCTCAGTGTTTGCAAATGAACTCTGCATGACTAAGTTTGCCCAGATCAATGAGCAAGACATTTGGGTTCTTACCACTAAAATCTGCCTTCCTATTGGGGAAGACACTTCCATAGAATGTAACGTGAGACTTGTCACTGAGGAGCCAAGAAGGATCGATGTGGGCATGCCCAAAGGACTTCCTGGAGGTTTTCTGCGTCTTTTCATTGTGGCTTTCCTCTGAAGCATAGACACGCAGGTGATTCTCTATTGCCGTGTCCTAGGGAACGACAGACACACATTCCTGTAAACAGGCTGTCATAAAGGAACAGAGCAGGTTCCTTGAACAGCCCTTGTGGCTACACTTGTGGTTCCAAGGATGATATTTCTTTTGCAGGCTGAGAAGAAAAATAAAGTTATAATAGCAAGATCTCTAATACTATTTATTATAATAAAACAGTTTATTACTGATGATAGAAAAAATGACATTTAACCATGTCTGACATAGAGTGCTTTCTTGCAAAAAAAAATTAAAAATAAAAAATGAAGTGATAGTATCATTGTCTTTATCCATCATGAAATGTCTCTCCCCTCTCTCCTTCCACTGTGTGGCTCTTCTCCTCCTTTCCTGTTCTCCTTGGCATATGACCTTCTTGTAAGTCAAATGCGTTTATTCACGATGAGAGCAGATGTTGTCTATGTTGCTCTGAACAACTGTTATCTTGTACATGCACACACATACACACACACGCACCTTAGAGTTTAGAAAGTGTTTCTACATTTTAACTTGTTTAATTCTCATAGTAACCTCATGAGATATGTCTGATAACAGCTCCATTTTACAGAAGAGGTAATTCAGGCTCAAAGTTAGTTACATTTCTTGGACAGGCTCATCACAACTAGTAAGAAGCAGGACTCAAACCAAGGCTTTGCCAAATCTAAGGCCAAAACCCCTTTTTGCTAGATGGGTGAAGAGTCAGAAGAGGATCTGTGGTTAAATAAGTTTGGAAAACCCAGAGCTAAACAAAGTTGAGTTGGTAACTTTGCTATAGAATTTTTGGAAGTGCTCTATATCCAGATGTGCACTGTGACTTTCTGGGAGGAGAATATGTTATGCGGCATTCCCCAAATGTATTTGGCTATGAAACCTTTTTTTTTAAAAAAATGAAGCATCTGCAATGCTAGGGTTCCACAGGTGATGCTTTGGGAAACAGTGGTCAAAAGGGTCAATGTACTCTTCTCTGGAGGTCCCCAAGAAGCAGCAAAGGGAGGGAGAATTTTCTATGAAGTCAAGGAAAACAACGACAGGGGAGTGCATTAGAAATAGTACCTCTGCCCAGGGTTCATCTTCCTGCCAGGGCTGCTTCCTGAGTGGCTGCAAGTGAGTCCCCTCACTGCTGCGGTTCTTGGCTACAGAGCCCTGGTCCACGTGTCCACCAGCCCCAGCTTCCCCTTCATCCGGGCTCTGTTGACCTGCAAAGGTGAACAGCGGGTCAGCTTATAACCCCAGAAGTGGGTGTGGTGCTATTTTACTGCCTCCAAACTGCCTCCCTTCTTGCTTCTCTGAGAAAAGTGTTCAAGGCCTGTTCCTCCTCCATTTTCTCTGTTTCTGACAGTGCCCCCATGGAAGTGGCAGCCAGGTGGGTGGAAACAGAATTGCAGCACAAGTCAGGAGGCTCAACCCTGGTTCATTTTTTTAGACACAGTTTCGTTATCTGTAAAACAGAGATACTGATTTCTTGCTCTCACTTCCTTCCAAAGTTGTCTGGAGCTCAAATAAGACAACGAATACCACAGTCCTTCGTAAATTGCAAGGGATTAGCAGATGGCAGTGGTGTGGCTTGCAGCCCTGCTCTGTCGTCATTGAGATGCTCTGTCTGAAGCAAGCTCTTGGGTCCTGGGCTGTCTCCTGGCTGTTTACTTATGGAAAAACCTCTGCCGAATGCAGCAAGGGGCACTGCCGCTTAGCTCTCTGGACTTACCCTGTCTGCAACACTCAGGAAGGATCTGAGTCAACAGATGACTCCAACATAGTTAACAAATCTTTCATCAATGGTTTAAAGGGTCCTGCAGCTATTTTCATCACTTCAGGTAGATTTATTGCTGAAACAATCTGGCAAGCCTTCCTTGTGTGGAGCCAAGCTTTAGCAATACTTCCATTCCCAGCATGCAGCTCTGTGGAACAATGCAGGGTTGTCTTTCAACCAGGGGCTCTGGGAGCCCACAGGGGCCCAGTGTCTGGTGGAGCAGTGGCCTTCTGGGAGCTGCTTCTCCTCCCCAGCCAGCCTCACCTTCCCGCTGTGCTCCCCAGCCCTCACCTCCCTTGTCATTTCTGTCCTTAGTGTCACTAGGTCAAGAGTCTAATGCCCATGTGTAGGGCTACTTCCTCCCTCCAGCTCCCCTTCCTCTGCCCATTGGCTCCTTAAAGGCTGTCTGGGTTTGAACTGATGCTGAGAGTGTTGGTGGAAGAGGTGCAGGCTCCAGCTTTGGTTCAGAGGGTCTGCTCAGGTTTTAGTGGCCCAGGCAGGCCTGTTGGGCCCTGGGATTCCTCAATCTGAGGCAGCCCATGGCCACATTAGGCCTGTCCCCAAGAGGACCTCAACTCCCTATATAGAATGTGGCAGTAAAGACCTTTTTTAGTATTCTAGAATGATCCCTTGGGGTCAAGTCAGACCCCAGGTCCATCTTTCATGGTCAGATTTACCTGGAACCAAATGCATTTCTGAGGGTGGAGTGAAACTCTAGCCAAATGACTGCTCGCCTCCTGAATAGTCTCATATATCAGAGTGTCTAAGTTGGGGCATTGTGGGGGGATACAGAGAGACAATCTTCCCTTTTGCTATATCCCAGGTGAGTTTGAGTATGGGACTCAATCTAATGTGAGGGGAAACAAGGATTTTTTTTCCCAGTAAATAAACATCATCATCTGGCTCATTTGTCTATGCTTAATAGAAACAGGTTTGCAGGCAAAGTATTAGAAGTTACAATTGTTGAAAGGAGACCACAAAACTTAGTCTCTATATCTCAAATACGGATTCAGATAACCCAAATAATGTGCATTGGGATAGCAACTTAGAGCTTTTACAGAGCTTTCTACCTCTGTCCTCTCCTATGATTTTTCACAGCAACCCAGGGAGGAAGGAATGCAGATATTATATTTGCATTTTACATGTGAGCAAACTGAGGATGCAGGGAGCACAAGTGACTTGGGGGATCTGGAATTTGCAGCCAGGACTTTTGCTACTTCTCCAGATAAAGTGTCTGGCAAAGAGAGGGAGGCTAATGGGGAAAAGAGTTAAAAACAATGAAAACATCAGTCAGAGTTCAAGTTCCAGCCTCTGAGCTCGTTTTGCTTCTTTTAAAACTGATTTTTTTTTTTTGGCCCCTGTGATCACAAGCAATTGGGTATTGCAATTAGTTAGTAATTATACTTAAAAAACACAAGCTAGGAAGGTCTACAATTACCGTTTGTTGAGCACTTACTATGTGCCAGCTACTGCATTACCCCATTTAACTCCCACATCCAGCCCTGAGAGGAAAGGTGGGTATGGCCATCTCCATTTTATGCATGATGGACCAAGGCCCAGAGAGGCCACATGGCTTGGAATCTGGTGCTGATGGCCGCATGTTTGATCGTTATTCTATACAGCCTTTCTGTTCTCTGCCTGATTGTGGCAGCTCCTCGGTATATGGCAGCAGTTAGGGAAGTCACTTTACCCCTTAGGTGTGCAGTGCTCATCATCCATAATATGGAAGCAATGCAATCCGCTGTCTAACATTTTGGGATCCTAGGGCATCAAAGTGTAAGGATATTAACTGGAGACAGCAGGATTTTTGAAGAGAAAGGGCATAAGCAGTGGTGAGATAGTGTGCCACCCCGAGAAGGGCAGCGGGTGGCCGCACAAGGGCACTACATGCATGAGCTCACCATTCCCCAGGACACGGGTGGCCCAGAAATCAATCTCTTCAGTGCCCCAGACTCAACTGGCCTCAGGATGTTGACCCACGTTAGCAAAATGCATAGAGATTCATGGATAGACCAAGGTACTAATTTACAAAGAGAAACAGAATTGCCTGACCCACATATTTCATATAGACAAACTACATATGTGGATCAGGTTATGACCAGAATTCCCTGGTGCCAGAGACAAGACTCAGCGAGGTGTGTGGCTGGAATGTTTAACGGCCTCAGGCGCTGAGAACCTGCCCTGTTCTCTACTCATTCATTAAGCCAAGTTCTCTACTTATCCTCTCAGATCCTTTCCCCAAGGATAGGGCTTGGTCAGGCACCACCAATGTTTCTCAAAAATTTCTTTTTTATTCCAGACAACATTTTATAGTATGTTGGGCTCTTGTTCTTTTCTAGCTAAGGCCCTAGTCTTTGCCTGTTACTGCTCCCTCGTCATCTTTTCCCATCTCCCTTACCAAAGATAACTTCTGGCTCTTTGAGTGCTTCTAATTCCCAAAAATAATATTGACAGGTAAAATCCCCATAGTACTGACCAGCTTACAGACAGCGCACAATAATCTTCTGTGCAGTAATGAGGTCTTATTGTGCCCATTACAGAGATGAGCAAACAGAAGCTCAGTGAGGTTAAGTGACTTGCTCAAGATATTGCAACTAGTAACTGAGAGAACAGCCATTGTAGTACAGATTTATGACTCCAAGGCTTATTTTTTTTCACATTATATTGCCACAAAAATCACAGGATTAAATAATATTAGAGTGGAACAAACCTAAGAAATCATCTAAGATCTAGAGTCTAGACCTACACTGTCCAATACAGTAGCCACTAGTCACATGTGGATATGTAGATGTAAATTAATTAAAATTAAGTAAAATAAAAAACTCAGCTTCACAGTTGCAATAGCTACATTTCAAGTATGCAATAGCTACATATGGCTAATGGCTATCATTAATACATAGGACAGCACATATAAAACATTTCATCTTCGCAAAAAGTATTATTGGATGGTGCTGGTCTAGACTAACCCCTTCGTGTTACAGAGGAGGACCATGCAACACCCAGAATCCCAAGACCTTATTTTGGGAAACTCCATTTTAAGGTGCTAAAAATCCAAATATTTGAGAACTGGTCATAAAATCAACATGTACCTTGATCAAAAGATTTTCCTTGTTGAATCCAAAATGGAGGAAAGACAGGCAGGAGATGGTATTTTGGGGGTACACCTGAAAGATCCTGTCGTGGCCGGAAACTCTTTGGTACATTGAGTTGACTGTCCTGGAGCAGCACAGAATCCTTGATGTATCCTGAAGGGTAGGTCAGGAGTTATTGATAGAGATAGTGGTTGCCAATCTAGAGTTCTTGGAGATAACTACAAGGTCCCCTGTTTACATTAGTCCTGGTTTGGGACATTGCCTATTAAGGAAGACAATTAGAAGATGAGAGGGATTAAACAATCAGCTAGAACCCATAGAGGCTTCTCTATACAGTCATTGGGTGCTTCTGGTCCTGTGCCACATGTATGCTGCTCCTGTTCCATCATTCCCAAGAACTGGGTCTCACTGGTAGAGGAAACATGGCTACTTCCTTTGGGCTGGGTAAAAAGCTCCTCCTGCCTCAGGAGGAGAGACCTGATGGTAGTGGATGTGTCCTGCTTGCTTCTGTAGGCACCATGATCAACAGCCTTCTCAATCATTCTGCAACTATTTCTTGAGGGTTTACCAATGGGCCCACCTCTCTTCTAGACAATACAGTCTAGATACAGAAGAACCAGACATGGGCCCTTTTTAATAGACTCACAGTCTGTTGGCGAGACAAAGCTCCCCTGTGCTCAACTGTGTGGCCCTGAGTGTCAGTGTGACATAAGGTCAGAAAGCGAGGAGCTCAATGTTGACTGGAGTTGTCAGAGAAGCCTTTGTAGATATGGGCTTGCAGATTTATCATAGGGACACAAAGAAGGAACCAGAGAATGTATTAGCATCATCAAGGTGGTGACCTCTGAGATGTGAGAGGAGAGGGTGGCAGGGGCCTTGGGGCAATTGTGTCTCCAGTTTGAGGGCCTCACCTTCAAGAGGGGCTTTGGCAAGGAATCATGGCAAGGGGCCCAAGCATGCACATGTGCACGTCTCTTTTCCTAAACCACATATTTTAGCCATATGATTCCCACAGAGGGGTCTGAGACCTTTTTTGATGTTAAAAAGGGCCTTCATTCTTGAAGATGTTGGGCCTAGGCTGTGGAACAGTGGCCTGCTCTGCCCTCTGTCTCACCCAGTGATAAACACATCTTTGGTTAAGAGGCTCTTTCTCATGAGTGTTAAATAAATGGAACTGCCGTGAAAGTAAAACCGATTACTGGACAAGCCCACAGCTCTCACTTTGCTTCAAGTTGCCACTTACTGGGGAGAGAGCTACTTTCTCTCCTTTCTCAGGGTAAACCTATAAAGCCAGTCTCCCTCTGGCCCTGCCTGTTTGCTGTTGCTGAAGACAGGGCAAACAGCTGACTGGGCACTGGCAAGTCCTCTGCTCCCTCTTCTTGTCCCCAATAAGTTTGCCAAATAAAATACAGGATGGCCAGTTAAGTTTGAATTTCAGATAAACAATGAATACTTTTTTAGTAGAAGTATGTCCCAAATTGCACATTTAACTATTTGTGTGCAGGGGAGGGTTGCTAAATCTGGTAATTCTGATCCCCAACGATTTCCCATTTTCATGTTTAAGCCTTTGCTGAGTGCAGTTGGGGTCTCTGTTCAGCAGAAGGGTGTCCATCTCACTCCTAAGTGGTCATGTTGGAGAGCTGCCATCTTTAAGAGGAGGAGGCTTAACATGTCACTTCTTGAAGGAGCTGAGATCACCCCAGACACCCCAGGGGAATGCTGGGAAGAATGTGGAGCTGGGGCTGCAGGGAGGATCTGATTTCTGGTCCCAGCTCCGCTTTTGCCTGAATGACCTTGGACAACTTACTCTGCCTCTCTGGTCCTTTTCCCCCTCATCTTGTAAAAGTTGGAGGTTGAACTGCAGGATCTCTGAGGCCTCTGAGCAGAGAAGTTTGGGAAGAAAGTTCTGGTTTGGGATGTGGAGTGTGAGACTGCTGAGGGTGAGGGGTGGGAGTGAAGGCAGGATCCCAGGCTGTCCTTCCCTCGGTACGTGTGGGGAGGACAAAGGGTGCAGCCATGGTAGAGGCTTGTGGGCTACCATGCTTGGGGACTTTGCTTTAATAGAAAATTGGGCCTGAAATCCATCAGGCCTTGATGGAAAACACACTCTTGCACCAGAATGCGAAGTGGGGCAGCTCGGGTGCACCCCCCTCCCATTTCCCCACTGACCTGCACGTTGGAGCCTGTACATGGTGTCAGGGGACCACGTCTGCAGGAGGCCTCGAAGGTATCTCTTGGCTGAATACCCGGGCTGGATCTGCCGCTGGGCCTGGCTCTCCAGCTGGCTTCGGAAGTAGAGGTACGGTTGCCAGGCTCTGTCCTGCTCCCTCTGTGGGGACAGCAGTCAGGAAACAGCACAGCTGCTAAACCCTGAGCCTCTCAGTGATACAGGCTGGTTAGCACAGTCCTCATCAGTAATCCAGGCAACTCCCGGAAGGTGCCAGAAAGCACCAAAAACAGATGCCGCAGCTAATAGACATAAACCAAGAGCCCAGAGAGCAAAGCTTTGAAAGGCCCCTGCAGATTTGCAGTTGGAAGGAGAGGGAGAAATGATAAATACCAGACCCCATCTTGAGATAGAGCATTAGAAAAGGATAAAAGCCTCAGATGAAAACACATTACCTAGTTCAGCCTGTGGAAATCATTTTAGTACCTTCAAAAATGGCTCTGTAGTGCCATGGGGAAGCCGGCTTGCAGATCCACACTGGCATCCAATGTTTGCAATATGAATAATGGGACAGACAGACCATGTCCATGTTCATGTGGAGCCTGGCATTTTGAAAATATCTGGCTCTAATGCATTTCATTTCAGCCAGGGAGAATTTTCTGGGAACCTACCTGCCAAAGTCAGTCCCACTGCGCAAGACATTGTGGAGAATAAATGTGAATAATAACATCTCACTCTTGGCTAGGAATTTATATTATACAAAGAACTTCCACCCCATTATAATCCTATAAGTGATATAAAAACTCCCAGAAGACCATTGCTGAAGCATAAGAACAGCAAACTTGTGGCACTTGTGTTGACATCTCCCAGCTTCCCTTGTCTGTGGCAGACAGTACTAATCAGTCATGGCATTCTTGACTGCTGAACTAAATGCCATCTCAGAATCCGTTTTCTCTTTTAAAACATTTTTGAAATTGACACATAATTTAAATAACTTGCACAGAGCTTAGATGTTCACTTTGATAAAAATGGACAATTGTATTACACCTTTGTAACCACCCCAGAAAACAAAATACAGAACATTTTCATCAGCCCAGAAAGTTCCCTCATGTGCCACTGTATATTCAGCATCGTTCTCCCCACCCGGTAGTCACTATTCTGATTTCTAACACCATGGGCTAGTTTCTTCTGTGAGTGGAAACATACGACGTATACTCTTTGATGCTTCACGAACGTGATCCACATGGTGTCCCAGAGAACTAGCATGAGGCATGCATCCCATTTACCACCCCTTGGCTAAGCAGCTCCCCCAAGGCAATAATGAAGCCAGGAAAGAGAGAGGGTAAAGGCTGAGCCGGCTAGCAGTGGAGTCAGAACCCAGAATCCAGGGCTTCAAAGCCACATCGGTGCAAAGCTTCCATCTCTTTAATGGACTAGAACTCAGCACCATGAACCAGCATGATGTCAAAGCAAGTAAAGATGGTTTTGAAGCAGGGGCTTCAGTGTCCCAGACAGTAAGAACTGGAAGACCAGAGACCAACATTTTCACACTTGTTGGGATGCAGTAAAACCTCACTCAGTAGGCTTGAGCAATAAGAAAGAAAGTTTTATCATCTCACATTAACAAAAAGACCAAAGATTGGAGAGTACCAAGGTTGATTAATGCAGCAGTTCAATGGCTCCAGCATCCTGAAACCCATTGTACAGGTACCCGATCTCTTCCTACCTCTGAGAACAGTCTTCACATCAGTCTTTCGGGCCTGCAGAGCCTGAACAATGGATACAGGGAGACATCAAGTGGGTCCAAAAAGCACAAGCAGAAGACCGGGAAGGAGACAGCTTAGGGAGAAAGCCTAGAATGGCACCCTGGAGTTAGGGCCAGAGGGTCTGGGTTCAAGGCCCACTCTGTTTTGTAGGAACTTCGTGATCTTGGGTGAGCCCCAGAACCTTTCTGAACCTCTCTCTAAAATGGAGCCGATAGCATGGTGGAGGGAGTAGAAAGTTCATGGGTTTTGAAATCAACCCGAGAGTCAAATTTCACAGTGCCTGGCACACCGCAGGGGCTCGATGTTGTGGGGAAATGAATAACTAAATGAACAGTTCCAATTCTAGCCCGCCGCTTCTCGAACTCCTGGCCTCAAGCAATCATCCTGCTTTCCAGCCTCAGCCTCCCAAACTGCCAGGATTATAGGCATGAGCCACTACGCCTGGCCAGCTTTGTCACTTCTCAATCACCTAAATTATATAATCTCATCTGTAATACCAATAATGCCCACCTTTTAGGGCTTTTCGATGTTGTCAATGAAATAGTGTAAACAAAATGTGCCTCACTGTGCCAGCCTATGGTAGGTGAGAGGGTCCTTCCTCTCACCCCTCCTGGCCTCCCGCCCTGCCTGCCTCCCGCATGTGAAAGCACTTTCTGATCTCTCAGCATTCCTCATGGGATGTGAGGGGGACCCAGTGAAGGAGACTGAGCACGGGCTTTGCATTAACATCTATCCCCACCCCGGGCATGTGTCTTTAGGCAAGTTAATTACCTCTCTGAGTAATTTCACTCATTATCCTCAGGGTGAAGATTAAATGAGCTGAAGTATGTAAAGTACTCAATACTCAGCACATAGTAGGTGGTCAACAAATATTAAGTCTTTTCTCCTTGCCCTTGTCCCGGGTGTGGGGAGATTATTAATTGCACACACTTCTTCCTCTCACTTCTTTTTCCTAACAGAGTGCCCATTTTTTTTGTTGTTAACAGAACCCTTTTCCCAGATACAGACATCCTTCCTTATCTGTGGGAAATTGGTTCCAGGACCCCTGTGGATATCAAAATCTAAGGATGCTCAAGTCCCTTATGTAAAATGGCATAGAATTTGCCTATAACCGACACACATCCTCTAGTATATTTAAATCATTTGTAGATTATTTATAATACCTAATACAATGTAAATATCAATACAATGTAAATAGTTGTTGTACTGTATTGGTTTTTTAAAAATGTTTATTATTTTTTGCTTTTTTTTTCTTCAAATATTTTCCTTCACAGTTGGCTGAATCTCTGGATGTGGAACCAGCAGACAGGAGGGCCTTGCTTTCCCAGATTTCATTGCATCTGGGAGTGGCCATGTAACCTAGTTCTGTCCAATGAGACTAAGAGGAAGCTACTGGAGAGTATCTGGAAAGTCTTTGCTTCCTTAGAGAAGGAACAGCTGTGCAAGGATGGCTTGCTGGTCCCTTTCTTTATGCTTTGAACCCGGATGTGACCTCTGGAAGTATGGGAGCCATCTTGTGAACATGCGCTAACAAGCATGAGGAAGAAAAGCCAACATGCAAAGGATGATGGAAGGAAAAGATGGAGTTTGAGTCCTTAATGGCGTTGGAGAGCAGCTGAGCAAGCATGAAACTCCTACTCTGAAAGTTTTTGTTACTTGAGATAATTAAATCTCTTTATTGCCTAAATCAGGGTTTGGCAGATTTTTTTTAAGTGCCAGATAGTAAATATTTTAGGTATTGTGGGCCATATGGTCTCTGTTACCATTAATTGACCTGTCTTTGTAGTGTGAAAGCAGCTATAGACACTATGTAAGCAAATGTGTTCCAATAAAACTTTATTTATAAAAACAAGCAGTGGGCAGGATTTGGCCAGGGAGCTGTGTTTGCTGATTCCTGATTTAGGCTACTAATAATCAAGAAATCTGTTGCTTGCAGCCAAAAGTATTTCTGATGCATAGATACAATATGGAAGCAACAGATTTGAAGCTGCTACAGATTCAAGGGGTAGAGAAGAAGAACTAGAGGAAAAGGGACAAATAAGACAGATTTATAACTAATAAATAAAATGAGTAACAGATAAAAGAAAGTATGGCTTAATATTCAAATGGCTCTACTCTCTAGGAGTTTGTAAATTAAATGAATGACTGGAATTCAAACAGAGAGCATCAACTATTCCTTGATGTCTGGACATTTTATGTGGCAGGTACTTCAAGTGCAAAAAAAGCCTGGAAAATTCAGCACCATAAGGTCTTGAGGCTTTTTCCAGAGGACATGAAAGAAAGAATTATAGAGAGGATGGTGGAAGCTAAATGACACGCCCACACACTCCATTTTTCATTTGGTCATATAGTAAATATTTGTTGGGTACTTTTTATATGCCAGGCACTGTGTTAGGCCCTGAAATATGGAGCTATTAGAACTGATACCTTTTCTGGGTGAATTAGAACCTCCCTTACTCACTAAAAATCTTTGCTTCAATTGACTTTTCTCTGAATGCAGCAAGAACCAGCCTCTTCCCAGATGCTGCGGCCCCTGTGTGAGTGGCACAATGCGCTGTTTGAGTCTGGACAAGACCCCTTGTGTTTCTCACCAGTGAGTAGTTCTGAAGCACCAGGTTGGTTCTGGGAAGCTTGCTCAATGGTGCAGGGAGTTGCCGAGAAGAGTTAGGGAGACCTAGTCCTGGAATTTGGGGTGTTGACATGTATTTTTGCTTAGAGTTTGAAAGCTGATCTTGGCCTCTGTAGTAGTTTCCTATTGATGCTGTGACAAATTACCACACATTTAGTGGCTCAGACAATACCAAATGTATTCTCCTACAGTTCTGGAAGTTAGAAGGTCGAATCAGGTCTCACGGGGCTAAAATCAAGGTGTCGACAGGTCTCTGCTCCTTCTGGAGCCAGCTCTAGGGGAGCCTGTTCCCTTGGCTTTTTCAGCGTCCCTTGGCTTATGGCCCCTTCCTCCATCTTCAAAGCCAGCAACTTCTGAATCCTTCTCAGGCCGCCATTTCCCTGGACCTCCCTTCTCATTCCTTCTTCCACTTTTGAGGACCTGGGATTACACTGGGCCCACCCAGATAACCTAAGATAATCTCCCCATTTTAAGGCCATCTGATTAGCAACCTTAATTCCATCGGCAACCTTAATTTCCCTTTGCCGTGTAATTTACCATATGCACAGGTTCCAGGGATTAGTATACGGATATCTTTGGGGGCCATTCTGCATACCACATTCTCTTTAAGTTTTTCCTACTTTTCTGGTTTCTCTTAGTAATTTCTCAAATTATGCCTGTGACATTGGTTAATAACGTCACATCTCATAGGATAAACTGGAGCCCTGAGGGAAACCCAAGGCCTGTGTAGGGCTACCAAGAAGACCAGTCAGGGTAAAATCTATTCACTTGTTTCCGATGTGTTGAATACTATTTTATGTGGGAAAAAGCAAGATACAGGAGAACATGCATAGGATGATTACAACTTCAAAAAACATGTCTTTTATATATGTATAATCATGATGGAAAGACTGGAAGAAAATAGATTAAAACACTAATAATGGCAGTATTAGGGTCTTTGGTATAAGATTACAGATAGTTCTTCTCTCTTTTTTTTTATAAACATCAAATTTTTAGTAATATGCTTAGATTATATTTACAAATAGAAACCATGTTAGAAATTAACTACTTTTAATACACCCACCCTCTTTTCATAAGTATTTCTCCAGTCCTTCCCCAACATTCCCCAGAATTAGCCACCCGCTCAGAAGTTGCTCTAAAACATAAAAGGAGACAGAAAGGAGCCGGGAAGGGCGTTTCTGGAACAGGGAAACAAACATGACAGCAGGAGGCTGGCTGCGATGCCTCCAGACCGCTCAGGCCTGCCTCGGCTTTGCCAGCCAGCCCCAGCTTGCACAGTGTCCTGTCAGCCACACTCCGCTGGGAGTCCTTCCTTTAACAGCTTGCTCAGGCTGGCCACCTCCCTGATGCCACCAGGTCTCCAGACACAGAGGGGTGAAGGGAACCCCATGTACCTGTCCCTGTCCCCACACTGGCTGTCCTGTCTCCTCACCCCAGTGCTGGCAGCTGAGGGTTTGTAGAGGATGGAAGAGACAGCGGGGCCTGCTCTCCAACCCAGCAGATACAGGATGGCAGGGCGCCAGGGTCCCCAGCACAGCAAGAAAGGCCCAGACAGCCAGCTGCCACCTTACTGCAGCGGGTGGCCCAGGCTTTGTGTGCAAGAGTCCACATAGGGGTGAAGAGAGAAGCCCAGAAATCCCAGGGCTGCCTGGCAGAGCCCTCCATCATCCAGCCCCCACCCACTTTTCCAAGTACGTGTCCACCAGGAGCCACGCCTGTCTAGTTGCCCCGACCTTCTTCTTGGCCTCCGCTCACCTATGCCTGGGAGGTCTCTCTCCACTTATCTCCACAGGAGACTCGGCTCAAATTCGACCTCCTCTAAGAAGCTGCTCTAGATTTTCCCAGTAAGAAGCAGTCACAATCTCAAACTTCATCACACTTCCACAGCATATTAATAAATAATAATCTAGCTCATCTCATGGACTGCCTTTTATCATGTGTCACTGGTGCACCAATGTGCCTCCTTCACAGACTGTGCCCCCCTGGTGGGTGGAGGCTGCAGCCTCCCCCTGATAACTAGTATGTTCATCCGGCAATATTTGTTGAGCATCTGTCATGTGTCAGGCGCTGTGCTAGGCTCGCACTAGTTCGTAACTACTAGATGTTAGCTCAGTTGAATGGGAAGACCCAGTAATGTCTGCACTTTATTGCCAACTATCTGTGTGTGCTCTGAGGTGCCCGCTTCACCTGGAAGTCCTCTCAGGAGGAGCACAGCTGGCATCTCCTAGCCCTGAGTCAGGCTTGCTGGGGGCCACGTGCTCTGGCAAAAGCCAAGCCTTAGAACAGACGGTGACTGCCCATTGTTGTCACACCTGTGCCGGTGTGACTGGAGCCAGCCTCAGGGCTGCCAGGTGAGGGCAACTGGAGTAGGGGTGGGGGAAAGGTGGGAGGGGAAAGATATGAGGCCACTAATAGCTGTGCCTGGAAAGCCTTCTCCAACCCCAGCCGGACTTTAATCAGCCTTGTGCAAACACCGCCACTCTCAGCAAGACCCTTGCTCTGCAGGTTTAATTTTGGGGATTCTGTGCAACTGATACTCACTCTCTCTCCCATATATCTTTGGTAACCATGTGTTCCTGGGTGCCAGGCCATCAAGAAGAGGATCATGAAGTGGTCTGAATTTGCTCATTAATGCAGTGTTGTAACAAGGCTTGATTCCTGACCAAACCATTCAGCATCAAAAATTTGACCAGCCATATGTCACAAACATAAAGGTACAAAAACTAGAATTGCAAACAGCAAAAATTAAGCTCAAGTTCCTGTAAGAGCTCAGTCTCCCTGGGTTTGAATCCTTGTCTTTATGACTTACTAGCTGTGTGATCTTGGGGAAATTACTTGACCCATTTTGGCCTCAGTTTCTTTATCTGTCAGGCGAGTATGACAGAAGTACATACCTTACATGCGAAAAAATGAAGTTAGACTCTTACCTTATACCGTGTACAAAAATTAACTCAAAATGGAGCAAAGACCTAAATGTAAGAACTAAAACTATAAAACTCTTAGAAGAAAATATAGGGGGAAAGCTTCATGACATTGGCTTTGGCAATGATTTCTTGAATATGATACCAAGTGGACAGGCAAAAAAAGAAATAGTGGGGTTTTGGAATCAGTTGTCTGAGCTCCAATTCCAGCTCCACCGCTGAGCTGAGTAATTTGGGCAAGTTAGTTAATGCCAAGCCCAGGTTTTCCTCCTATAAAATGCTAGCACCCAGCTTATAGGCTTGTGTAGATTGTGTAAGGTTCCACAGATAAAATGCCTGGCATACACTAAGCACTCAGTAAGTTTAGCTGTTATTGACATTACCTTTCACCTCATAGTCAGGCAGGACTGACCATATTTCTCTCCTGATCGTTCCTACTTCTAGGTTTATTAAAGACTCCAAAAACCACTGCCCAGGACCTGCTCAAATGGAGCACACTAGGAAAAAGGAGTACAGTCAAATCACTCTTCCTCCCCTTCACTGCCTTGGTGCCTGCTTAACATGTTGACAGCCATCACTTCTTAGGGTCATTGTCATGCAAGTAGCAGGTTATTGATCAGGACTTATAAAGGGAACTTCGCTCTCCTGATCTTTGACTGAAAGGGTAAATAGATAATTTATTATTCTTCCTCCTTTTCTATATTTTCCTATTTTGTATGAGCCTCTATTATGTTTAGGATGGGAAAATCAACTTGATTCAAAAGACATATTTCTCACAATATTTTCTTATTTGATAATGTAACCTGTCCATCATGGGTTGGACATTGGCTGAAAACAGCAACCAAAGTGTTAAGTGTCTTGAGTATTAAGAGGTGGGGAGCTATTAGGCAGTATAGAATGAGTGGTTATTATTTAATGGAACAAGGCTGCCAATATATCTATCTAATCTCTTAAATGTAACCATACTTATAAGGGAGATGGTGGTAACAACATAGCCAGCCCTCTGTATCCCTGGGTTCTGCATTTGCAGATTCAACTAGCTTTGGATTAAAATATTTGAAAAAAGAAAAACACATAACAATAAAAATAATACTAATAGAAATAATACATTATAACAACTATTTGCATTGTATTAGGTATTATAAGTAATCTAGAGGTGATTTAAAGTATACAGGAGGATATGCCTAAGTTATATGCAAATACAACATCATTTTATATAAGGGACTTGAGCATCCTTGAATTTTGATATCCCTAGGGGGTCATGGAACCAATATTGATCCTTGGTCCTGGAACCAAGGGGTATCCTGGAACCCCATGGACACTGAGTGACAATTGTACAATGTTGGTTGAAATCCACCATAGTTATTTAAATTTTGTTTATCCCTCAATGGGATAGAGACATGGCATGCCCTGTGAAATGAATTTTAAAACAAATTATTTTTAATACATTATTTAATCAATGTCTCATTGTTGGACATTTAAAAAATATTGCTAGATTTACAAAATTCTAAAAATATAAGAAGAAATGCTAAAACAATGCAAAAATTACTTAATATTTCTGATTTGAGAGGCACTTTAGGTTTCTGCTATGCTTCAAGAGCATCAGTATGACTATCATTTAGATATTATTCCAAATTATGGTTATTTAGGTTTTATAGCTATTTGACTTCTAAATAATGGGAAGCTAAATAAATTAAAGGCCTCAAGAAGAATGGTTTTAATATTGGAAATGTTGAATGAGATTTTGTTCTGTTTAACAAAAGCCAACCAAGCAACATATCTCTATGTATCTAGAATTCTGAGAACTCTGACATCTGATCTCTTGACTTAACATTTATCTTTATTCATTAGGAAGTTGGACCATCAGGAAAGTTTAAGAGTGGATGTATGTTGAGCTATAAACTTGAGCTGTGTTGCCACATGTGTGCCATCAGATCCATAGATCAAACTAGAGGTGCTATGAGATGCTTTAAACATTGAATTGTACCTCCCTGTGACAGCTGCAATTCTCACAGGTCTGAGTGGGGCCTGAGTCATGCAGGTTCTTGACTCATGGTCCAGCCAATGCAAATCCTTCGGTAAGCAGCACTAGTGTATTGGTTAGCACCTCTCTACCATTTTTACCCCTCCCTACTTTGGCTCTTTTACTTTGAGTGTGGCATTTTTAACTTTTGAACTATCCTATTTGGACAAAGAAATACCGACCCAGAGGGACAGATGGTGTGGTTATTGGTGGGCTCAATTTACAGCACTGTTTGCTATTCTGTTTCCCTCCTTGATCCTCCCACCTAGATTTGTAAGGTCAACTGTCTACCTCCTTCAAAGCTACAGATTTTTATTTTATTTGTAAAATTCCAGGTTTAAAAAATGATTGGTGAAAAGAAATGTATAAATTAAAATATGATTTATAATCCCACCACCCACAGTTTAACCCACAGTTAAAACGTGGATGTCTATCCTTCTGTGACTGCATGCTCAGTTGTATTAGATCATATTAGAGAGGCAACGTTTTCTGTGCTGCCTTGTCTCAAACTCTGGTGTGATGATCTACTTTGGCTGTATAATCTTGAGTGAATCACTCAAACTCTCTGTGCTTTAAAATGGATAATAGTAGTGTTAGAAAGCATTAATTAGTTATACTTAGAAAGCACTTAGAACAGTGGCAACAACATAGTAAATACTCAAAAAATGTCAATGAACATTGGTATTTTTATTATATGAATACTATTTTATAATCTGCTTTTAAAAAATATACTGTGCATATTTTATCATGGTATTCATGACTAATACATGCCTGACTCAAAATCCATTATATGACTGTACCATAATTTATTCAAACAATTTCCATTGTTGGATATTTATTATTTTCAGTGTTTTTCATAGTAATAAATAACCCTATAGTAAATGTTTATGTGCATAAATCTTTAGGCACATCTCTGATTATTTCCTAGGGCAAGTTCCTAGAAGTAGAATGCTGAATCAAGAGGTATCAATCAAAACCCTTTATAGGCTTTTGCCAAAATGCCTTCCAGAAATGTCATGTGAAGTTGTGCTCCTAATGCATGAGACTGCTATTTCCCCATAGCCTTCCCAGCTCTGGCTATTGTGATTTCAAAAATTTCTTGCCAGTCTGTCGTTTGCATAATCAGATAGCACTATTTTCCAAAACTCTATTCTTCTGAGGTGTTCATTTTCTTTAATCTCAAATCCTTTTTGAGTTGTTTCCCCTCCTCTTTTAATCTACTATGTCTTTTAATCTTAAATTCCTGCCCTGTTACTATTCTAAACCTTTTCTTTTCTTTCTGATTTCTTTGCACCATTTCCCTTCAACCCATTTGGAGTTAGATTATAGCGTTCTGTTTCATACAGGTATGGGGTACACATCTAGTAGATGGATACCACGGGAAGATAGGAACTTTTTTCATTGAGCCCATATCTAAACAAAAACGAAGCTGTTCCCAAATGGACTCATCTGGTAAGATCTAAACCAGTAAGATCCCTGTTGCCTGAAGTATTTAGCCATATAGATGAGCACCTGAGAGCTGTGGATGGTATTCTTACTCTGGGAAGTAAGTTAACCTATATGTCAGTCAGTATCCAACCAGGAAAATAGAAACTACTCTAAGTATTTAAACACAGAAGGAATTTAATTTAGGGAATTTATGACACAGGTGATTGGAGAGCTTAGAAGCCAAACAGATGGTGAAGCAATATTGAGATCAGTAGTATCGAGAAGTGGATACCAGCCCTAGGCTAGGAGGAAAGAGAGAGGGGCTGATGGAGTCACCTGGAAGTATCTGGGCCATAGCAGGCCTGTCTGTTAGGAGCTGGACCACACAGGTGATACTGATGCTTCTTGTCACCTGAGGCAGAGTAGGAGGGAAAACATCCTGGTTTTCCTCTTCTTCTCCCTCTCTAATCTCCTCCCAATGTCTCCCATTGGCATTTTCAATCAGAAGTCAGTTGTGGAATTGTATGTAGCCTGAGATCAACCTGCCTGTGATGCAGAGCAGGGGAAGGGTGCAGAGAGGACCTGAGCACAAACAGGCCAAGGCCAGGCACAATGACCTCGGAAGTCCCTTCAAGTCCACAGACAATAGGGCAAAGTGTAAAGCCTGCTGGCCCTGGAGAATCCTAGCTCTGTCATTACTGGCTCTCTGGCCTTGGGCAAATCACTCAACTCCCTTGAGCTTCAGTTTCCTCATGTATAACAGGGGGCAGAGAAATCTTTCCTTTTGGAAGCTCTGTGTAGGGTAGGGGGTAGGTGATAAATTTCCCAAGAATGATTCTGGGAGACTGAAAGTTTCATGCATGACTGATTCATTCATTCCACAAACATTTATAAGAACTCACTATTTTCTGGAAATGATCTAGACATGGTCCCCACCTTGGAGATGTTATTCCAACAAGAATGACAGATGGTCAAAGAGACAAATCTCAGTGCATAATGGTATGGGAATGTTTGCAGAAGAGGGAGCCATGGGATATCTCTGCCTAGGGAAGTGGGAGAAGGCTTCAGTGAGGAGATGATATTTGAGTTGTGTTTTTAAGTATGGGTAGGAGTTTGCCAGCTGTAGAAACATGTGCAAAAGTATAGAGTTATGAAAGGACACGGGTGTTGGGGAATGATGAGCTGGTCACATGGGTGGGGCCTTGAGGGTTCCATGGTTGAGGTGGTGGGAGGAACAGGTGGGAGATGTGGCTAGACACGGAGGAGAAAGCCAGTGCATGGAGGGCCTAGTTTAAGAAACTAACGACTTTATTCAGTGGGGGATGAGAGGTTAGCAGAGACTTTCAAATCAGTGAGTAACCCACCATCTGTAACCTAGAATTTTATAAAGTGACACATCTTCCCAGACAGTCTTATGGCCTCAGCCAAAGGGCTGATGTATGCAGTTATATAAAACAAGGGCACGTGTACATCTCATAAGACATTAAGAAGCATGAATCAGAAAAATAAGCACGGGGTTTTCCCCTTAATGTTAAATTCAGAATGGAAAGAGTCATTAACTTATCCTGCAGACGCTGAAGGGCTCAAGGTAAATATTTAAAGTGTTCTCTCTCTCATTTCCACAAAGCCAAGAACATCAGAGATGCGCTGATGATGCTTGTGGCTATGAGACAAGGTTTCAAGGGTTCTGATGAAATATCTGCTGGCCTGAATCTGTCTGAATGCTGAAAAGGACTTTGTGTTGCCATACTGAAAGGAAAACACAAAATGCTGGCAATATAGCCTTTGCGCTTTTCAGAGCCCTTTCACATACGTAGTCTCATTTAAGCTTTCTGACAGTTGTACGCAGCAGATAAGGCCCATTTTAGAGATGAAGAAATGGAGGTCTGAGAGTTTCATACCTTCCCTGGGGTCCAAGAAGAAGTTATAGCCAAAGCTGCAACTGGATTTATAGATACACAAGCTGGTGCCTTTCCCAAACCCAAGGGCCTTCTCGCCTACCTGTTTCCTTCCATATGCCAGGATGGCTTCTTTGAGGTCTTGAACTGTGCGCAGCCTCCTCCCGTGACCTTTGGAGCGGTAGGAGCCTTTTCTCCTCTCTTCTGGTGTCCATGCTGATATGGCCAAACCTTCCGAATAGAGGATCAAGGCACCCTTCCTAGTGCTGAAAGTTTTAGGAAGAAAGAGGCCCCAGGAGTGCTGATCGGCACTGTCCTCATCCTGAGGCTTTCCGACCAGTACATAATCTTCTGGGGACTTCCAGTTCAAGTAATCCTGCAATGGAAAGAAGCCACCTCAATCGAGCGATCATGGAAGACTTTTCTACAGAAATACTGCTCGTGCAAGGTGTTTGATATTTTTTTAGTTACTGATTTTCTCTGACTTGTTCACATGGTGTCACACAACAACACAATTACTCTTTTTAGCAACTGCTTTTCTCTTCACATCTCAAAATTAGCAGAACCCAGGCCGTGGTTCTATTTTACCCCATACAACTTTCAGGAGAGCCATTCATGCCTGGAGGCTTAACTCGGGTGGAGTGTAGGTTACAGGCCAATTAAAGTTTCCTGGTATGCAAGTAAGTAGTCATAATTATCAAGAGCAGCAGATAACTTTGAAATTAGACCTGGACTAGCTGGCAGTTTAAATAGGTGAAAACCATTCCAACCCACCACCACTTCAGCTGTACACAGGGAGAATTTCTATGCATTCCAGATGCTATGTAACATTACCTAATTTGGCTATTTAGGAGCCTATAAAGTGGTTACATATCTTGTAAGTAAGTAAATGCCATTGGCCATAGAGGTCCTTTGAAACTTTATATGCCTTTTAACACAGAAAAGGTCAAATATCATGACAAGCTACCATGACAATGGAAATCTCTGTCTGACCTCCAAATTGCAAAGTGCCCCCAATGGATTTTTTATTCCTGGCAGGAGTCAATGAAATAAAATTCCAGTACGACAAGGGAATTTTGCCACCTCTTTAAAATGTTCTAAAATGAGATTTTTTTGGGGTCTATATTAAATATGAGTCCTGTGGGTTAAATTCCAGAAAGTTCAAGGAAGCCATTAAAATGGCACGAACACCCAGCATTTCAACCACAGAGCACAACTTCTAAAAACCAAACAACCATCAGCTTGCCTAGAACCCAGGTGGAAATTCTGGTCTTGAACCAAACCATCTAAATTCCAGACAATCTGGAATCTCTTTTGGTCTCAAGCAAAGGAGGCTTGAGAGCAAGTGCAAGTGAGTAAGTCAGTGTGCAAGTGAAAGGAAGAGGGCTTCATTGACAATCTTGGTGTGTCAAGAAAACTACATTATTTTCTTGCATTTCATGAAGGAGGAGGGAAAATCTAGCAGGGACTCCCGCCCACCTCACTAACAACACAAACCAAGACACACATGGTTCACCCCCAAATGGAAAAATAGAGCATTCCTCCTCCACCCCCAAAATGTGCCTTTATTCAGCTGTAAGACTCACCTCTGGTTCAAGATAGACTTCTAACTTCTGTTTGTTCTGGACCAACTTCCCATGTCCCCGGCTCAGGAGAGAGAGCGTGAACATGTCTCCCCTCTGACCACCCCTCCTCAAGGGCAGTTCATCTTGGTTTTGAAGGCTGAAAACTGGTCACACCTCAAGATTTCCAAAGCTCAGCAGCAAGCCCAAGAAGACCATAAACACTGGGCCTTTTATTAAATACATTTTCCCTTCTTACAGCAGCTTCTTAATAACAACCAGCCACACAGTTTAGACAGTGTGTGTCTTTGTCGAGAAGAAAAATAAACCGCATACCCAGGCTCCTCAAGCCCTGGATTGTCTCCTCTCTGGGCAACCTCTCTCTCCCTTTCGCCTGAGCCCTTGTTGTCCCTTGGTCCTGGTTGCTCTGTTACCGGCGTGTGCATCTACAGATCTGGGCCACAGCACCATCCTTCTCATTGTGAGTGGAGGTTGTTTCCCGGTTGCTATGGCAGCACAGGGAAAGGAAGTCCCTTAAACCAACCCGGGCAAGGCAGAGGCGGCTGAGGGCAGTGTTCATTCACTGGGTGGGGGTTGGGGGGTGTCAGTGGACCTTGAAGGGACCAGGCTCAGGTTGCAAGCCCTGGTTGTGTGGGGTGGGGGCCATGCTGGGGTGTCTTTAGAAAGCATCTCCCCCTTTCTCCTGATATGTGAGCCTGTCACTGTCAACTAACCATCAGCAGACTCTAGGAGTTGTCTAGGTCACCTAAAGCCACCAGTGACGTTCTCCTTGGCTGAGCTCCAGCATCCCTGCGACTGGGCACGAGGCCTCATTATGGTGGTTGGTGCTTTGCATGAGTGAGTGGGGGATACCGGGAATCTCCTTTTTCCTCTGCATGCCTGGCTCCAAACTGGGCAACTCCCATTCCCAGAAGGGGGTACTTTGGAAATGTGGGTGAGGGGCATTTTGATTGTCACAATGACTGGGAGCCACTGCTGGCATTTAGCAGAGGCCTGGGATGCTAACTTTGGCAGTGTGAGAGACTGTCCTACATAATGAAGAATTGTCCTGCTAGAATGCCAGTAGCACCCCCTTTGAGAAAAGCTGCTATGGCCTGGGATGCTTGGTTCTCTTTGATGCTGACACTGTGAGGAGCACAGGAGCACAGGACAGGAGGGAAGAGGGTCAGGGAACAAAAAGATCCCTTTGCTGGTGCTCTAGGTTGCTGCTTTGGTCTGGAAAAGCAAGCTGCCCTGACATCCGTCAGGGGAAATAGCCTGGCAGTCTTGTGGGAGTGCCCCCTGCTGGCCTATGTGAAGAAGTACAACAGGCTACAGGCCCATTTAGCCTTCATGGGAAGCTCTGTGGCCCCTTCCCCAGAGGCAGGCTCACGTCTGAAGAACAAACAGATGTCATGCTGCAAAACTGGATTTATCATGGGGAATCAAGACAGTCAGTGCAGAGGCTCAAAACTGAATTTAGTCAAAACCACAATGAGATACCACTTTACACATACTACAATAGCTCTTTAAAAAACAAACAGAAAATAACAAGTGTTGGTGAAGATGTGGAGGAACCGGAACCCTTGTACAGTGTTGGGAGGGGAATGTAAAAGGGTGCAGCCTCTGTAGAAAATGGTAAGGCAGTTTTTAAAATAATTAAACATAGACTTACTGTATGATCTAGTAGTTCCACATCTCCCTATATGCCCAAAAGAAGCGAAAGCAGGGTCTCAAAGAGATATTTGTACATTCACGATCAGAGCAGCACTATTCACAAGAAAAAGAATGTGGAAGCAACCCAAATGTCCATCAACAGATGAATGGATAAACAAAATGTGGCATCTATCATACAACGCAGTATTATTCAGCCTTAAAAAGGAAGGAAATCAGGACACATGCTACAACATGGATGAACCCTGAAGACATTATGCTAAGTAACAAAAGCCGATCACAAAAGCACAAATAGTGAATGATTCCACTTATGTGAGGTGGAATAGTCAAATTCATAGAGACAGAAGATAGAATGGTGGTTGCCGGGGGGCTGAGGGACAGGGAAATGGAAAGTCAGTATTTAATGGGTACAGAGTTTCAGTTTGGGAAGATGAAAAGTTCTGGAGGTGGATTCACAATAATGTGAATGTACTTAATGCCAAGGAACTGTAAACTTAAAAATGGCTAAAATGATAAATTTGTGTTATGTGTATTATACCACAATTAAAAATTTTTTTTCCTAACGTATAGCACCCCCCCCATGAATTTGGCACTTCATATCCTGAAAGTGGATTGGTCAGCATTATTGTGGAGTGATCCCCTCACAGCAGACGAGACAAAATCCTTCAAAACCAGGATTCCAAATAGTTTACAAGGGTCTTAGGCTACAGTTGTTCCCTCCCATCATCTTCTCCACCACTTCAAAGTGCACAAAGGACCCTTCAAGAGAACTTTCCTGAGACACGACCCTTGGGCTCAAGAAGCTCCCCGTACCCGAAAGACGATGTGGCAGCTATGTCAACAGAGGTGGAGACAAGGCGGTGCTCTAGGAGAAGAGGTGACTGCGTGTGCGTGACGGAGGTGGGGCATGACAGCGGTGGGCTCTGAAGATGGGGGACATTAGAGGTAGGCTTTAAACGGCAGGAGTTTACTAGGAAGATGTGAGAGGAAGGCAAGGAGGGAAGATGAAAGAGGATATGACAGGAGGTAGGGACAGGAAAGTTTGAGGTCTCTGGGGAAGTGCCATCTGGTATGGCCAAAGCTGCAGGTCATGAGGACAGAGCTGAAACTAGAGAGACAGGTCAGCTGGCTGAGGCCACGAAGGCCACATCCACCCTGCTAAGGCATTTGGATTTTATTCTTTAGGCAGGTTTTTTAAAGCAGGGGGTAATGCGATTCCATCTGGGTTTTTAGAAAGATAACTTGAGAAGTATTTAAGGATGGCTAGAAGGAGGGATGCTTATCTCATAAATGTTTGGGTGAACTTTCAGGACTTGCACCCCATGCCAGTCTTCCCTTGGATTTGAATGAACTTGTCAAATAAGTCAGGAATAATCACTTGCTAAATGGCCTTTGAGTGAGACATAGAAAGCAAAACTCCACACCAGCTGCAATGAAATATAAATCTTACCATTTGAAAATGCTATTGCTCAAGAAAGAGAGTAAAGTAGCTTAAGAGGAACTTGATGGTGCCCTTGGGAGCCAAATGAGAACCACTCTCATTAGCCAAGGGATTACTCCAAGTTTCTCCAGTGGAAATTCTTTCCCTGAGCATACTTGACTTTGAAATGTTAACTCATCCATAAACAGTGAGTCAAGGCCCCAAGAAGTGCCCTTTCTGAGCCGAAGGTTGAGTGAGCATCTCACCTAGGACAATGCCCAGGTGTCCATTTGGCCCTCCCAAAGCTGTGACAAGGCTACCAGGCCCCTCTAGGGTTGTAATCTGTGAGCAGCCAGGCCACAGCCCGAAGTGGGCCTCTCCTAAACCATCGTGTTTACATATATTCTGTTTAATATGGACAATGAACAGGTCCACAGATCAATTAATAGACATTTAAAAGCATTTACTCAGTCTCCACAACAGTTTATGGAAAGTGCATTTAGAAAGCAATCAAGGTTATTGCCATTCTAAAGTGCTTGGGGATCCCAGATGAAAGGCCCTTGCAACTGGAAAGTATTTATAACTCAAGAAGAACCCCTCCACACCCATGTTATACAACACCAACACCATCCCCTGGCACGCCTGACCTGTCAGTCCATGCAGCATGTCTGTTTGAATTACACTGTAAATTCTATAGCGTGGAGACTTTGTTTTTATGGTTTGTAAAGCATCATGAATAACCAGGGAACTATGTAAATAAATAGAAATCACACAAAACAAAGAAAATAGATGCTATTCAAGGGCCACATTCCCAGTGCATTCAGGAATTCATCTCTTGTTCCAGAGTGCTCAGGGTAAATGAATGTCACTCTGGAGAAGGCCTATGTGGTAGTGTCAGAATCATCCCCCTTTGAAAAGAAGTGCAATGGTGTTTTCTAGTAATTTTTTCATCTTCAAGGGCAGTATACAAGAAGAGTCATTGGTGTTGCCCTTGTTAACCAAAGAGGAAAGATTAGTGCACGGAGAGATGAAATTATTTGCACAATGCTATGAAGCAAACCAGAAGTGAAATGGGATCTCGTCCAAATTTGGTCCTAATTCCAGCTTGTTGTCCTTCCCACTTCTGTAACAGGGTGGTAGGAACTATTTATAAGAAGCTCCATCAGCTGTCAGGAAGCTGCTATGACTGTGGCCACCACAGCACCCTCTTTAGCCATGAAGCTGGCGACTGGACGCTGGACCTCTGGCTTGGCTGCCATGGTGCCTCCAGACACCCAGATCTCCCCGACTCACTTCTCATCATTTTATCTGGCAAGGGAGTCTAGGAGATAACATTTGCAGCGTTTTAAGCTTTTGCACTAGAGGGAAGGTAGAATAAAGGTTGATAGAGCCATCTACAATGACCTACCATGAGCACCAAAGACAAGTTGCATGAGAAAGTCAAAACAAAGATTTTAAAAATATGGGTTGTGTATATGACAAGCAGCACCACCCTGTGTTAGTAAGGCTCTTTCCAGTTGCTTGTGTTTTATACCCTTGACTAGCCCATAAGTCTTTGGCAGGCAGGGACTACAATTTATAATCCTCAGTACTCCCCATAGCTCCCCTTGCATATAGTAGCAGCTGAATGAATATTTGTGGTTTGCTTTTCAATATATCCGAAAGATGAGTGATAATCTCTGAGCCAGTATGAAGATATATGAAAGAAGAGAATTAGGTCAAAACTTGTTTTAGGCTGGGCGCAGTGGCTCATGCCTATAATCCTAGCGCTTTGGAAGGCTGAAGTGGGGGGATCACTTGAGGACAGGAGTTCGAGACCAATATAGCCTGGGCAATATAGAGAGACCTTGTTTCTACAAAACATTTAAAAAATATTAGCCAGGTGTGGTGGTACATGCCTAGCTACTTGGGAGGCTGAGGCAGGAGGATCGCTTGAGCCCAGGAGTTTGAGGTTGCAGTGAGCTATGATGACACCACTGCACTCTAGTCCAGGAAATAGAGTGAGACCCTGTCTTAAAACAAACACTCACCTGTTTTAGTAGTTAGTAGTTTGCTATAGCACAAAGCTTAGACCCATAGGTTAAAGGTGCTGGCCAACCCAAGGTATAGTATACAACAGCTGAAAGGGCACCGACAGAATCAGTGTAGAATATAGAATTTTCTAAACTTGCTAGAAGAAGCACAGACTTGCTAAAAAGAAGTTACTTGTCTTGTTCAGAGACTAGGGCTAATTCTCATGTGGCCCAGGCAGGTTTGACAGAAGAAAAGACAAGAAAGAACACTCTAGAATCATTGCAAGGAAGGAAGTGTCAGCATTGAATCTCTGCTTCCTTTCTCTCCTTAGGTATAAATTATGGCCATGTGGCCTGTCCAGTTCAGAGGGAGAGGACTAGAGATCTATTTATTTTAGATCATTCTGAAGGGTTTGCTTTGGGAGTCTAAAATATTTAGTTATGCCTTTGTTCAGAGCACCATTTTATTAGTAGGAACATTCACAGTAATTGCAAGCTTTTAAATTTATGGTGGAGAGATCATGAGTTTGTAGAAGAAATAAAAACCATACATTCTTGGTTCTTTTGTAAAACAGGGAAAATCACTTACCATCGGGCTAGTAGCTCAGTTACTGGGTGTAAAAGTAACAAACCTTCATAAGAACCAAGCTATTGAAGGTGACAAAAGTTCGGATGATTTTCATTCTAAGGGGAGAATCTCAGAGCAGACGTCATTCATTAAGACTGCATGGATTCCAATAATTTAGTACCATTGAATGTTGGAGTAAGAAGATAAAACGTTTTATCTATGTCTTTGGTTTGGTTGTGGGCAAATTCTTGTGATTTTTATTAAATTGTTATAATGATTTTATTTAATTAACAAATGAAATGATTTATATAAGGCACTTAGTGCTAGGCACATAGTACATGCTCAAGAAATAGAAAATATTATTTAACAAATAATTCCATCTCATAATCCAGAATATACAGGAATTGCCTCTCCACTATTAGCACACAGTAGTGAGGTTTTGCTTCACAAACTGATGCTCTGAAAGTCATTTCCTCACAGTAGGGAATTACATATATAGACAGTAAATCATGAGACTGCACAGTAGATACTTCTCTGTCCCCTGGCTTCCAGCTCACTGCTTAAACTCTATGATGAGAATAATTTTTATATTTCTATCCCAGAGTAAAAATTGTAAACTGCTAATCATTTTAGAGAAATGTTAATTTGATGTACAAAGCACGTGTCGTTTTAGGAACGTATCAATTGCATAACCTAAAGTATACACAAATTCTCTTCCCACTATTTGTCCACATTAGTGAGATTTTGATGTTCAAATTGATGTCCCCACCATTAGTCCCAGGAAGGAATCAGCCAGGGAGTGGAATTGACAGTCTGAGGAAGAGGAAGAGGAAGAGGTGTCAGGGAGCCTGGGTGCTTGGAGAATCTTCCCCTCAAGGCCCACGCATTGCTAGAGTTCACCTTGTGAACCAAGGAGCCCCTAGTCCACAGGTAACCTTACTGCCTTATTCAGCCTTTATAGTTTCCTTCAGGAAAGGTCTTTAGGTCTTCCCGAGAACTGAGTTTTTATTTTATTTTATTTTATTTTATTTTATTTTATTTTTATTTTGAGAACTGAGTTAAGATGCAAGTACCTCTGCAGAGATTGAATTAATCAGGCTGTGCAGGAATGAAACTCAGAGTGGATGCCTGGACTGGGGACCAATGGAAGAGGGAGAAGAAGTAGGGCAAGACGGAGGAACCCTGGGAGGTAGGTTGGGAGGCCCATCCACAGCAGCTGTGCCTGCTCCCCAGTTTTCCAGAGAGCCAGACTATGCCCACTCTCCTCCAGGCAACAATCTTAAAATGAGGCACAGGCTGCCAGTCTCTAGCTGGCCCCAGGAGGCTCTGTAAGCATACATTTAGGGAAGAAAGGAAGAATTTCCTCCTTATCTCACAGAGCAGACTCACCTGGGCCAGCGGAGTCCCTTCTCCAGAGGCTGAGACCAGATAAAACTCTAATCCTAGCACTTTGGGAGGCCAAGGCGGGAGGATTGCTTGAGGCCAGGAGTTCAAGACCAGGCTGAGCAAAAGTGAGACCCCATCTCTACTAAAAATAGAAAAATTAGCCGGGCGTGGTGGTACATGCCTGTATTCCCAGCTTCTCAGCAGGCTGAGGCAGGAAGATCACTTGGGCCCAGGAGTTGGAGGTTGCAGTGAGCTTTGATGATGCCACTGCAATCTTGCCTGGGCAACAGAGTGAGACTGTGTCTCTAAACAAACAAACAAACAAACAAACAACCGTAAGTGGAGAGGAATCATTAGTGCTGTAACAAGTGAGGTCAGACATGAGCAGCACTCCCTGCAGAGCCTCATGCCCCCAGCCAGCCCTCGCTCCTGCCCACCTCTGATGCCAACCCACTCTAAGGCTGGTGTCCAGGGGAGTTGTTAGTTGAACAGGGAGAACATCTGTGAAATGGTACGTTCCAGTGGGAGATACTGACAGCAGGGGTGGCTTGCATTTTCAGATTTTACAATAATTCTTCTCTTGACTCACTGTCTAGACGTGGTTAGGTACACAAAGGGTTAACAGTCCTTGAAGGACTCAGCTGCCAAATACACTTAATGCTCAGTCCAGCTGCTGGAGTGGCCTGTTCATGGCATCTGGTTCCCTGGCAACAGCTTTCATTGGCTCAATCAAAGCCCTTTCTTCTTAAGAAAGCTCCTACTGAGACGCCCACCACCCCTAGGAATCACCATCTTAACTCAGTGTTTCGGATGCAGCTGGTATGAAAAACAGCGTTTGTGCATGCGAGAGGTTAAAGTGATGACCAGGTTAAGGACACCTGTCTTGTGTGAACCTTGCAGTGGTTTTCTACGGGACCAGTTGGAACTTACCTGTTTTTTCACTGGGACGAGAGAAAGGCTGGGCCACAAAGTTTCCTAGAGCCGGAGTTCTTTGTTCAGCAGAAATCCATGAGCCTCTGTGATTCATGACTAGTTGTTTACTGGTCTGATCTGTGATATAACTGCAGGCTCTGTGCTCTGACAAGGGGCGTTGCTGAGCTGAGGGAGTTCAGACAACGAAATCCATATTGTGGAAGGCTTGTCCCCAGCCAGCAACAAGCTGGGGGAAGAAGTCTGCCTCCCTTAGAGCCAGAGGGGTCTGGCAGCTGCTCTACCTTCCCCTCAAAGTCTCTACAGCTCCAGATTTGCTAAGAATAGCAGTAATAAGTAGTGGTTCATGCAGCATTTGGGAAAAAGGAAGGAATTCTTAGGGGGGATTCTTCAGTCTTACTGAGAAGAGCTTTGAGTTTTCTTGTTTTGTCTAAGGAATAAATAAAATGAAAAGCCGCAAAGACGAGTTGAGGAAGAAGGCAGGCTGTTCTCACTTTGGGTTCACCTATGTCAATCCATTGAATTCATTTTGTCTTTCTTGAAACCAAATTTCATCTCACACCCAAATTTCATACTCACTGAAATCTAAGCACATAGTATATTTAGGAAATAAAGGTGTTCCAAATCCACAGTGATATTTATGAAAGATGTTGGCTTTTGGCCTGGCCATCCACTCTAGCATCTGTGCTGCTCTAACCTTCTGGTTCCTCAAGAGAAAACAGTCATCTTACTCATGATGATGAGATGTAATAAGGGAGTTGATAATTCAAAGAGACAGGGTTTGTGACTGCTGTGCTTGAGAGAGAAAACCGAGGTGTGGAAGTGAGCAAAGGTCCTTTCCTGCTGTGTGTGTGGATGAATGGCTCTCTGTGTCTGATCCACTAGCCTGTCTGCAGCTTAGCAGGGTAAGGGCTCTTGGGGGTGCTAAGTCATATGTTGTTAAAATATGTTATGGAGAGCACTTAACAAAACAACATGTGTTTGAGAACTATTTGGGAACCAGGCCAGTCTGTCCCTTATTAGATGTGTAATAAGCAAGTTCCTAATCTCTCTGAGCCTCAGTTTCCTCATCTGGAAAATGGGGATAATAGCACTTTTCATGCAGGGATGTTGCAAGGACTAAGAGAAATAATGTATCTGGGCTCCACCTCTATAGATTTTGATTAAATTGTTCAGGAATAGGGCACTAAGTTCCCCAGGTGATTCTAGTGCTCAGCCAGCATTAAGAACCACAGATGCTGCATATGGAAGGCACTCTGGTTATTTATTTTTTAGGCTGAGGGATTTCTGAAATATTATGGATTCTTAGGGATGGAGATGAGAAGGAGACAGTATTTATAGAAACAAAATTCCTTTACTTCTTTCTCAGATCCAAGAGTTATGTAGACTGGAATGGAGGTGTAGTCCAGTACAGTGGGAACAGTCTCTGCCTTTTGAGCCTTTCCATATAGGTCTTAATCAAATAGTTTTTTCATTAAAAAAGAAAAAAACATTGAGCATCTTCTATTTGAATGTTTTGGTGAGAGATTAAATAGTATAACAGAGATAAATAGCATAGTCCCTGGCCTCATGAAGCTCACAGCCTAGCAAGGGAAATTAGACACACTACATTGAACTTACATAATACTTACTGGGCTTGACATAATTAAATGGTAATACTCCAAGATTTTTTTCCTGGGGGAAGTGTAATAGTGTGACACAGGAAGTTTCAAGACACTCTGAATGGGGGACTCATTTTCAGCTTGGACTCTAATCAGCAAGTGATTCTTATTCTTTTCAACAAAGGATAGCACAAAGATCAAGAGAATAAAGACACCGAACCCTCAGTTACAGTGTTAAACTTTATACCACACAGCCATTCTCATTAGTTAGTAAACCATACAGCAAATATTTATTTGTAGGGCATATTTTTTAAGGAAGAAAATCTTTTGAATACCTCCATTGAAAGATGAGTGGTACTTAAAGGCTGTTTATAGAGTAAATATATATGAACAAAGACAGAACTTTCTGTAGCCCAAAGCAATGTGGGCCACTGGGTCTTAAAATCCCAGGACCTGCAAAAGGATTCCAACTTGATCCCAAAACTGTTCTTTGGGACACGCTGTTGTGAGTTTTTACTAATTCTTTAGAGTGGAGAGAGAGAAGATTGGTTAGAATCCCTTGTGTCTTTGGAGTTAAATTCTGTACAAGAATACAGTGTAGGGATGGCAAATAGCGTACCTATTATGTACCAAATCCAATCAGTTGGTAGTGGCTGCCTAGAACACTAGATTGGGAATAATACTAGAGAGTCTTGGCCTAGTAAAATAGAGTAATGTCTTCCATAGGCAAGGGAGGGAGAGTGAGTTATGGTCTATATGCTGAGCTGTGCCAACTTGATGTTGTAAACTGTATAGAATTCTCATTACAGGGTGTGGATTTAATCATCTTAAAATTCCTTTTGGTATCAACCTGAAGTCAAAAGTTAAAAAACTATTAACCCTAGTTCCTCAATACCAAGATGCCACATATTTTAAGTACACTACTGATTTAATAACAGATTTTCAGAGGGAAAAAACACTATCATAAATTTGAACACTAAACATAATATTTATCCATATATTCTTTTTCGGCACCTTATTCATTCAGTGTTTGAGAATAAACCTCTTTCAAATTTGGTCTACAGATTCTTCTGAATCATTTGTGGCCATTGGCAGTTGTGTACAGCGTCTGTCATAGGGATTCTCTGTTTCTCATCCCCTGGGCTCGTGATCTCAGCCTCCTTAGCAAATGTAGGCTGGGCAGTCTAAGTTTTAGCCATTGTGGAATACCACCAGGGTTTCATTTGCATTTCCTGTTTGGTTAAACTCATAGTTTTGTCCTTCCCTTAATTAGATTATTCATTTCTAGAAGGTAACCGGCTTCTTTCAAGTCACTCAGAAGCTTCTGAAAGATATTTGGCACCTGAGGGCGACTTTGTAATGAATGAGTTGATCACACTGAACTCCCTTAACTTTAAAACTTCTGCTGTTTCTCCTGAGATATCTGTCAATTTTTGTTGTATATGATCACAGTGCCCATTGTGTAGACTGGCAATCCTCATCCTGTGTCCTCTGAAGTGCTTGGCTGTTGTTTTGCTAGAAGACTTGAAAGTATAGTCATGCCTTCAGCAATAAATATTTGCTTCACTTATTGTAAATATGCCTCGCTAAGTCCTCCCATGGGCAGACAAAAACAACGCTTTCTCAACTTACTCTCCTGCCAGCAGGTGGCAAATTCCTTTTGACATAAATTATAAGCTGCATTTCAATTTTAGAAATGTAAAAAATGTGAACAAATAAGAGTCTGAGAATAAAGGAAATAAAGCAGATGTCTAAATGAGGCAAACCCTGGGTATTTGGGTCAAGATTCCAGTGCCCAGAGTAAGGAACTGAGGTAAGCAGGCTCCACTCCCACCTCAGCCCCCTTACAGAGTAGTCCTAAAGGGCTTTGTTGTATCTGGGTGTGCCGCATGGAACACACAGAGTACACGGTAGAAAGTCATACCAGATAGAAAATGTCAAGTTGTATAAGAGAGGGATGCAGAAAATGCTCTGGGAATTCAGAGGGGGATAGGGTACTTCAGCTTGTATAAATCAGGGCAGGGGAGCAGGTGGCTTTCAGGTGGATGTTGAAGAACCAGATTCTGACTGGGGCCACGTGAAGAGAGGCAGCCTGCGGTGGCCATGAAAAAGCACCTCTCAGATCCTCCACTCCGAGGGGCATGATTGACCGAGGATCCTGGCTGCTGGGCTCTGAAATTCACCCCACACGTGCGCTGAGGACAAGCTTCCCGGAGGCAGCTCCCAGCTGATGGCTGAGTATGCCAGAGATGCTACAGCAAACAGGCTCGATTTTGGAAACTCTGCAGATGTGGGACTCCTCTGAGGGTGACTTTGGCTCAAGGACTCCCGATAGCCTAGTGGAACTTTCTTAGAATTGCACAGCGGTCTAAGACACTTCCAGTCCAACCTTCCTTCCCTCTCCCTCTCCTTCACACAAGCAAGACCTGTGCCCAGTCTGACGGTTCTGGCTCCCGCCCCACTTTCCCTCACAGGTGTTTTCCCAAATAAATCTCTTGCACATCTAATCCTGCCTTGACATCTGCTTCTTGGAGGTCCCGGACAGACAGTCCTTGTGGAGATGCCAGGTAGGCATCCCCAGTGCTTTCCAAACCTACCGTCTCCTTTCTCAATTACCACTATTTTTCAGAAGTCGGCTCTATTGGATATTCTCCAGGATAAGAGACATGTTAGGCAGTAAGCAGTGCACATGGAAAGTCTCACAGAGAAAAGTAAGCAGGCCTAGAGGATAATTAGAAAAAATCCTAATTTTTTTCTTATTATTCTAATTATTTTTTAAAGTTTGGTTTTTTTTAATGGAAGGGCATATTTTATTAGTATGACTCTTGGTTGCAAATGATGGAAACTCACTGCAAACTAGATTAAGGAAAAGAGCTTATTTTCATGATGATGACATTGAGCTGCATCTCGGGGACAGCAGAAGGAGGGACTTGAGTGGCATTAGTGTGTTGCTGCTTCTCCTATCTGGGGCCCATGAGACGGCTACCAATGACATCTGGATGCTACATATAACAGCCCGGGGACATGAAGAAAGATTAACTTCTTTTCAATTCCAGTTATAATTCCTAGGGGAAAGCTCAACTTGGTCCAGCGTGGGTCAGCCACCTATCCTCACATCAGTCAACTGAGGCTAGGGGCTGGTGGGAGAAGGGACCGTGATTGGTCTATGTTATACCACCATAGTGGAGTCCGTGTGTGCTCTGTCTGGAGGAGGAAGGAAGGAGGACAGCTGAGAAGAGCATGTCATATTTATACTACACGGAGTATGTTTGCAGTGTCGTGACTGCTCAGCTATGTACAAGCACCCAGACCTCACTCTTCTGCAGATTGCTTAATAGCCTCTGAGCAAGAGACAGGATGGGGGTGAATTCAGGCCAGGGAGGATAGCTCTTGGATTTGATTCATATGGATTTTCAGTTTCAGCAAGAGGCTTCAGCTCCATTAGGGCCTGTAACCCCAGTTGCTGGAAACCCTCTCCCACTTGCCCCAAATCATCAGATGTGCTGGACTATATCTTCAGGTATATTCCTGACCAGAAGGAACCTGCATGGCATAGTTAGTGTTAGGAGACTTGAGTTCTTATCTTGGTTATGTCATTAACTAGCTGTATGCTATTTAGTCTCTCTGCACTGAAATTTCTTCAGCTCTTCAACTGGGGAATTAGACAGTGAAGGTCACTACCAACTCAGAGATACTATGATTCTATACATTGTCAGTTGGTAAAGAACCTGCTGGGCATTTGCTTAGTACTACCTTCTCATTGAACTGACTTCCTTCCTTCTGTACTTCCTTTCTTCCATCTTCCCATCCTTCTTTTTCCTTTCTCCCTCTTTCCCTTCTAACAAACTATTGAACAACTGTATGTGCCAGGCACTGTGCTATGATTTGCACGTAAATAAGAACAAAACCCAGTGTCAGCTCTCAGAGAGCTCTGAGTCCAGTGGGATAGCAGACATATAATTAGATAATTAAAATACTACATGATAATGCTTGGTCACAAACAAGGATATTTCTAGGAGCAAGTACTTCTTTCTTGCACCAATCATGATTTTTTTTCTTTTCTGTAATGACCGATTGGCATTTGTGCAGGAAGTGGCATCTTCCAGTTCTTCTTGAAAGCATACATTGGATACAATTAGTTTTGGTTGTTATAGTCATTCTGTCAAGAAAAATAAAATGATTTTTGGAGCTAGAGCATGTGTTCATTTAACAAATACTTTTTTGAGTATCTAGTGGGTGCCAGGCTCTGTGCTAGGAGCCTTGATGGCATGACAGGCAAATAAACAAAAAATGTATAATTACAAGTTATAGTGAATTCCAAAAAGGAATTGAACAGAGAATTTAGATGGAGAATAATGGAAATGGGGAGGTAACCTAATTAGATAGTGAAGTTGGTGAAATCCTCTCTAAGAAGGGGACATCTCAGCTCAGACCCAGAGAGAGAAGGCTCCTGCTGCGCTAAGGGCAGGAAGAGGGTGGGGACAGTATTCCCAGACTGAGGCCTTGAGGTAGGAGACCAGTGTGTCTGGAGACACTAGGCAAGGGGGAGGGTTGTAAGAGGTGGGAGAGGGTAGGTAGTGGCCAGATCACATGGGGCCTTGTGAGTAAGGGGTTCACACTCGGGAGCCATCGAAAATTCTGAAGCAGCAGAGTGAGTTGATTGGCTTTGTGCTTTAAAAAGGTGGTTCTGCCTGTGGGGCATGTTCCAGTCTCCTGATATAAGTGTCACCCTCTTGTATACACACTTATGTGGATGTGTTTTCTGGGGGTTGTTTGGTAAGATCTAAGAGAACAAGAGGAGAGGAGAGAAGAAGCTCTTCAGTCATCCTGGCTCAGCCTGGCCCACTGTGTTCCTTGTCTCAAGTGAACCGGGTCAGCCAGATGGCAACATGAGGGTTGCTTTCTTTTCTGCTCTGGTCTATGGTGCTCCATTTTCTGGAAAGGTAAAAGCAAAGTAGGAAAAAAGAGGAAACCGAGATATAAGTGGATGGTCCCTTCCAAAGAGAGCTATTGGAAATACAGAATGATTTAGAAAATAATATAGTATATGACCTCTTGTGCAGGACAACTGGCTGCCACTGCTGTCTCCACCTGGCTCAGCCAACCCAGGGGGGCTGGGGGAGTGCAGCCAGGTACTCTGGGATGGCAGTGGACAGACTGTGGATTCTGAAGTCAGACAGGTTTAGGCTCAAGGACTGGCTAAATTTGCCATATGAACCTGGACTGGTTACTTAACCTCTTTGAACTTCATATTCCATATCTGTAAAATTGGAATAATATCATTAACCTTGCCATAAATGTGCCAAACCAATGGTAGCTGTTATGATTTTAAGTATATATAAACAGAGAGAGAGAGAGAGAGAGAGAGAGAGAGATTGATTCTGTTAGGCCATCAGAATCCATCAGGCTTCGACATTTTCACTTTTTAGGACCCACTGTCTCTACCTTCCTTCTCACCTAAAACTCCCTCTAAGGAAAATGTCAATTTACTAGAGCTTAGAGTAGTGAGGGACTTCAAAATGTGCCTCTGCTTTCAAGTGGGTAATGGATTATTTTTATTTTGCACCTTATTAAATTCCTATGGAATGTACTCATTTTTAGCAGGCAGCTGGCAACGCTGCTTCTGGGAATTTGGGAGCATGCGGAGGGGAAATGTCTAGTGATCTCCTCCCCGCCTTCATCACAGCTCCGCTCGGGCTGATTTAATATCAGTTTCCGAATCATCACCATCAGCTCCTATGGCACCAGCCTTTGGTGCCCCTAGTGCTTTGAGCACTTGAGCACGAGGGTGGTGGATTTTTGGCTGTGTGCTGGGCTCCTCAGCTAGCCCTCGGCACCGACTACCGCCTGGTGAGGCTGCCTTTGAAAGCTGGTGTTTTGTTGGTACAAACTCAAGCCGCAGCCCAGCCCAGCCAAATAGGGTTGCAATGGAAAGTAGATTCCAAAGCTGCCCTCGGAATGTGAGTTTTTCCTGGAAACTTTCCATGCTGCCTATTAGAGAACAGCAGGTATCAACGTATTCACACCAGGAGTCAATTAAAGAAACCCAAATTATTGCCATTCCAATAAACGATGATCTCTCTCTTCCTTTTCAAATAAACTTGTTAGGATTGCCTAAAAGCCAGGTCTAATTACACCAGCAGATTGCATAATTCTGATTAGAAACTTTTTGTCTACTTTAATTAATTTTCTCCTGTGATCAGAGCTATTTTTAGTAAATGTTAAATATGTACTTACATAACTTCAATGTATACCTTTTCTAAAACCTACTGGGGTTCTCTTTCATTCATTCTTACTCCTTTTTGATGAGGCATGAATGTTCCTAGGACACAGTATTTGGAAAAGATCTAGGGAAACACCCTGCCTTCATAATTGAGCCTGTGATATAATGTATCCCAGGTACAAATACATAGATCGCATATCATAGGTCAGAGTAGGGGTCATTTAAGGTGGTTCTGAGTAACCATTAGATGTTTGGCCCTCTGGAGGGAGAAGGAGAGGAAGTGAAATGGTAGGAATATTAGCAATTGATCACAACTACATCTTTCAAACCTATCTGAAATAGGACCTTCCAAGTGCAATCATTCTTACCAAAGAGCCTCCTCCCGTGCCTCCCCTTCCCTCTCCCCCCCACACATCACAGACTATTTCTTCTTCCCAAAGTACATCTCTGCCCATCCCAAAGTGTCGAGATCTGCTATGCAAATGGTTTAGATGCCGATCTTATGGGTAATAGAATGTATGTTTCTGCCCCCTCCAGGTCAGGCAGATTTGTATGATACTCACCTTTACTTAGCACAGTGCCTGGTATATAATAGGCAGTATATATATTTATGCTTCTGGAAGGGAGGAACGAAGGGAGGGAGGAAGGAAGAAAAGAAAGGAGAGAAAAATGAGAGAAGATTCTCATACTGTGCATGGTTAGGGTTCAACAATCTCTTTGAAAGGTCATTCTTCTGGTTGAAAAGTATGACTGGTGAAATTTGGGGAAACATAGTTTGACCAAATGCAGAGCACTGGCTAATGTCATATGTCAGATACCTTCAGTGTGGATGAGGAGTAGGTAATTGTGGGTGAATTCTTTTTCCTTTGTAGTGGGATTCCTTAAGGGTCTGAGTTAAAATTCTATGTCATCTTCATGTTGATGAGAATTATTGTGGTTATTTTATGTTTCTCTCAGTTTACTATATCCTTGTCAGTTCTGATGATGAAAAAAAGCTGCCTTGAGATTTTTAAGAAACAAATTCCCATAGAACTTGAGCAATTGCTTTTTTTTCCCCCTCTCTTGGGTTCGGGGATAGAAAATGTTAGTATAAAGCATTTCAATTTGACTGCAATTTACTAATTATAGAAACTACTCTTTTCTTTTTGTTACTCTTAATAAGTTCTGAAACCAATGTCCCTGAAACCAGTGGTATCATGTTTTTCTCCTTTTTTCACATTGACCAAGAGCAGCAGAAATAAAGGGGAAATCCTGTGTAATCATTCCTAAGAGGAATAAAAGATCACAACCACCAAACTTGAAATAAGATTTATTTTCTTGTTGTTATATTTGAATAATTTGCATTGAAGTTAACACACACAGTAAAGGAAGAATTCCCTGAAGATTCCTGGTTCAATATGTATGTACAAAGAGATTTGGTGCTCCCTGTTAGCAAAGGACGGGACCTTTCATCAAATATAGTCAAATGATCTGTTTGCACTGCTCAAGGGGAGGCGATAGGCTCACTTATCAGAGTCCCCAACACTAGGCAGCAGGAGACCTCCCACACTCTCTGCCTTAGAGAAAGAACCCAATTTGGCCAAACAGTAGATAAGGAAGAGGACTCACCGCTGCGGCTGGATCGGGCTGGCCCAGCTGAAGTTTGATAATGTCTAATAATATCTCATGTTTACATAGGGACCTTTTCCTGAGGGCAAAGTGCTCTGCCAGCATTATCTCATTAACCTGTCCTTTGACCCTAAACACGTCCACATTTTACTGGGACCGGGGGTGAGTAGAAGAGAGAGTGAACAAAAGAATTAGAGGTCAAAGCTGGTTTGGAATTCAGGTCTCTGCATTTCTGGGCCAGGTTGCTCTGCTGCAGTCCACCAGCCCTCAGGAGAGGCACTGAAGCCTAGTCCAAACATGCAGGCCTTATATTTGGCCTGGCCTAATTTTAAAAAGGAGAAACAGCTTGGTTGCCTTTCTCTGTTTTCAGTGTGTCCAAAGATAAGGTGAAAAATCTTCTAACTCAGGAGTTCTTCATCTTGGGCCATTGGGTTTTGTGGGGATGGGAGTGGGGTAGGAGAAAATCATCTACAATCTTGCATGAGTGTGACTATACTTGTACTTTTCTGGGGACTGAGCCCATAGTTTCCATCAGATTTTCTAAAGGAGCTATGAGTCCTTGGAAAGAACCTCTGGGTTCTTTGTTTTGTTCTCTTTAGCTCTGGTAAGGTATTGTAGGCAGCCTATAGCAAACTCACTGTTTCCGTTTAGACTTCCAGTGATATGTTCTAATCTAGTTATGGAGTCATGAGGCAGGAGACACTGATTTTGGACGATAGCCTATAAATCATATTTCTAAGAGTGCTAATACTTTATTTGGCCCCAAATAATTTCCCACAGGTGATCTATTTGTTCTTCTATTTATTTATTCAGCTAACATTCACTGTGTACATTACTCTCCTAGGCCTGCTGTAACAAATCACCACACAGTGGGTGGCTTAAAACAATGGACATTTATTCTCTCACCATTCTGGAGGTTAGAAATCTGAAATGAAGTGTCCACAGGACCATGCTGTCTCTGAAAGTTCTAAGGGAGGAAATTTCCTTGCCTCTTCCTAGCTGCTGGTGGTTGCTGGCAATCCTTGGTGTTCCTTGCCTTGTAGACGCATCACTCCAGTCTCTGTCTCTGTCGTCACATCGTGTTCTCCCTGTGTCTCTTCTCCTCTTCTTATAAGGATAATCGTCAGATTAGATCAAGGGCCCACTCTACTCCAGTATCACTTCATCTTAACTACATACATCTGCAATGACCCCATTTCCAAATAAGATCACATTCTGAAGTTCTTGGAAGAACATGAATTTCAGGGGGACACCATCCAACCCAGTACAAAGCATATATTACGTACTGGATAGTATGTCGAGCACTAAAAGTGGAATGTAAGAAAAATCACTGCTCTTTAGGCACTAACAATACTTAATGACCTTGTTTGATAATTCTTTTTTTTAAAAGTCATATGGTACCCTTTCTCTTTGGATTTCCTTTAGTTGTCCTAGGGTGATGCAGGAGTAGTGAGAGGCCAGGACTTCACTCTGACTTCCTTCTGGACTCAGGTCCTGCTCATTTCTGTGGGGAGCAAGAGAGCTGGAGTGCATCCAGGAAGGGGCTTAATAGCTTTCAGTGGTCACAATAGTTACAAATTCTCCCTTTCCTCAAAAAATGTATTTGTGTGCTATGCAAGTGTGTAGGGCAACTGTAACAGATCAGCATGACCAGAGCACACTCTGCACAGTGGGAGCAGAGAGAGCCAGGCAGAGATTATGCAAGGCCTGTGGACCATGCCTAGTGTTCTCAAGAAGGAAGAGTTGCATTGACCATGACCCTCTGGCACAGGGTGGGGACAAATTGAAGGAGGGATCAAAATGGAGTCCGGAAGGCCAGTTAGAGTGATCGAAGCAAGAGGTGGTGGTCATGGGGAGGGACTAGATACCACACGGGCTGGCTGATCGCAGAGGTTGAGGGAGAGGACAGAGTCAAGGATAAATTGCAGTTTCCGGCAGAGTAAGACATACAGCACCCGCTGTTGGGTCTCGACCTATTCACCTTGTTCAGGCAGAGGCTCTGTAAACACCAAGAACCTGCAGGGCTGCAGGGGATGGCTGTAGAGCAAGCCAGGTCCTGGCAACATCAGGGGAAGCACCATTTTTTTTTTCCTTGTGACCTGCCCTCTCTGCCCTGAGGCAAGTCCTGTGGAGGGACTGCAATAACTGGCTCTCTGTTAGGGAGATGCCCACTCACCTTATTCTTCCCACAGTGCTGGTGGGGAGGCTTTTAGACTTTTCCTTTCTCCTGGGAGGGAAAGGGGACCCCACAGACTGTGGGGTGAAGGGCCCTAGCTTGGCCGTGGGACACACTTGGATCCTTGACCATCTTAGCACCACGTACTCAACAACTGAGCTGAAGATATTCCCAAACTGGAATAGTGATGACCTTTTTAATGCTTGAAGGGAGTCATTAAAGCATCTTTTCCAAGCAACTCCCAAACTCCTTAGGAAATCTGTCATTATCTCTCAACTCCCTCATCTTCAGGGGGAGTTTGGAGCCCAAATACAGGGGGAAGCCCTGGGGAGCACATGCAGTGAGTCATCTGGACTTGGCTGCTGACCTGGAGTCACTTTGCCCTGGGGTGTTCTTATCGGGCTCCCCCACCAGCCTTTTATGTAGGAGCCCAGAGATGAGCTAAATCCAAACCTGCTTCAGCTCCACCAGTCTGTCAGCCGCACTGGTGGCCATGATCCTCCTGTGACACTCTGTCACGTGGGAGGAGGTCATTAAACATGGATCATGGAAAAGCAGAGTCTAATTCCCTGCTAACAAGTAACACATGACTTGGAATAAATGTATTTGAATCACAAAAAAAGCTAATCACAGTTTTAGTAATATTTCAAAGAGACAGAGTCTAGTCTATGAATTCCAAGAATTCGGTAGTCAGGATTGGGAAAAAATGCAGGAAGAGGGATGCAATACAATATAGGAATCAAGCAGTCTTGGGCAAGTTACTTAACCTCTTGGTGTCTCTCAGCTTTCCCTATCTTTAAAATGGGGATAATAGTGTCTATCTCAGAGAGTTGTTGAGAGGATCACATGAGATAAGATATGTAGAGTACTCAGTACCCTATATCTGTGCCTGGTACATCAAAACCCTCAATGAATGTTACTTATTATAACTCTGGGGTATAGGGAATTAAAGTAATGATGGAAAGTCAATTAATAGTTGTCAAAAGAATGATTAAGTAAAGGTGTCAGTGGCTCAAGAACAGGGCAGTGTTCAGAATTTTCTCTTGCTGTCTCTTGCTCCTCTCTCCTTCCTGGGTTTTCCCTTTGATCTCTCTCTCTCTCTTTTAACACATTCCATCTTTGTGTTTCCTTTTTCTTGGTTCAGAGTGACAGGTAAGAAAGATCTCTAGGTTAAAAGAAGTGTCCCCAAAGAAAATGAAGCTAGCTCCATTCTAAATTTTCTTAAAGGCCAATCCTATGCAAAAGGCTATATCTGGGTTAAATTCCTTCATTTAAAAAATCAAATAGCCATGATTAAGAGACATAATGTTTACTCCCACCCCTGCAGCAACTGTTTTGGAGGTAGAACCTGTTAAGTATTTCTATAGGCAGAATTATCCAAACCTGATGTTCTCACTAGCAGAAATTGTGTTTTATAATTTAAAAGTAACGAAAGGCAATTTAGGTAGCATTCTGACTGGATAGCAAAGATGGCATTTAGACTTTCTTTCAGTAGCCACTTCAACTGCTCAGATTTCAGTAATCCTGAGAGACAAGCCCAGAGCAGTTATAAATATATAATAGTGGTAGTGCGTACTGAAAGGGGACTTAGTTATCTGGAGTAAATATTTTGTACAACTTGTAGACCGAAAACCGCTTGGTGAATGGAGGAATTGTACGTTGCCTTCCTCTCATCAGAGATGAACTAACTGAATTTCCTTGCTGTTTCATTTAACTCTTAGTAAAACAAGATTCCCACCTTAAATGAAGTATGAACCCAGTTTTTAGGGAGTTCCCCTAAGTGGACCCTGCATGGAGGACTCAAAAAGTTTAATTTTTAGCTTTCTTTTTCATCAGCCACTTGTGCTGACAGTAAGATGAACCTTCTTTGTGCTTGAGAGGATTTGGTTTGGTTCGAAACATTTGTTCTCATTTTCTGGGGCTCTTCTGCCTTTATCAAGCCATTTGGCTTTCGAAGAATGCGCAAGAAGGACTAGCAAATGCATGCTATGCTGGAAGCCGGCAGTACCGGTGGCAAGTTAATATGGCATTGACTCTTTCCTAAGGAAAATGTGCTATTTTCTCATTTGACTCCTTGGAAATGGTAAGTGAAAATAGTGATGAAAATGTCCACAAATCATCCTTAGAATGGATTCTTTTTGCTGAAAATTAAATAGTCTCATTTCCGACTGGTATGTGTCTTTGTGTGAGGGTGTCAAATGACATCCCTTTGACATCCATGTCAGCCTTCACGGAATGAGACCAGAAGGTAACAATGAGAAAAGCAGCATTTCAATGTTAAGCATGAGAAATAGTCTAATCACGGATGAAATAAAAAAGATCTTACCTTAACATTTAGATTTTCCCTCAAGTCTGCCTCCCTTTACATCAGCAAAGTCTAGCTTGAACTATCCCCTCCACAAGATGCCTTTTATTAATATTTAAAATAGTCTTCATACACACACACACACACACATGCACACACCCCACCGCCACCACCAACAACCACCGTTTCATGTTTTTTATGCATGACTTAATTTTCTGTGAGAATGTAGAATTTCTGAGCAATCTAAAGCTCACCTAGGCCACGGATAAACTGAAGAATAAACTCTAGCTCTCCCTGCTATCTAACTAACATCAGGCTTTAGTTAGTACACTGCAGACAGCTGGACTGGGTAAAGCCTTTAGGTTTTTTATTTATCAATTTCTGCCGTGAAGTCGCTTATAACCAGAATTTTCTGTCTATTGCAAACCCAGTTATCAGGCAAATGTTGGAAGCCTGCAGAGGCACAAATGCCAAAAGGGAGGTGCCATAACCTCGGGGTGCAAAATGCTGACTTTCAGCACCAGGAGAAAGGCAATGCTCCACTTCCTTCTCTGTAAATGCACTGGATTTGTTGTTGTTGAAATGCATCGAATTATTTTTCTTTCTTTCTTTTTTTTTTTTAGGAGAGCAACAACAAAAAAAGTGTTGCCTTTAGAATTTACACTTCCTCCAATCTACCTACGTTCTCTGCAATTGTTTTCACTCTTTCCCCCAAATGGGTTCCTTCTTGTTAAAGAGCATTCCAATGGGAAGCAGACCTGAAATATCTCTCATTCTACCACCTTAGGGCCCCGTTAAATTCTCTATGCCTCAGTTGCTTTTTCTGTAAACTGGGGACAATAAAAAGGTATTAGAGTGGGGTACTTGCACAACTCTCTCTTGAGCTCATGTCCAACTCTAATGCTCAGTATGATTCCAGAAGTTCATATTGAGAGCTTGTAAAATGAGAATGATAATTTCTATCTCATAATGTTGTATGGATTAAATGAGTTAATATAAGTGCTTAACACAGAACTGGCTCATAGTAAGCAGGCATTAAATGACAGCTGTCAATATTATCATTTTATTATGGTAATTATGATATATTATAATAATGTGAATATTTTTGTGATTCCCCACCGGCCTTCAGGAAAGGGGTTTGTCACGCTCCCCTCCACTGACTCAGCAGTGGGAAGACAGCCTGCCCTGGTCAGCAAGAAGTGTGAGCTTTCCTACTAAGCCCCTGGAATGGGCATGGAAGGAGACCTTAGCAATGGACAGGCCTCCTAGGAACTCTTATGCCAACCCTGGAGGGGCTGGAGGTGGTGTCCAGGAAGTACCTCCCCAAGCTCATTCTTGCTGTCCGGCCCTAAGACCCCAATGCAGAAGCTCCTGTAGAGCCAGACCCGGGAGCATCCAGCCCTTCAGAATTTAAACAGCATTTCACCTTCTGTTTCTCAATTGGCAAAAAAATACATACTTCCTGGGGACTAGCACTGAAAATCCCCTCCTCAACTCTATTCTGTCCTGATGGAAGTTATTCCCCCCCGCCTTTTGAATGGTTCTAGATTAAATTAGAAAGAATAACAGAGAATGGAAGACGTTAAGACCTCAGTATTTGTAGCATGGTGGTTATGGGCACAGAGGAGAGTCAATTTTGCAGCTCCCCAGCTCACCTTTAAGAGCATGGGTTTCCTCACATGTCAAATGGGGAAAAAATTTACTCACCTTCTAGGGCTGTTATGAAGAATAAATGAGATAATTATGTATTCATAATAATGTTGGCATTTATCGATCGCTTACTAGATGCCAAGTACTGTGGTTGGGGCTTTGTGCCCATTATCTTGACCACTATGCCATACTGTACCCAGGGCTTAGCATCTAGTCAGTGTTCAATACATGTCAGCATTATTGTCCACGAAGTAGGAAGAGCCAGGCTTCACTGCCCTTGGTGACATGTCTGAACCACTGTGCTCCCTTTCACAAAGCCGGTCCAAATGCCCCGCCCCTCCCTTCCCCCTCTCAGGTCCCTCTACTTCTGACCTTGCCACATCTTCAGATCCTATGCTCTGGGGCAAAGATGACCAGATTTATAGTCACTGGGAGACTTGGGTGGATCCTTCACTGTGGCTTGGCCTGTGATTACTTGTGACACTGAACAAGCTGCTTTTAGCCTCAGGGCTCTGGTTTCCCCATCTTCCCAATGTGATCCAGATAACGATTCCCATTTGTTGGTACTGTAGGACTCTGGGTGTAAACACAAAGCACAGTGTTTTCTGTCCACTCCCCACCCCTCCCTCCAGCGGTTGGTGCAGGAAATAAGTGAGGTGAGGAGGGTGTGCTACTTGCGGGTTAGAGCTCGGGCTGACACTCGGAATAGCAAGTCCTAGCAGCCATTGTGCTGAACGCAGGGCTAGCACTGCACCTGGCACATCGTGCGTCCTCAAGAAACCATCTGTTGGAGCTGAAGATAATTCAGGATTTCAGTTTAAGGACGTGTTCTCTACATCTGCTGCAAAAAGCTGCTACGACCAGCTGCTACCCATTCCTCCTTCCAGCGACTCCAGACCGGGAAACTGGAAACTATTTGTTTTCCTTTGGAAATTAACAAATATAATTGCTGCTAGGTTATAATGCACATGCTTTCATTGTTGGTACTATATGTCATATTCCCTTTCTCACATACTCTCCCCAACATACTTTTCCCTTTGCTTAAATTGTCCTCTAGAATCTGCAAGGCCAAGCTGAAGTTTGGGGATCAAATTTTCTAAGGGCAAGTGGTATTAGGTTAGATCAATTGAACAGCTTGTCTTTATTCATGGGCTATATGGAAGTTTATCTTCTAACTCCTCTTCCCTTTGTCCCTGCCTCCTAAATGCCCCTTCTTGCTCCTGATCTGCTCATCTCTCAGAGACGACTTCTTGCACTCTAAGCTGAATCTGATGCCAGGGCCAACCAGCATAAAGAGCTTTTTTTACAGGTGGGAAGCATTAAAGGAAGCTAACTAGCAAAAGAGGTGGACTTGAGCTCCCTAAAAGGTTATTATAATACAAAGTGAAGTAGACCCCCAGCTAAAGCACACTTGAACTCCTCATAATAGCTTCAATTTTATTCTGTTAGCTTCAAGTCTTCTGAAGAAGCTTTAGGGACCTAGAAAAGCATTTAAGTTTTTGTCTGGGTATAACTGATCACATCCCCAAACCTCTGTCTTATTATGTCAGCCATTTAAAATGTAGATTCGACACTGAAATATCCAGCAACAGAAATTCCAAGTTAACAAGACTGTGGCCAAACCTGGCTGTGATGTGGATATGGTCTTTGAGAGAAACCAAGAATAGCCCATGCAATAAAACCCCTTGAGTTTTGAGGAAGATGAACTATCAGATGGAGGAGTGCAACTGCCAATGGAGAGGAGTGGGGATGGCAGAGTAGCAAGTTCCAGAGACTGGACAGCCTCAAAACTTGGGAGACAGTAACATGGTAATGGTTTTGCTTTTTGAATTGGGCTTGCAAAGGCCAAACTAAAGTTCATTTTCCTTGGGCACACACACACTGGCTTGGCTGGCTGAAGAGTGGGATACACTGGCCTATGGGAGGAAAAAACCAACCAGCCAGGGATTTCAAAATAGCTGTGGATGATTCACAAATGGATGGACCAGTTTAGTACTTCGCACAGTGCTTGTGCTTGGACTCACAGGATGCTGGAGGAAGGCCCTCATCTCAGAGTCACCTTCACCAGATAAAGAAAGCAAGGGCCATAGAGGTGAAGGGGCCAGTCTAAGAGCACACAGATTACAGAAGGTCATGTGGTCTGGGCTCTTTGGAATGCATTCTTGCTGGACACCCACTCTCTGCAACTGGCTGGGTCATTCTCCCTCCTGTACCTCCACAACCCTGTGAGAAAGGCCAGGAGCAGGTGACAGGAAGCACCCTGAGTTCAGTCTGAGGACAGCAGATTTCTTCCTTCCTCTACCTGAGTCACCCCTCCTCACTGAGCCTCTCAGCTTCTTCATCTTTAAAGTAGGAATTATTCCCATTTCAGTGTGGTAATAACTGTGAAGATAGAGTTAAATAATGAATGTACAAGGAGCTTTTAAAAACAGCAAATAGCCAGGAGCGGTGGCTCACGCCTGTAATCTTAGCACTTTGGGATGCCGAGGAGGGACGATCACTTGAGGCCAGGAGTTCAAGACCAGCTTGAGCAAGAGCAAGACCCCGTCTTTACAAAAAATAGAAAAATTAGCTGGGTGTGTTGGCGTGTGCCTGTAGTCTCAGCTACTCGGGAGGCTGAGGCAAGAGAATGTCTTGAGCCCAGGAGTTGGGCGTTGCAATAAGCTATAGTGATACCATTGCACTCCAACACAGGCAACAGAATGAGACTCTGTCTC